>VXAC01004222.1:587004-753625 GCA_013399225.1 Rhipidura dahli
GGCAGAGGCTGGCAGCGGCACCGGCAGCGGTACCCGCAGGTCTGCGGGCCGGCAGAGGCTGGCAGCGGCACCGGCAGCGGTACCCGCAGGTCTGCGGGCCGGCAGGACGCGGCCCCCACCCGTGACAACACCAGCGCGCCTCCTGCCGCGCCTCGTCCCGCTTGCTGCCTCCCTTAACGCCTCCAAGACCCGCCTTGTTCCATCTTTCCCGGTCTCCAGAAGGCGCAGCGGGGGTGGCATTGGTCCCCGCGGTCCCTCTGCTATACAGAGTATGTGGCAGAAGTACTGTGCTGGCAAAACGCTCCGAAAACACGGATGCCTATCCTTGCATCAGGCCACAAGGTGAACAGTGCAACAGTTGCATCCCTTTGCATCCCTGAAGGAATTGAGAGACAGTGTTTATTTAATAAACACTGTCTAAGACTGCTGTCAGATTTTGATAATGTCTTCAGCTTGAAATCAAAACCGTCACCAATTGTTATAGAGAAATATGTACAAGAATGTAACTTAAAGAATGGGTTTTGGCTTCATTTCTTGAACCTGATTTCTTGTGCCCAACCCTTGCTTTTCTGGCAGTATAGCACTCTTCTGATGAGCTGACTGCCTTCAGTTAAAACCTTCGATCAGTTGTGAGTTTGCACTAAAAGTTTGAAATGAGTGTGCAAACAAAATTCTATGTACCTTAAAAACAGTAGAATTAATAGCTGGGCAAAACTGCAACAAAGATATTTAAAACGACATAAAAGCTCACAGAGCTATAGACTCGTTTCATTAGGCTTTAGGCAACATGTCAGAAGAAAGGGTTTAATAAGATTTCTTGATAAGGCAGAAGTCGACTATCCAACTTTGAGAAAGTGATCTGCTTTCAACCGGATGCCTTCTATATCCTCCTGTTGCATTTATTTTGGGCCAATTTTAATATGTCAGTGTTAATGTTGATTTTATAATACATTGCTGTTGTCATAATACAGTTTTTGGAGTTAAAGGACAATTTTGGCTGAGATTTTTGTTACCATGACATATTTTTTTTCATTAAATCATTTGTTAAGAATGTGGTAACCTTGCACAGTACCATGAAATCAGAGAATCATAGAAATGTCCTCTGGAAGGGGCCTCTTGAGGTCATCTAGTCCAGTTTCTGTTCCAACCTGGATTCTTACTGGCACTAGATTAGGGCTTAGCTATGACTTTTGTCTAGCTGCGCCTTTAAAATCACCAAAGGTGAGTTCCCAGTTGTGGTTCTGCAGGGATTCATTGTTCTGTTGATCCCTGACAGGTACTCTGTAGGTTGTTGGCAAATACAGTTCTGTGCATACCATAGATGAACCTTCAGTATATGTCACAGAGTTTTGTGCCATAAGTGAGGCATTTATTTTCCGTACATACTGACTATTCCTAAACACAGTGATCTACTTTGAATTCCTATGGTTTGATTTTTTTTAATGGCATATGTAAATTAAGAGGCAGTAAAATAGTGACACATGCATCGTTTTCCATGAAAAATAAAGTACATAAATTAAAAAATATATAAAATGTGATGTTCACTCTTTCTTGGCATGGCATCCCTTATCAAGATGCCGTTAAGTATCATGGACCACTTTGTATCCAGATTACCCACTGAATATGTATTTCTGTTAAAGATCAATCCATCAGAGAAGATACAGAGTTTCATCTTGTAGTGCCTGACCAGCCACAATTCCTGATGCATCCTACCTCTTTAGATTTTACAAACACCAAATAGAATACTGAAGATAACTAAAGCCCATGAGGAATATTATTCATAAAGAGTTTTGGAGAAATTTAATAGAAATATACAAAATAGTCTTCTAAGGTCAGCTGTGAAAATGGAGGAAGCTGGTACATCCTGTTTCTGCTTTCCAGATGAGAAACATTTCTGTCTTGTAGCAGCCCAGCAGGTAGGCTATGCTATTAGCTCTCAAGAAGATGGCTCTCTGAAAGGAAGCTGGCATGGCACTACCCAGCAGAGGATTGGGATGTGATCTCCAAGAAGGAGCCAGTGTGTATGCAACAGCTGCCATAGCTCCTTATGTGAAAAGTGTACACAATGGGGTATTTATTCAGCAGGATTTCTCAGTAGTGTATCCTAGACTTTAGAAACCACGAAATCAACCCTCACTGGAACAGATTATAGTGGTGCTGACTGAGGGAATGGTAGTGTCAAGTGGTAGCCAAGTGATGTTGGGAAAGAGGTTGGATGTTTTATCTTTGTTTTATAAGCAAATGCAAACTTCTTGCAAAGGTTTTGTTAGAATTGTAACACATTTAGGAAACAGCAGGAAAGTGCAGACCAGTGTTGTGGCATGCTGAGTTGAATCAGTTGAATCTCTGATGACTGGAGAATTAATTATTGAAGTCAACAGTCTTTGGCTGTTTCAAAAAAAGAAGTGGAAATTTGCACTGTTAGTGAGGTTGAATTTTCAATGGAACTTCAGCATTTCAGAGGCCTCTGGGTAGTGCAGTACAAAACTTCTTATCTAAGTTTTTTTGGTTTTGCTGTTTTTTAATGTTGAGCTGGTCACATACTGCTGTTTTGTTCTCTCTGAAGGCACCACGGAAGATGTGAATCAGCATTGCAGAGTGGTGGGTTGTGTTTGCTTAGTGATTCTCAAATGCCAGCAGGTGAATTTGTACTTAATATTCATAGAAAGGAAAAGAAAACCTAGAACCAAATAAATTGAAATAATGAAATCAGGTCATTTGTCAAAAAAAGTGCATTTAAAAATGGAAAATACTGAATTTAAAGGGTATTCTCCATCTGAAACATGGAAACTCTTCTGTAGCTTGTGCAGTCAAAAGTGGTGTTGAATGAGGTTCTTACATAGAGAATTTGGGTTCCCAAGTAGTTGAATGTGATGCTCTTAGGAGAATGGTATTTTCATTGCCATCACTTACCATTAACTGAGTTAGAATGATAATTTCAAGTCTCTCTCTCTGCTTTTTTGTTCAGTTTTCAGCATTCTTGTGAAACCATGATCTATCAGAAAAAGATACAGTGTTTTATTGGCCCTGAGTGGAATTCTTGGGAAGGTTAGACTCCATGTTATTTTCATCCACTTTAAAAACAAAGCATAATTAAACACCAGAGTTCTTTTACACATCATATAATGAGGCACTAAGTTCATGGTAAAATTACCGTATATCCTTTGATATAGGGCTTGGCTTTCCTAAAGAGCTAGAATTAAAATGCTTGACAGCATTACAGTAGTTCACAGCCTCCTGTTTCTGAACCAGTGTTCTGGATCCCAAATAGGTTGAATTCAAAAGGCATGTAAGTGGTGAAAGTTAATCTTGATTTATAGAGCCTTTACTCATTTTCTCAACAGCAAAGTCTCAAAAATTTGCTTCTTGGTTTTTCTCTGTCTGCCACTCGCAGAACTGAGAATTTGAACTAATGAACAGAGTTTTTGTGATGAAGCCCTAGAATCATTAGAGGGATTTAGCAAAGCTGGATGAACAAGAGGAAGTGAGAGGAAAGTCCTTCTGTAGTTGCCGAATTCTGCAGTAGCAGATTTTTCTTGGTGAAAATTAAGATGATTCAGCATAGTCATTTCTTTTGCTTACTGGCCACTGTAAGCTGCACATACACTGCTCATTGTCATTCACTATTTCAGTCCTTGGAAGGGGAGACTTAACACCTGCAGTGCAATGGAGACAGGCTCCTTTGATCAGTGCTTCTCTAGCTCTGCAAATAGTTACTAGTAAATAAACAGTTGATGTAGAGCTGTTAAGCACACTTTTGCTGAGAAAACACTTTTCATTTGTTCCTTCCATGCCTGAAAGAAAACATCTTCTGAATCCTTTATTTTGTACTTGTTACATCCAGAGGGCTGGTTTAGCTCGTGTGGCCACAATTGCAATGTCTGGTTCTCAAGGGTGGTTCTCAAGATTCCTTTGGCATTAGATATCTTCAAGTACTCTGCAGCCAACATAAACTGAAAGTTGTCAGGCCTGGCTATTCCCGCATACATGCAATTCTGTGCTCATGTCTGTTTAAGGGCAAATTTGTACTGCTGGGTGGTATGGTAGCGTGTAAACGCGATCATAAGTAGTGCATGTGGAATTACTGTCCATGTACCTGTCCAAAACAATACAGAGAGATTACTCATATTGTCAAAATATGAATTTCCAGGGTTTGAGAAATTGTCTTCCCTAGTAGGTTTCTATGGTGGGCATATTTTTATGGTGTGTGATAGTACATTTTTAAAAGAGGCCTCTATCACGATAAAATCCGAGCTCTTCCGCAGCAGGTATCACATATGGGTGAGGTGAACAGCCAATATGTGTGAAATTGTGATCACTCCATTCATCAGCTCTAAGGGTTTAATTGTGTAACAAACATTGACAGGGATGTCTTCTTGAAACAGCTCCAGGTCAGTATATGGGAGCAAGACAATGTCAGCAGGGAATGTATGTGGAGAGTCTTTTTTCCTGTGTTTCCCAACACTATTCCTCTGTGTTTGATTAAATGAATACAGGATTTTCCCATGGGCTCCTAAATCTGAATTGAGGCCAGGTTAGATGCTCAAACTGTGACACTTTCAAACATACTGCCAAGAAAATGAATGAGAACTCAAACATCTAATTAAGATGCTTCATCTCAAGCCCGTTGAGTAAATTAGTATTTTTCCCACACAGGTATCCTACACAAATATATGGATTTGGGAAATGAAATGGCCCAACCAGTCAGCTGCAGTCTTCATCTTCCTTCTGTTTTTATGGTAGAAATCTCCACAAAAACATGTAACATGGAAAAAATAGAATGGAAGTTGAAACTTGGTGTTAGCTTAAAGTAACTACCCTGAGGTGAAAACACTTTTAATTTGATTCTAGAGAAGTGTTCAAACTTGCAGAGTAGAAAAATAGGCATTTTTTGCCCCGAGAGCCATGTATCCTTTGCTTTCTGTACCTTAGTGTGGCATATATAAATCAAGTAATAGCCTTATATCCCTGGTCCTCCATGCTTAATATAGAGTTAAGGCATCTTCCTGCATGTGCCCTGTTTTGTTCTTCTTTGGAGGCTTAGCATGGCATATGCTGTTCACACTCTTAAATGCCAAGACTCCAAGTTTGTGCCTTCTGGGTGGTACAAACTTAACATGGACTCAAGTGATCTCGAAGTGCACACAAAGGAAGAGCAAAAGTCAATTGCTTGTCCTAGAAGGAAGGAAACTTTTGTTCCCCAAGCATCACAGATTATCACCTACCAAGGCTCCAGGCTCTTAAAACCTTTTTTTTCTATAAGTCTCCTGTTACGGTTAAAATGGTGAAACACTGAGGATTGAGAAATTATCCTGGTGCAGTGTGGAAAAGGAAAATGGAAAGCTTCTCTGTTCAGTTTCAAATTGGGTTCAGCTGAAGTTGTAGAAGACAGTACCATTTGGGGGAGTGAAATAAACTGCAGGACTATCCTTTGCCTGAAGAAAAATAAACAGACAGAAACTTCTGCATCCTGTTGGTGAAAGTTAACATAGGTCAGACTTTAGTGATTTGGTGTAGCTTTTGCAGTGAAATGTAGGTGGTTTAAAAATACATGTTTTTGGGTAAACTTTTAAAGGCACTCCTAGCAGTTATGTTTATTAGGAGTATTGTAGGTTGTCCACTTAAGTCAGAAAAGGTAGATGCTTTTATTCATTTATGTATTTAAAAATTGTATTCCACTGACTTTCACTAGCATTTAGATAATTAGGAACTCATTGACAGGTTGTGCTATTCTGATTAACTATATTTGTATTGATATTCTAAAATAGTAAATAATATAAAATAAATATGAAATGCCTTTAAGAATGTATTTTAAATTCTTTTTTTTTTACAGGAGATGGACTTGGATTGCAATGTTTCCTGGGAATTTCTCACATGGCAAAAATTGTCCATTTTTATGCTACTTAAAGCAAATAATAAAAAGCTTTGTTAGCTGTAGGATGAAGGCACTAGCTTGGCTGACTGTCTGTATGCTGAGTTCAGAATGTCACTTTGTTGGAGGTGTTTTTTTCTTTTTACTAGTGTATCAGAACACAACTTATATTTGTTGACAAATCCTGTGAGAATCAGTATTTTGGCCTACAGCCATTGCTTAGCACGTTTAGATGTAGTAATAGCTCATACTATAGTGTAGTTTGCCTTTGCAGAAACCTAGGAAAACATACATAAAAGCTCTAGTGAGACACTGTTTTAAGTTGCAATAGTAAGTTCTTAAGATGTGTGCGAATTTAGATAACTTGTATGTCTAAAGCTGGTAGTCTGCAAAGTCCATGAAAATTGTGTTTTGAGCATAAGAAGTGCTGAGTACCCTAAAAAACCAGAACCACCTGTTGCATACTGGGCACCCCAAATGAATGAAACCTTTTTGATCTGTAGTGTTCCTGCCTATTTTAAATGGAAATGGTATAATTGGCCTCATGAGATTGTTGGAGAGCTAATTAATGCTTCTGCACGCAATTAGTGTAGAGATCAATTCCACAGGAAGTTGTATTAGAAAGGAATAATTCTCTCTTCAGAACTGGATTTGCAAACTGCTGTAAATCAAGCCTGAGGTTATATACTGAGGAATGGGATGAAATAAAATATGAAATAGTTGTGCATTAGTGGAGTAGGATCTAGCTTCAGTACTGAAAGAACTGGAAGCCTGGAGGAAAAGGAAGAGGTTCTGTGAGCTCATGGGTGTGGCTCAGGAACAGACAGGGAAATGTTGCTTGGAGCAAACTGCTGTAAAATGTTGCTGTGAGTGGACCTGAGTTCATCTTTCCTGCTTTCACTAAACTACGAAAAAAAAGTTCACGAGATGCTTATGGCTCTCCATGAGACATGTTTTGTTTATTTGTAACTGTTCTAGAAAGTGCTTTTCAAGTTTTCAGCTGACTATAGTTTCTATGAATAGGGCAGCCCTTTAAAAAGCATGTAAAACAGTAGCATAGTCTGTAACAATCTCTCTGCAGTGATAACATTGTCACTTTTGGTAGGAGAGGAGTTGAATAATCATCAGTTTAGAATGTAAAGATTTTGGAGAAACTCTATTTTTATATGTAGGTACATATGCATATAAATATTGATGTGCATTCATATGTGCATGTGCATGTTATGTCTACATAATCACCATGTGGCCTGGGCAATAAAAATGCAAACTAAACAGGAAATAAGAATCAGATACCTGTACAAAATATGATGTATGGCACTTAGTAATCATCTGTAGTGGAAGCAAGTGGAGAGACTTGCAGTTAATCTCTTGGAGAGATTCCAGTTATCTTTGGTATTTCTTGTCAAGGGGCTGATGTGCAGGAAAACCCTGGTGCCAACCTCCTTGTAAATTTCAAAGTGTAGGTCTGGATGTGTCTCAGACTTCAATTTCATTTTATCCTATTAATGCCCTTGGGATTTCTCCCATCAAAATGCTGCCTGTTCTTTTCTTCTCCTCTTCTCCTCCCAGGAGCTGCAGAAGTCCGAGTTATGAACAGGCGGGTTATGGAGTTTACCACATCGACACAAATACCTGTGTGCTGCAGTGGTGGCTGTCAGCCCCCTGTGATTCTTCTTTCCTTCTTTGTTGAACTGCTGGGAGCTTGCTTGTTATTTCCCTTTTCCAGCCCACAATTAATTATTGTAAGGAATGCTTGCTTTACAGATTACCTGAACTTACTGATTCTTTAATGCTCAAAAGTGTTGCAGACATACTTTGTTAATTATTTTAACTGTCTTGTCACAATGAATGCTGGTGAAAAAAATAGATCATTCACTAGAGTTTAGATTGCGAATCCATTCTTATTTTGGATTATGTAGTGTTCAGTTGTAAATAATTGCAGTGATCTGGGAAAAAGCAAGAAAATAGAGGTTTAGCTGCCTCTTTTAGCACCTTGTGGGTTTACCCAGTGCTGAAGGCAGTGTTCTGTTCAACCAGTCTCATAGCAATTTTGAAAAAAATACAGATTGCCTATAAGTGGATGTGAGAAAGACACTCTGGAAAACCATTAATGGTGAAACGACAATAGATTATTTCTTTTTAATCTAAACACCTTTTAACATTAATGAGTTTTTACCCAGAATGTAACATTTTTGTAGCTTATGTTTTTAAGTCCTTACTTCATACTATCCCAAAGTTCTAATCAGTATAATTATATCATTATAATTTTTTTTAAGTGATGCTGAATAGATGATTCTTCATGGATATGGAGGTTAATATTGACAGGCTTCATAGGATCAGGACATTATACTTCCTGCTCTTTCAGTTCCTCACAGCGGAAGGACCTGCTTGAAGGTCAGGAGTTAAACTGAGTTTAACTGGATGCCAAACTCTTTAATTCCTCTGGGAATTGGTTGGCTAAAAGGAAATAGTGGCATGTTATAAAACTTTGTATGAGTGTTCTTGCAGTATCTCTCAGATACTTTGCAGTTTTCCCAGAATTAAGTACTTTTGGGTGTGCCAGGATAACAGGTGTTAGAAATACATCATTCACTCTTATAAATGAGATGCATGAAAGAGTATTTTGTAAATACCATTCCTTTTAGTCCACTTACGTAAAAGGAAGCAAAGTAATAGTGGCTTTATATTTTTAATAATATTATTAGTATTTGTAGTAGCAGCAAGGAATTTGTACTTTTGTTAACTGTATCTTCTAGTATTATCTTGTTTTGAAAACCTACATTAAACACTCCCATATCCAGCCTGTAAAACTGGGAAATAGCTCAGAACTGTGAAGTCTATAAATACACCTATTTACTTTACCCAGAACATAATTTTCCTGGACAGGTTCCCGTTTTTATTTAATCTTGTAACTTAATATAATTTATGTTCTTCCCAGCTGGGTATTTTAAAATATCTTTGGACCATCTACAACATGCACAAGTCTGTTTTCTTTTTTCCTTTCCAGAAGACTGGCACAATATTTGTAATATTTTTTAGTAAAGCATCTTTGTGAAATACATGAAAAAAAAATGAGAGCATTTTGAAAAGACCAACTGTCTGTGAATAATATAATATGAGTGAGTTTGTCATTTTTATTTAAATGAGATGCAAAGACAACGGTTCTTGTTTCACAGATACCATACCTAGTTCTGACCTATGTAATCCTGGTTAAGAGTGCTACTCTTGGAACGGAATTAAACTTGACTTGCTCCTATCAGTGCAATCAGAACCGTGCTGTGTTTCTAAGTGCAGTAGTGTTATTTTGTCATTAAGATTGTTTTGACTGATCTCTTCAATTTAACGAGCACTTTTTCCATCCTTGGTACACCAAGAGAACTGAAGCACAATGGTGGCAAAAGTCCCAACAGAAACAATACATATCATGGAAGAAGTCCTGGAGGTGGGTTTGGAACTAGCTACTGTTTTGGTATTCAAGGTGATACACCCAGTGTGCACACTTCAGACTGAGTTTTGATAGGAAGAGGTCCAGTTAGGCTTTTGGGACACTGGATGACCTCTTAAAGTGACACCAGCAGCTTCTAAGTAATAATGTTGTATCACAGAGGAGTCCGTGCATCTTCAGGATGGAGAGTAATTGTTCCATGCAGTCTTCTACCATATTTTTTCTCAATATTTGCTGCATGCAAATAGAGAGAGTTCTTTTTCTGTAAGAATTTTTTAAGATTTCAGCTTTTTGACTGACGTAGGCAAAATAGCAAGTGGTACTTCACAAGAATAAAGAAGTTTTGTCAGCAACAATGTTCTTGATTATGATTTATGCAAATTCACTTTAAATACTACAATCTGATTGCAAAACTACATTAAAACTCACTTTGTGCAGAATGGACTATATAAGTAAGACCAGCCTGATGTGACATCTTGTCTAGCTGTGTTGCTGTAAATTCTCCAAAGATGGCAAAAGAAATCTTTACTACCTCAAACCTCAATGAGAAACAAAAATGTGTGCAATCTGTGGTTTAAAAACCTGAAGTACAGGATCTGTTCTAATTTTAAGAGTAGTTTCTTCTCGGAATGTTTGTCCACACATTGCATTTCAGCCATTTCTGTGAATTATTAACATTGCCTTTGAACATTAGTAGTGTGTTTACAAATACTAAACTAGTTGCACAATGGGGAAGATTTTCAAAGGGACCATTGTACACAGATGTACACCTGTAATGCTGTCCTGTGCTGCTAAATCAACAGCAGTTTGGGGGGTGTTAGCATGACTGATGGAGGAAAGGCTATTTTAAGACTTGATCCTGCTTTGATCTGTTCAATAGGAATTTTTCCACTGATTTCAAGGCCAAATCTGTATGTAAAAAATATCCTCTGTATGGCTGTTACTTTCCATGGTGCAATGGTTAAGGTTCTTCTCTTGCCCAAGTAAACTGCCTCACATTAATCTGGATAATAGAAACATTCTGGAGGAAAACAAAAGCATTTTAGAAAAGTCTGGGCTGGAGTCTTTGTTTCCCACAATTGAAATAGCTCTATGTAATCATTCAAAATTAGTCTAGAGTAAATAAAAAGGGCTGCCAGACTAGGAGTTAAGACAGGCATGTCAGAGGATGTAAGTTTTGAACCATGAAATACCACATCTTGTGTGACAGGAGTCAGTTTGGGCAAGAGCATTGAAATCCCAGGGTGCGTTAACATTTTGGACATAACTTTACAGGGGAACAAAATTCACACTTTATTTTGCCTCTATGAATGTAAATGAGACATTAATTGTAAATTCTGTTCTATTTGACTTGGAAGTTATTTGGAAAGAGCAGGCATATAAAAGTTAAAAGTTTGCTACTGTAATACTGCTGCTTTACTAAAGAATTAAGCAGGGCTTGTGAATTTGCCAGAGCTTGTTGCTTTTGGCTCATTTCCAGTCAAGTTCTTAAGAAAGCCACCAACATGTTATTGCTGTTAATGTCTCTGTGATCAAACACCACAGTCTGCAGAAAACATTAGAACTATGCTAATTTCCTCCCATAATTTTATCTGATCAAAAACTGTAACTAAAAGCTGCAGCAAAATATTTCTAGGGAAATGCCACAGTTTTTTGTAAAGCTGTGGATTATGAAGTTTTCTCTGAAATGTGGTCAGCCAAATACAAATGTAAGGAATTACTCATGATGGACGGCCAGCCACAGCAGCTCTGCAGAGTTGACAAAGCAGCCTCACTCTTAGTATTAATTACAACAGTTTTCACAACACTATCATATATTTCTTCCTATCAGCCTTCTTGTAGAACCATTTCCTTAGTGCAGGCAGCTTTGAGAAATTAGGTGGGGTCAATTAATTAGTAGGGAAAACTGCAGCCATGAGGAAACTGTGGGTATTTCCCATTCACCTGAACGACAGTGCCCCGTTTCCAGGGCTGCTGGGATCAGCAGCCTGGGCTCAGTCGTGGTCAGCCTCTCTGGTGCCAATGGCTGTGCTGCTGTCTCACGTTCACTGGAGGACCTGCTGTTCTGTACACTTGATAAAAGACTTGTGCCTCTGTCAAACTGGGAGTGCTTTCACTTTGCAGTGGCCATTTCAGATAAACTCACAGCAGCGTTTTCCCATCACATGTAGTCTTAAAACTGCTGTTCCAGGGAGAAAGAATTTAGAAGCTCTTACTGTTGTCAGGCTACTGAGGGAGGCAGAAGGGCTTCAGAAGCCTGTCCACAATCACTCTGGTTATGTGTTGTCTGTATGTACAGCAACTTCTGTGAACAGGTGATGGAGCAGACAGGGAAATTCATCTAGTAGAAAAATCGTACCGAAAAACAGATACCTAATTGAGTTTTATTTCAGCTCAGCACCTGTCTAAATTGCTGGCATGTACCAGCACAGGTCTTGAAGGTCTGGAGAAGGAATTGACTTGGAAAGGAAGAAGAAAGTTATGAAATTTAATAATTTTCAAGTATGCATCTAAAAAAAGCAGTTTATATTTTGACACAGGCTTGGATTAGACATTGTCATAGTATTTGCCATATTTGTAGAACAAGCAAATGAATTTTTGCCTGCATGATTTTGACTGAGAAGTGTATTTACTCCCCTGTAGGAGTAAATATTTACTTTGACAAATTTTCTAGAAAATTCTGCTTACCTTAAAATTATTTTTTCATGGGAGGTACATCAGTTATGCTGCTCAAATGGCTGCTGAGTGATCCAAAGGATCTAGAGTAAACTAGAAAATAAATAGTTTAAATAATTAAATGGAATAGGCATTGAAATAACCAGTGGTGATTTTAAAATGTGGTGTCTCAGAGAAATTGCAGATATTGAAGAAAAACTTTGACAAAGTCAACTAAAGACAAATAAAATAAGAAAAAAAGAAACATGGCTTGGCACAGAGAAGTAAACAGGAAAAGTTCCAGTCAATGTAGTTGGAAGGAAATGTAAGAAGTTTTGAAAAAGATACCAACATCATCAAACTGGGTCAGTTTTTCATAGGGAAAATTCTCACACAGAAAAACTGTGTCTACTGCACTGTGCAAGTATGCAGTATTTTTGAGGATGTCCATTGCTTTTCCAGACGTGTATATTATCCTTTGTGGTTTGGCTCAGATCAGGGAGACTAAAAGCACAGCATGTATCCGAGATGTGGGAAAGTTTGTTCACCCTTTGCAAACATCCCTCCCAAACATCCCTCCAAACTGTAGCTGACTTGTAGTTACAGACCATGTCATGAGAATCAAAGAATCAAGATGGTTTTCTTTTCTCATACTCATTTCAGTTCTGTTCTTAGGAAATGTAAACTTTACCTTCTTGTCCCTGACTGATCTCTTATGTTTCAAGACATCATTTCCCACTAACAACTCCAGCTCTCCTCCTGCTTAAGACCCTGCTTTATTAAGGTTATTACAATATTTTTTGTATAATTGGCTAGAGAATGACGTTCCTTTTATGTAGAATTATGAAGGATATTTATTCCCACCTCCCCTATAGCCTTGTCATATTCCTTTAGGAAAATTGTTTAGCTTGTTTTCAGTTCATCATTCTTAGAGTGAGTGTAAAAATGGTTATTTCAAGTAACAGTTACAATACTTCAGTTATTAATAAATAATTTATTTTTGAAATTTAAAAAAATGTTGTGTAATTTTTGGACAGTGGGAAGAATGTGAGGAGCAAGATTAAAGGAAGATGAAGAGGAAAAAGAAAATAATGGGTTCTAGATATCCATTGAGTGAACAGGTTATCAAAGACTGATGGTTACAAACTGGAGGGTTAAAAGATGAGTCATTTCACTTAGGTCAATAAAATACTGCCATAGGAGATTGGAATCAGTCCTCCTCAGCAGAGCCATTTGCCATCTAGCAGTTTTAAGATCAACAAGAGTAACTTAATTATCAGATGTCTCCCCTTTGGGTACCAGAGGAAATGTTTCTGTTTCTATGGATGGGTAATTCCACTACATCTGTAAATGCTTGAATTGTTCTGCTGGCATTATTATTTTGTATTAATTAATTTTTAAAATAAGTGACACCACTTTAGAAAATTAAAACCTGAGTTACAGTCAAATAATTTGGTTTTAATTTATGGTTGATTATGTCATGATAATGGAGAGAAAGAATTTGTTGTAAAAGGGGATGCAGGATTTTACATAGTAGATTTAGAATTTTATTTTTTGTCGGTTTTTATAATTCCTTTGGTGACCAAGAGAAATTCAGAAGTTAGAACTATTGGCTCTATAGGCTTGAGCCTTATCTCAAAGAGCATTTCTGTCATACTCTGGTAAAAGCTTCTCATTACAGTGGTACTAGTAAATAGCTGATTACTCATTGTTCTCTTTCATTTGTACATTAGAAAAAGAATTACACTACTACCAAGTTGTTTAATGTCTTGGTTTGCATCCCTTGTGCTTATTTTTTTTTCAAACCTACCTCATAATCTGCCTTTTTTATAGTTTTTCTAATTCTAAGGGTTTTTTTCTGAAGAGCAACATCGTGTACTGGTTTGTGGGGGTTTTTTTTGGTGTGACACAAGATGTGATTCAGTAATTCACTGCAAGACTTTCCTGTCTCTTTGCCTTTCTCTTGAGTTCCTGAAATGAACTGCAGCATAGAGATACATTTTGATGAAAGGGTATAATTTCTTTTTAATGAGATAGCTGTGACCTCCACCTGCAAATATACTAATGATGCCATGATCATATTAGTTTCGCTGAGCCAAAATATATTCTAAGTACGTCAATTAGAGCATGAGTACTTACAAATGTCTCCTCTTTCATCACTATTTCTGCAAAGCATGCTGTGTCTATAGAGAGTCATTGTAGGCAACACCACAGGAGGGGAACACCTATTTTAAAAAACATACTGAGAAAGGAGGCTGTGCTCATTTTCCACATGAGGACTTCAACAAACAGGGCACGACTTCATCAGAGAATACACCTCCTCCTCTGCTGAAGGAAAATTTGCAAGGGAAATAAGAGGTAATACAGAATATTACTTTAGGTGATGCTGGGCAGAGACAGGGCCATGTCCACTGGCATGCTCTGTGCACAGCAGGGCCAGCCACATGGGCAGCTGGCTCTGCAGTGTCCTGCAGTCTGCCTGCCCATGAAGGTGCTCCCTGGCCTTCTCCCTGGAGTGGGGACTCAGCCACTCCTGCAGCACGAGTGGCCTGGCTCCTGTGCCATGCAGGTGGGGTGAAACAGGGGGAAGGCACCTGTGGGCCCTCCCTAGTAACTCACATGTGCCAAAGGCAAAGCTTGGAAGGCATGACAGTTCATTCATTGTCTGGGGGAGCATCTTCTTTTCCTCAGTAAAAAAATACAGCCTACAGAGTTGTGCTGCCTTTTGGACAAGCTGCTGGCTCGATGTTTATGTTTAAGAGAATAGTACAAGACCCTGAAAAACAAAGTAGTTATTTTGTTTTGGTTTTTTACTTAGTAGCAATAGTAAGTGTGCAGAGGACATATTATCAGTCTTGTCTTTAACCTGGGATTGAGAGGCGTTTCCTTTAGTAAAAAATGTGTCTTGGATTGTGCAGAATTCTGAAAAAAGATATTTGATTTGGTACCTGCATCTGTATTTTAAATTTCTCTTTGGACATATGTGCAAATGGTTGTTAGAAACATCCCACACCTTATGTAAATAAAGTGTAATTAAAACGTGATGGAATGAAAAGGATTAAAAAGGGTTTAAAGAGCCCATAATGGTTTGTAGTATTGGATAGTCTGTTATTTTAAAATGCAGATTGTGTCTTTATTAGTATAGCAACTTCTTTATCAGGCTCTGTACTGCAAAATCATGTTTGTTTTCTTATAGCTAATTATTATTTACAGAACACTCGTGGTCTGAAATATTTGCATTGTACACTAATGGCTGAAATATGGAACAAGTTTATTTCTGATTTTATGTCTTAAATAACTCTACAAACTTATTTTATTTAAAAGACTTCTATCCATATGGTGCTTTTCCCTCAAGAAAAAAGATTTTATTCTGTTTTCATTTTAGGAAGGAGGCACAGCTGGATGAAGAGGGACAGTTTCTGGTCAGAATAATTTACGATGATTCCAAAACCTATGACCTTGTTGCAGCTGCAAGCAAGGTCCTTAGTAAGTAGTAAAGATATCTTCTTTTCCCATTCATCACAAAAAAGGTAATACCCCAAAATCTGTGTAGCAGAGAGGAACAGGATTTAGCACAGAAGTGAAAATGGAGTATTGGTCAAAGAGAGATTTTTTTTTTTAATCTTAGAAGAAAGAGTTGTATTTCTTTTATTTCTCTTAAGAAAATTTTATTCCTTTTGTTCCTTGAAATTATTTTTATTACTTCCAAAGTTTTCTGTCTTAAACTGGAGAAATATTCCTCATCCACAGAGCATGGTCAGTATTACAAAGCAGTCCTGAAGTAAAGTCCTGCTGCAACTGCACGTTTCAACCACTGCTGCAAGAGCAGTGAATGAATTAATGAATGAATGATTTCTTGATCACTAAAGAATAGTGCTGAGTTACAGAAATGTATGTGGCATGGATGCATTTCATTTAATTGCATATCAGCCATGGATTTGGGTTGCATTCAATTTCAATCATTGCAGCTCTGGTCTGGAATTTAAAAGGTAGAATTATGCCCATCAGCATTATTTTATCTGCAGACCCAAGTGCGGTATGGAATTGTTCTGCATCAGTAATTTGCCAAGAATCTATAAGACTGATGACTGTAGTAATGTTGAATTGGAGCAGCTGACGTGGTTTCATACTATTGTAAATTAGAATTAACTCTGCTGAGGCAAGCACTACTACCAACCAAGTTCCTTTATTTTCAAGTAGTGATTCATTTTTCTGTATCAGAATCTAAATGCTATATGCATGTGAAATACAGTGTGGTGAAGTAATAGTGGTAATTGGTAAATCCTAGTGAAATTCCTGTGTTGCATACTCAGTATTTGCCATATGAACCTTGACTCTTACTTTGTTCTTGACCTACTGGATCTGGGTTGTGTTTAGGTATTGTCTTTCTTGTTTATGAATAGAAGAGTAAAGAAATAAGCAAGTGCATGAAATACAGTGTTGGGACTGAATCATATTTTCCTGTTTTAACTAGATCTAAATGCTGGGGAAATTCTCCAAATGTTTGGGAAGATGTTTTTTGTGTTTTGTCAAGAATCCGGTTATGATACAATTCTACGTGTCTTGGGCTCAAATGTCAGAGAGTTTTTGCAGGTAAGAATTTTGTGCCAGATTGTTTCAGATACCAGACAGAATTCTGGCCCAGTCAACAGAAGTTTAATTTGAAGTTCCAAAGAGAAATTTTGAACAAGAGTATTCATATGTAACAAATCAGGGGAACAGTGTATGTTAAGTGAAAAGACTTAACTTGTTCATAGTAACAGAAAATGTGATCTTCAGATTTGTAGGGTATTTCTTCTGTTATCTCTGACTAATTATAGATACTGGATATTTCTAATAGTATGTTATATACAGACTTAGGGCTCATAACAGCTTATCACTTAAGATGTTGTCCTTCATCCATGTACTGAGGGTGGGATAAAGTAGCAGTGTTTAAGTCAATTCATGTGCTTTCCTAACTGCAGAACATCATGATACTGCAGTATAGACAAAAACAAAATGAAAATTATTTTTAATAGCATGAAAGAAATGTAGGGTCTTTGCTAAAGTGTTATTTCTTAAGTGTAGAAAAATGACCTTCCCTTTTTTGTCACCTGAAGATTGTTTACTGCAGTAAGCACTTTGCATTTAGGTTTGTGATCTACATCACTCTTGGAAAGAACTGTGTACTGTAATGAGGTTAAAAGCATTGAACTGGAGATTGCCCAAAAGCTGACTGTCAAAACTGTTGATTTTCTCTGAAAATATACCAGCCTCTTGTCATCTGTACTTTTATAATCTCTCCAGCCTTAAGGGAGAAAGAATCATAGTGTTCCCTTTTCCTGGTCTTAAAATCAAGAATCAAACATAGTTAGAAGGGAAAAAGGGATTTTACCTTAGTATTCATTTTAAGGATCCTTAGGTGCACCACGTCCAGGTGGAATGTGCTGAAATGCACACCACAGTGTACACCCACAACAGATTGGGTGTAAGATTGTAGGTCTTACTAATTAGCATATCTATCAAAGATTCCCCAATGAGAGGCTCGAGTGAGCCCCCCTCCCCAAGGAACCTTCCCTTGGATGGTTCTATCTCAGTTTACAAAATGTGTTCTGGAGAGGACCTTGGGGTCTGGGGCACACTGATCCCTAACTACGAGGCATCTAAGATGTTTAGTCTCCTAGCTTAACAAAATAAGTCAAAGAATGTAGGCTAAAAACCACTAAGAATACAAAAGCTATAAAAGGGTATATAAAAGGGGTATAAAAGAAAAAGCAAAACAATCATCATGGCATCAATAGTTTGCTGCTTTACTTGAATATTTTCTTGTGTGTCTCACTGCCCCAAAACCTACATCATTCCAGAGCATCCTAGGTACAGTCAACCCAGACTTCTTGTACGAATCCCATAAACTGTACTTACTAGACAGTCAGGGTATGTGGATGTTCCAACATGTGCTTATCATAAATGATCTGTAAACCACTGTCTGTCTATGGGATGTGACACCCTTTATATTTCATAGCTTCCTTCACAGGCTGCTCTCAAAGCAAGCCTTCAGATAAAAGTAATTTCTGAAGATTACTCACGTACTGAGGTTGTGGTTAAGGCTGAGCAAGAACAGGAGAGGGGGAAAAGAAAGGTGTGGCTGGCCCATTGTATCATCGCTGGTTACTCATGTATGGGCCAGAAGTATAGATGCTATTTCCTTTCCCTCATGCCCTTTTCCATATAATACACTTCTCTTTTCATTTCTTACCACATGTGCTGGTGAAAGGACTGGACATGTTTGTTATACTCACCAAACATCTAGGATAGTGGAAACAGATTACATTTATATTCTTCTAATGACAGCATTTTAAGCTGCTTTGTTTGAATTTCGGTGTTAACAGATGACATTGGCCATTATATCCTTCTCTAAATGTTAACAGGACTAATGTATTAGTAGCTGTGCCAGAAATGTACTTTTTAGCTTTTTATTACAAAGGAAAATCAGCATTAGCTGTGATTTATTACTTTTGCGTCTTCCAAAAAATATTAGGTCAGGAAACTACTTTATATACCTGCTACAAAAATAGGTGCAGATTTGGTTTAATGTCCCAAAGTTTTCTCAGATTCTTAAAACACATAATAGAGTTCCAAAAGGTGCTCCTTGAAATGTATACTGAATCCAGGATATATACAAAATAATTGAGAATGGCAGCTTTTTAAAATATGTGAAAATAAATCTTACATTTATGTTCTGTTTCCCTTGACATCTCAAGGAAATGTAGTTTATTCGTAGTTGAAACACAGGTACTTCAAGCTTCATGACAGTGGAAAATAAAAAGGGCAACTAAATCAAATATTTATACTTTCTGTGAAAATCACAAGCATGGAAAATTTGCAAATCATGTTGAAAGACACTATGCCAAAGAGAAGCAGTGTGAAAAGAAGACTTCCTAGGAAACCCAAAGCATACTTTTGTCTTCAGTTCAGTAGCTTTCTACTGAATGAAAATCCAGCACTGGAGTAGTGGTTAGTTCTCTCATTTAAGGAATTGTTTACATGGCTGTTTAGGTTTTCATGATTACAGTGCAATAAAATTCAGGGGAATTTTCACCTTAGCCTATTATAATCTGTACCGAGCACACCTCTGCCTCACAGCAGGTGAACATGCTATAAAAAAGACATTTGTTCTTTCAGAAGCTGCAATATCAATTTAAAATGGATCAAACACAACAAAAAATTAGAAGAAGGAGAAGCAATGACAATGTCTAGATCTGGGAGTGATTTCAGCTCCTTGATCTGGAAAAACATGTCTACTCCTTGACTATTGGAATGTTGGAGCGAGGTCTTGAATACAGTGAGCTGTAAGTTCCCCCACTATGGAAGATTTGAGAGTAAAAACTGAAGGACATGTCACATGGACTTCACCTGTGACACAGCTCTGCCAAAGTCAGCAGTAAAGGAGTTGAAGAGTGGCAAAGTGGTTTTGCAGCATGGGGCTACTGCCCAGTTGTTAGTCACAGTTGTGCCAGACTTAAATGTTAATACTTAGACAACCATCCTACAAAAATACTATCCTTGACATTGGCCATTCCCTATTCGAAATTCTTCAGGTGGTGTCTGTGTAACTGGAAGATTATCATCTTTTCCCATGTATCTCCCTAAGAGTTTTTTTCTCAAAGTTCAGTATATCTTGGCTGTTTCTGAGGCATATATACTGAAACTGCAGTCCTGCATCCAGTTAAGGAGATGGCAGTTCAATCTTTCAGAGTCAGTCATCTCTCTTGCTCTTTTTTCATCCAGACTCTTTTTCAAAGCAGTCTCTTCCAATTTCATAGTCTTGAGCCCCGCAAGGTTCTTACAGAATTTGCCTTCAAGCATTATGTTTTCTTGTCAGTGCCCACTAACAGCTGGAATGAATTGACTCCCAGATTGTTCCCTCTTCAACTTCTAATTTGGAGATGTTGATATAGCAACAAAAACATGAATTTGAAGCATGCTAAAAAACTGAAGGAGGAAATTCCAGGCTAAGTGCATCCCACGGAATTCATTGCTAAGAGTGTCATTTTCTCTGGAGGTCTCCAGGAGAAGAGGCAGCTGTTCAAGCACTTCACAGCTCACATGAAATCAAGTTCAGTATGCTTCCATAAATTTGATGATCGACAGATGCTCATGAAAGGTGGAGAATTTCCCAGACAGCACACTGAAAATATTTTCACCTCACTTCCTATGTTGGCAGAAAACAAACAATGTGCAAAGCCTTGTGGTAGCAGTTATTTGCAGGGCAGTGAGAGAACAACATTTAAAATATGCAGTAATGTTCTGGACTTAAGATGTGAAGGAGTTGTGTGAATTTTACAACATAAATGAAAAATTGTGGGTTGCAACATTATCCTGCAAACTAGATTGCTCTCTGTTTAATGTACTGTAAATAGCAACTCGGAGCCTTGATAATTGCTTCACAATCAAAGTTGAATCTAGTGTGTTTTAAGTGTGATTTTGATCTCACTCTTCTCTTTAGTGTCCTTATATAATGCCTATGAGTTTTTAATTCAGCTTTCCAGATCGTAATTTGTCTGGTTCAGATTTTAAGTTAAATACATTAGATGTCCAGGACAGTGGCAGGGAAAAAAAAGAAGATCTCTTCCCTTTCCTGAACAACTTTTTCTGATACATTATTACAGCAGCTGCAGTATTTCTGTTTATTCTGTCAAGTTTTTCAGTTATTGTCAAAGAAAATACATATTCGATGTTGGTCTTTCAAGCATTTAAATCTTTACTTTAAAATTTGAAACTTTGTCAGGCCCTGTAAACTTGGTTATTATGATGTCAGAACTAGGCTTTTTCATTGATAATAAGGAGAAAGATTTATGTTTATTCAAACATGCTTACTTGACTCCTGATTTATATTTGAAGAGGAGATTATAGAGACTAGAATTGGAAGGAATGAGACTGGATGAGGTACCAGACTGAGAAACACACAGAAGGTCTTTAATCATCTGAATGTTTCAAAATACAGCATAAACAAGCACGACTTCTTGCTATCTGGAGTAATTTATAATAATCCTAATTTTTATGTCATTCATTGTTGAAAAATTGCCATGGTAGAAAGAACATTTCAGGACACCTGAAAAGCCTGCTATGATGACAGTTCTAAAGAGAAAAAAGCAAAAGCATAGAAGGATGAGCAGTAGGAGAAAGGGAATGTTCAGTTTAGACAAAATATGTACTTATTTCTTAATAAATAATAAGTGAGTGCCTTATAATTGTGTTTTTCAAATCTTCTTCCAGAACCTGGATGCTTTGCATGACCACCTTGCTACTATTTACCCTGGTATGCGAGCCCCGTCCTTCAGATGCACCGACGCGGAGAAGGGGAAGGGACTCATTCTGCATTACTATTCAGAAAGAGAAGGTCTTCAGGATATTGTCATTGGAATCATCAAAACAGTAGCTCAACAGATCCACGGTACAGAAATAGATATGAAGGTAACGTCTGAAGCCATACACACATTGAAAATTTATGTCAGGAGGAAAAAATCAAGAAAATAGAAAGTGAAGTAATGGCAAACAGTAATTTTCACTGTTGCTGTCTTCTGTGAAGAAGTAGCATCAGTATTGACTCTCAGGAAGAGCCATCATCATTTGTATTGCTTGAAGGACACATCAGCCATGTGCTGGGAAGGCCAGCACTAATTTGCAGGCAGACCTGACTGGGAACAGTACAGAACAATATCCCCTTATTCAGAGAAGGTTTGTAAAAAGGGCATGTAAAGAAACTAGATACTGGCTTATTTGGGGTGCTTTCCCCCCACTTTATTTTATATTTGGCATATTTTATATATGCTTTATTTTATATTTGGCCTGTATTTCTTACTGTCAACTGTGTTCTGTGAGAATATGGACATTTTATTTTTGTGTCCTAGATTCTATATCAGTGTGCAAACTGTGAGGCTGATGTGCATTGATGAGGTCTGGCTGGCAAGCAGCGTTTTCCTCCCAGCCAGCATGCCAGGTCCTTCCCAGAAACAAGATGTGTTTGTGGACTTCGTGCTATCATTGCATGGAAGTGTGACTGGATATGCACCTAAAGGCCCAGAAGTGTGAAAATGTTCCTCAGTCACAGACTTCATGTAATGTCATTTTTGCTGAGTCATTTATGAAATGGGAAAGAGGCTTCTGCTTTGCCCATACAGAGCAACAGAAAGATTTAATTGATCAGGTCTTGCATATGTAATAGTATAAAATCAGAGTTTGGTACAAGGTGTAGATACATGTGGAGAGGGGAAAAAAACTGAAAGCTTTTTTCTGTTAGAAATACTGCAGCTGATATAAAATTCTTTTCATCAAGAAGAAAAGAATCTAAGCAGGTACAGCAAGCATTCCTTGGGTTTTTTTAAATATTCCCTAGTCATACTACATTTGTAGCCCAGTGTCATTATATTCTTGCTCAGAAAATCCTTTCATGATTTTATCACAAAAACATGACCTTGCTCAGATAAGAGATCTGCAAGCAGTCCAATGACAAAGATATTTGTACTGCTTTATTGGAGTATTTGCCTTTTAGGTTTCCTGTTAAGCTAGCTCAGGTTTATAGTAGGTGTCTAGTTGTATATAGTGTGGTGATATACTTGTGTCCTTGTTTAGATTCTGTTTTGTAGAAAGCCACAGTTCAAACTTTTGCAGCAGGTGTTAATAATCAGATACAGAAGGATACAACAGAATCAAAACAATCCTCTTTTTTAGATCCCTGTTTATTTGAAGTGTTGAGACAGACAAGAAGGACCATGTTGGAAAGTTGGCTGTGAAAGGGCTGAAGCTGTTGCTTGACAAGCATTTCTTTGGTAGCATAGGCAGCTTAAGCTGTCCCTGTTCTCTCAGGGTTCAAGCTTGTCCTAGAGCAGCTTCTTCGGCTGTGTCTCTCCAGCTGGTGTCAAGTTATAAATTAAACTATACTGAGGAAATGAACTGGGTGCAAAACAATAGGGTTTTTTATGGATTTTTTTTTTTAACCTTCATGTCTTCCTTTTCATGGTTCAGTGTTCTGTCTCTCAGAGGGCCACACAGAGGCAAAAGTAATCCATGGGGCAGATGAGAAATTTGGGTTGTCCAAACCAGCTAGCAGCACAAACTTTTGATAAACTGTGCTCTCAATGTGAAGGTTACTTTGCTGAGAAAATTGTATTAATATCCATCTAGAACTTCTCACAAATAATATATGTTCCAAAGAGGTTTAAATATTTATTATGTATTTACTTCTTATTTTAATTTGACTTTTTTAGGCTTTTCTGGAACTTTTACTGTGGTATTGTGAGTATTAGTCAAACCTACTGTAAATGAACACAAAGTCTAATTTAAACCTACACTATTCTTCTAGACTTCCTGAGGTAAAAAAGTACATAGGTGCTTAAAAAATAGTATTACCTCTGAACTGAAGAAAGACTGTATATTGTCTTACTTTGTCTGTTACCCCAGTTCTAACCTTTTCCCTGTTAGAAAGTCAGGTACCCTTAATCCTGAACTTTTTCATGTCTCTCCTGGTTAATAAAACCTATGTCTTGACATCCCTAAGACATTACATCCTGCTGTACTTCACAGGTACTCAAAAACTTCAGTGGTAGATAAGCAGAGAAATTGCTTCTCTAAGGTGAGAGTGCTGAAATTTGCAGCTTATCCACACAGACAGTGAAAGTATTGCTTCATTGCTCCAGAGGTCAGCTCTTAACCATGAATGATATGGAGGGAAGGTTTTAAAGTCAAGCCTGCCATTGTAATAACTAGGTAGTTTTACTGTTCAAAATATTGAGAATAGGAGAAAAAATAGACCAGCTTCTTTCATCTCCATTCCTTGCCTCATAATTTAGTAAATTAATGCTTTTTTGTCTTAGTATGTTAGCAATGCATCGTTTAAAATAACACAGCACAGAAAAACTATGGAATTCCTTTTAATTCCTTTGGTTTTAGTGGACCAGTCAGTGTCTCTACTGTAAAATTTTTGGTTTGGACTTCAGTTAGAATTTTCTTAAGGAAGAATAGTTTTTTTTGAAGCCAATAAAAACCTCAGTGCCTAGCCCAAAGTTTCCAGTGTTGTTATGGGAGTTGTTTTCTGACTTGCAAAAAGAGATTCCTGAGTTGTCCTTTCAAATTTCTTTATCCAAAGCATTTACATAACAGTCCAACAGAGCACTGACTCAGTAAGTTCTCTTTATATTAGTATGAAGTTGATATCTGCAATTTGATGTTTAATACTTCATTATCCACTTTTCTTCTCCATCTGTTTTGAACAAAGGCTTATATAAATCTGCTTGAGATAAAATACATGCTTCTAAGTCTGTATTTTCATGAAACTTCATTTGAATTTGTCTAATATATTACAAGTCTCTGTAAAGGTGGTAGCAGATCTAATTGTTTTCAATAATACTGGTTTTGTTTCATTAAGTGTTTAGATTTTGTTTAATGGGTTTCAGAATGGCTGAGGCTGGAAGGGACCTCTGAAGGTCATCTTGTTTAACCTCACCTGCTCATGCCTGGCCACCTAGAGCCAGTTGTTCCGTGACATGTTCAGACATCTTTCAGCTGTCTCTAGGGATGGAGACTCTGCAAATTCTTTGGACAACAGGTGCCAGTACTCCATCTCTCTCATGGTAGAAAACTGTTTCTTGATGTTCAGACAGCACTGCCTTTCAGTTTGTTCCCATTGTGTCTTGTCCTGGCACTGGACACCACTGAAGAGAGCCTGGCTCCATCCTCTCTGCACCTTCCCTTCAGGTATTTGTGTGCATGGATGAGATCCTCCTGAGCCATCTCTTTTCCAGGCTGAACAGGGTCAGCTCTCTCAGCCTTTTCCTCTTTTAGGAGATGCTCCAGTTCCTTGATCATCTTAGGAGACCTCCCTGGAGGGAGTGAACTCTGTCTCATAGCTCTGTGTCTCTCTTGTACTGAGGAGCCCACAACTCGACACTGCGCTCCAGGTGTGGCCTTTCCAGTGCTGAGGGGAGGGAAAGGATCACCTTCTTCAACCTGCAGAGAAAGCCAACTAATGATCACAAGAGGAAACTAAATGTTAGGAAAAGTACTGTTCTTGTTTTGTCCCAAATTGTTTCTTTGAGTGGAGAAATAGCTAAATGGAAAAAAAGTTTTAATTTTATCCTCTTTCTTCAGTTTCACACAGAACAATTGTGTATATATGCATATATATATATATATCTTCTTCTGAAAAACAGAAGGACTTCCTTTTTCCAGAATGGTGTCTGTCATGAAATGTGCATTCTCTTTTAACACCTAGGGTATGTGTGTGCAGAAAGCAAGGGTGGGGTGGGGGAACCTGTCAGTTTGTTTCTGTTGGATGTTGTTAGCCCTGAAAGGAAAGCAATTTGTTTTGAACTTGGGTTCAAAATTCCAGTTGAAGAGTTCAGGAAAGCCTAAGTTGACATTAACTGATTAATTAGTTCAAATCCAGTTTGTCTTATCTCCTCTGATATGGTAATCAGTTTTTATCCAGATAGAACTAAGACTATATAATTTTTGCAGCAGGTATTGTCTCAAAAATTGTTGCTGACTCTGTGGACGCACTAAGAATATTCATGTTCTGCCAGTCTCAGTATGAGAACTAAAACATCATCACAATGCTGGTGACAAACTTTGTCATGAGATCTGTTAGCAGCCTACTGGCTATGCCTTCTCTTGCTTCACTTGTCAGAGGTTGTTTGTATATTACAAATGAGGATGACCTGTGAAGTCAGAACAGGGATTCCCTCAAGACTACTAATGATAGGGGTCAGCAAAGAATGTTATACATTATCCAACAAAGCCCAAAAATCTGTTGGGAGAGCAGACCTCTGCAGTTCTGTTATTATCTGAAAGCAGACTGTAAAATCTTTTACAGAGGGAAGATGGTGTACAATGTAAAATGAGAAAAGACATGGGGAAGTCTTTGACAAGATGGTAATTTCAGACTTAATAATGGCAATGTAAAAGACAAAGTGAAGATGTCGCAGGATCATCAGCAGGAGAGCTGATCTAAAAATTACTTGGGTTCTTGTCGTGGAGGAAAAGCAGTACTGGTCCACACATTAAAATGCTAGCTGTGTGTGAGGATAAGTCAGTCATGGAGCATGGTCAGCCTTTAATTCTGGCACAAGGGTAGCTGGAAACTTCACTATCTCCAGGCACAGTGGTTTGGTGAAGTAAGATGGTCTGCACTGAAACCAGCTGCCAAGTGAAGATATCCCCACAGTTCTAAATTTGGGTATGCAAAACTAAAAGTGGTGTCATTTCTGCAGTGAACTCCTTTGTCTTGGGATCATTCTGAAACAGCTGCAGTGAGCTTTGTTAAGCAGCATTGCACAGTCAGTTTTGATCAGAAGGGATCAAGAATTTCATCCTGTATTGACCTTTAAAGGCAAAAAACCC
Organism: Rhipidura dahli; assembly: GCA_013399225.1. NCBI lineage: Eukaryota > Metazoa > Chordata > Aves > Passeriformes > Rhipiduridae > Rhipidura > Rhipidura dahli. The sequence continues at coordinate 613,353 of VXAC01004222.1, forward strand.
CCTGTTTTTGTATTAATCTTCACAACTTCATCGAAAAAGATCCCTGTCCAAGGACATTCTATCCTGCTGTGCTGATACAAGTGTGGCCTGGGGATATGCTCAGGTCTACAGAATTGAGTCTTGTCTTGTAGACACATCAGTGACAGCTTAACAGATAGCATGTGCTCATTATATATTCTGTATCACAGCGATACTGCTTGATTTAATATCTTGTGTGAAACTCACCAAATACATTAAACCACACTCATTTTAAAATAACTTACCTTTGAATTGTCATTCCCTGAAATATTGGTGTGACTTTTCACTTGATTAGGTAGGGACAAACTCTGAAGGTACATCTTCTGGAAAGGTTGGCAGTTAGATGTTATAAATTCTCTTTGAAAGCAGGAGAGTGATTTCTCCCTTCAGTTTTAACTGCAGTTACTATGGTGATTGAGCTCTTAGACGTTGTGAACTGATGTCACTTCACCAGCTAAGACTGCAGCAGGAGGAAGAATTAGACTTGATTGCTGGCTTTGTTGCTTTGTCACTGAACTTTCATTTGTCAAGCATTTATCAGAGGCTTCTTCAACAATATTTAAATGATACTGAAATTGTGTGGCTTGCAAACTTTGCTTGCAGACTGAAACAGCAGATAAATTCTATTCTAATTAACCTGAGCAGAGTATCTAGGGCCTTATGTCAGACAAATATCTGGCCAGTTAGGTTGGATCTATAGGTACAAGTGTGAAGGAACGGAATTTAACATCTTAAGTTAATGGTCAAAAGTGCTTATTTTAAATTTACTGACAAGGTGGATGAAGTCATGAGATAGGAAGATTAGATAGTTCATAAGTTGTGTGAGCAGAAAAGACATAATGAAATTGCATGTCCATTGGGAAGTTAATGAGGGATGCATCATTAGATTTCTTAGCCTGGAGAGGAATATGATTAAAGTATCTGTTAATAAGTGTCTGTGCATGACTGATCAGAATAAAGTTCCATAAACCAGCCATGTCCACAGCACATCATGTTTACCAGGAGTGTGCAGCTGACACTGTGTCTGTCTTGTAGATCTGACACGTGCATGTGTTTGGCCTGGTGTTCATTTGCTGCACTAACATGTTGCACTAATACAGCAAGCATTTCTAGATGCCCTGGAACTTGGTCAAAAATAGTGTTTCAAATGAACTTGAAGATGCTTGGGAAATTTGCAGCTTTGCACCGTTACTGGCACAGTTTTAATCTCTAAAGGTTAGGAAAATAGCACAGCCTGTGCGAGGACTGACGGTCTCTGTGTGAGCTTGTAGGATCTGCAGAGGGTCATGGCTCAAACTAGTTAGACATCTAGAAGGATGTAGCAGTTCTATTTTTATAGGTGATTTCATTAATCTAAACCAGAGTTTTGTTTACTGATACATCATTCATTTCTAATAAATGAAATAAAATGGGAAGTTATTAAAAACAGCCTGTTAGGTGCTGCATGTTGCAGAAAAAATCTGTAAGTACGGGTTGGTAACAGAATACTAGTGTGCATTGAGTGAGATGGCTGTAAGAAGATAATGTCTCTGGAAGGTAATGTGCTGTTAATATGAACATTTCCTTAAAAATTACTGGATACTTTAAAATCAGCTTTGCTGAATGAAGAAAGTTTTCATCCAAAGTATGCAGGGTTTTTTTCCATTTGTGGCAAGAGCAGCGCTTTGAAGTAAGATCCAAGACTGGAAATGATCAGGAAGCACAGATCAGTTCTAGAGATAAATCTTCACCATTTGAAAAAGGTTTCTGTGCGTAATCTCAGCTATCTCTGGCCACAATAACAGTACTATTAAAATAAAACCTGTGGGAGTGTGCATGAGTGATAGAAATTAAGAACTAAGACTCTTAACCGCATTCTGGTAATCTTCAGTATTGACCACAGTCTCTCACAATTTCAGGGATACTGATTTAAAGGAAGTGAAAGACATGGAAAACCTTTAAGCCCTGAATTCAGAGGAAAACTAGGAGTCCATTCTCCTATACAAACCCACTTAAAGTGTTTTTCTCAGATGACCACCATGTATTTTTTCTGAGGCTTACCCCTTATTAGCTCATAATTTCCCATTTCTCTTTGTCACACACTGGCATATGGATTACCAGTACAGTTTCTTGAGGCAGTTAGATTTGACCATCATCAACATTTGAATATATTCGTACATCCAGCTTTGTGTACCTACAGTAGCTGGTAAATTTAGTAAGCTGATCTTTCTCTAAGTTACTTACATAAGCAACAGAAAGAGAAGAATAATGCAGCACACAGCTATAGAGCACCTAAATCAGGCTCTTGCTTTAAACTGTCTTCCAGAAAAGCCTCTCCTTCCTTCAAATAAGTGGTCAATTTGTAGATTAAAGAACACTGCCACCTTAAATTAAACATCATTTATCAGTACAATCAGTTGGTTTATTGTTTTACACACCTCCATTTGTATAGGAACAAATAAAGGTATCAGCACTCTCCAACCCAGCAACTAGTATTTTTGGCAACTTTGGAGAACAAGTACTTAGTCAACCTAATGTCTGAGGGATCAGTCACAGTGTCTGTGCATGTGTTCTGTTTTCAGATTGTAACTGTTAATCTGTGTGGCTAAGACTATGTGTAAAGGGCAAAATCAAGATGCTTTAAAGATTTTAAGAAAGCTTTTTTTTTGGCTTCAGTGACTTTAGGATCAGACTCAACAAGAAAGTAGAATCAGGTGGAACATGTTCCAGAAAGTCGCTGCTAAACAATACTGTGTAAATAGAATTGTTCTTTTCCAATCATTAAGTCTAATTAAATTTGAGAAGAGGTGAATTTGGTTTCTCAGGGTAAATGATGTTATTCTACTAGTTATTAGCTTAAATTATACTGCCATACATGACTTTCACTGCAAACAAAATAGTCCCTATTAATTTTGTACTTTTTACTTATTTTGAGTAAAATTACTGAAGCGTGAAATGCTGTGTTAAAGATACCTTTTTGATATTCCACTGATGTAGATTATTCTAGTTTTGCTGTCTTTTCCTTTAATAGGGAATATAGACCAGAGAAGATTGTAATTGCTTTTAGTTTTGCCTGTTGGCTCTGGTCTTGCAATCTGCTGGAATGTGTAAGGGCTGTGTATTCTAACATCTGCTCTATCCACTTTTCTTGCTGTTGTTGACATGCCCACCCTCTTAGCACTATATAGTCATCACTGAACAGTCAGCACTCTTTGCTGTTGTGTTATAGATATTGCAAACAGCTTTGATCAAAATAAGGATTCGAATGTTCGCTGTGATTCAAGACTCACCACAGGTTCATTTCAGGGGAAGGGGCCACCCTCTTTTCTGGCAAGTACCAAAGACTATAAAATCAGAAATTGTTAGTAGAATACAGTATTTTTAAAGATGCAAATATAATTCTCGAACTTTTCTTTCTCCTCTAAATACATTCCTGTCTTCATAGTAGCATTCCAGTTACTAATGAGTAGCAGAGTTTTCAATTTTTCATTTTTTCTTCATTTCTGTAGGTTATTCAACAGAGAAATGAGGAGTGTGACCACATTCAATTTTTAATTGAAGAGAAAGAGTCTAAAGAAGAGGACTACTATGAGGACCTTGACAGATTTGAAGAAAATGGTACCCAAGAGTCTCGCATCAGTCCCTATACTTTCTGCAAGGCATTTCCTTTCCACATCATATTTGACAGAGATTTGGTGGTCACACAATGTGGCAATGCTATATACAGAGTCCTTCCACAGGTTAGATGATTCTTATGCATGGATAGCCATAGAAATTTGTACTGATAGATGGTTTACAGGGTAATTATAAAGATGAGTAAAATAGATTTAGGATTCTCTGTCTAAACAGCATTCCCATGTAAGTGTATAGTATTTACTAAATTGTCCTTCTCTTGTTTGAAAAAGGACTTGAAAATAGCCTAATTCTACAACAGCTTTGTTCCTTATGGTCACGTCCATATGCAGTAAGAGAATAATTTTAAAACTTTGTGATTTAATGGGGAAATGCATAAGGTGTTCTCTTCCATTCAGTGTTGTCAGCTAAGAAAATGGAATATAATTGCTCTAGGTATATTTTTGTTATAAAGCATAATGATATTTTTCTTTTCTTTTTGCTGTTTTTTAATATTCTAGCTACAGCCAGGAAATTGCAGTCTGTTGTCAGTTTTCTCCTTGGTCCGGCCTCATATTGACATTAGCTTCCATGGGATCCTCTCCCATATCAATACAGTCTTCGTACTGAGAACTAAGGTAACTAGAGAATATTTTCCCAGCTTTTCTTTAAGTGAAGTAGGTGTGTTTTGGAGAGATAAGAAGTGCAGAGAGCTCAGAAGTCTTCAGAGAAAATTCTCTGCACAGTAATATGCTCAGCCCCTTTTGAGTCTTGAGCCAAGAGAGTCACAGGTATGAATTTGTGTGTAGTTGTTGAGCAGAATGTTTTACAGGAATGGTGAAGTAAGTGTATTCATGTCTGATGCTTTCTCTGCAAGGGGCCAGTCTGGTATATGGCATTGTATCAAAGCAAATGCAGAAAGGTAGTTACATTGACTTTTGCTTCATAACAGTGTGGGAGACAAATAAGAAATGCGTTCTTGCTTGGGCCCATATGTTCATACAAAAATCTGTATCCTTTCCTCTAAAGAGGGCAGGAGACAAGGTGGGTGATAAGAACAGATGCACCATGTAGAGTAACACCTACTACATCAAGGAGCCTGGTTATTTAAAGAAAACTGTACCTGAGAGAAACCAGGATGGTTTCTTAGAGATGGTCCCAGACACAGATAGAACTCACAGAATAGGCAATACTATTGTCAAAAGTATTGTTAAGAAATTATGTGGAAGAAGAAATGAACATGAATGTAAAGAAAGATACCATGCTTTGTGTAGTTAAGGTAGCAAATGACAGTATTAAAATACAGGTAGTGTGTGGTGACCAAATGAGATTTTAATCAGGATTTAATGTAGGCTGTAAGTCTATTCCAAATATTCTAACTGCCTTCGTAGTGAATGCATTTACATACTAGGCCTGGGGCATAACACACCATTGCCCTTACACAACTGTGACTTTTCATCACCAGGAGGGGCTGTTGGATGTGGAAAAGTTGGAGTGTGAAGATGAACTGACTGGCACAGAAATCAGCTGCTTACGCCTGAAAGGGCAAATGATCTACTTGCCTGAAGCAGACAGCATTCTCTTTCTTTGTTCACCAAGGTACTTCAAACCTAGAGAGTTCTATAATACTGGTTTTTATTTTACAATTACTGATTCTAAGAACATTTGTCAGAGTAGTACAGCTGAGACTAATTGGTTCTAGTACTGATTTAATTGGTTTTGATGTGTTTATACTAGAAGAAGTAGGAGCATTTAAACATTGGAACTTGACTGATTATTAAATACTCAATATAAATATTGGGTTGCCCAGTTTGTACAAATTGTTACTCCTCATACTCCTTTTTTTTTTCAAGTTTCATCCTTTGTTTTTTACTCAGAGAGTGCTAAGAAATATTACAATGATTTGGTTTTCTATGTGGATTCATGTATTCTTGCAGTAGTTTTAATATAATAGATCAGTGATAAAGAAGTGATTGGAATGGGGGATTGAATGGAAAGATCCTTTAGCTAAGAGCATGTTAAACTAAAACATCGGATTACACAGTTACAGTACATTAATCTCCTGTGTAAAGGGGAGAGAGGGGATGATGGCAGAAAGCAGAGAGCCTACCTTTACATAATCTCACTTTAATTTCTGCTGAAGTACATACATTTTATATGTTCATGGAACTCATCATGAGAATTCTGTTTTTAAATGCAAAAATCGAAAGCCATGGGTTAACATGAATGATCACAAATAAGGTGTTTCATAGAAGGGATGTGAAGTTCAGAAGCTTCATATTTCTACTGTTAATCAGCAGACTCTGCTGTTTGAGTTTTAAATGCTCCTCTGGCAAGTTTAATTTTACCCATATTATTTACATCCTTCTCTGCTTTGCAGTGTGATGAACTTGGATGATTTAACCAGGAGGGGTTTATATCTGAGTGATATTCCACTGCATGATGCTACCCGGGATCTGGTTCTGTTGGGAGAGCAGTTCCGAGAGGAATATAAACTGACTCAGGAGCTCGAGATCCTCACTGACAGACTGCAGCACACACTGCGTGCACTGGAAGATGAAAAGAAAAAGACAGACACGTAAGAACCAAATCCCAATTTTGAGCTGAAACACTCAAAGCAATATATTATTTATAGCTACCCTCTTTAATAAAACAGAATCTTGTAAGCAATATCAGAGATAATCGGGACTGGTAATTTTGGAGTCAAAAAGAACATTTAATAGGGTATTTCTTTATTTAGATTGTCAAATGTCACCCACAGTCTAGGCCATTATATGCCTAGATGTTTTGATGGCTCTGTGCCTGATAGGAAAAGTTATAAAAAGTGAGCTGACAATTGTTATTTATTTGTGAATTACTTAAAATTTTGGAAACTTACATGCAGTCACGGTAGTAGAGGTGAATTTGATGAATGCCCAAATGCTGTTTTTTAACAGAATTCAGTAAACCAAATTTTGTCTTTCTGGCACAGGTTAACAGAACAGAAAAACATATCTTATAAATCATGAAAATAGTTTGTGTTAAGCTGAAATTTTGCAATAGCCCAATGCTATGAATTCAATTTAATAGTTGCTTATAGAAAAGAATTTGGGTTTATCTAGATATAAGTATCTAAAACTAACACGTAACAGTAAGTGTGCACTGGGGCCCCAAATCAAATTCTACAGATAACTGTAAAGTCAAATTCAAATCTCATGAGTCTGTGGCATCTCAGCTCAGCAATGACTGGCAAATTAAATAAAAGCTTGTGTGAAAAGTAGCGTGAGGTTCATGATTGACTATTATTTATAAAACATAGTCCCATCTCTGTATTAATTCTATTGACAGATACATTTTTTCAGTAATGGAGTAATGGAAAATGGGATGGACAGGAGAACCAGAGAAAACAAAACAAAAGAAGTATTTTTTCTCTTCATTCCTTTTGGCTTGCTTTATAAAGTCATTTTATCTTCAGGAATTCTAGCCTTCATGGCAGCTGCTGGAACAGACAGTGTCAGTTACTGTATGATGTGCCAAAAGTATTCACTAATTATAACTCATGCAGTAGTGAACTTGCCAAAAATATAACTAATGGGGGTTTGTGCAGGAGGCTGTGTACAAAATGATGTTCAAGATTTGTGAAACAGTTAGAGATCTTTAGCTTGTCCACTTAGGTGTGTCAGGAGGGAAATGGACCTTAAGATAGCAGTTAGAAAGTTGAAGGAATACACATGAGAATAGGGTGAATTTCTGTGTGTGTGGTTGGATTTTATTTGTGTAACTTACAATACAAACAAGTGTTGATATGTCACATAGACTAGTAATTAAAGACACTGTGACCCTGAAAGCAGCATGCTCAACAGAGATAAAGCATTCAGAAATGCAAGAATTGATCAGAGGTGGAAAAACTGTTTGATCTCTTCATGGTCTTTTTAGCAGTTTTTATGGTTCTGTGAGTAAAAACATATTAAATGAACTGAGTGATCCAATACACTATTAACAGATAGTGTCAGAAGAATTAGTAATTTATGTCTCATTTTGTTGATAATTTAGACGCATTAACGTGTGTTTGAAATGGCATGCTGATGTAGATCAGTTCCTGTTTTCTGCATAACATATTCTTCAGTAAACATCTTTTCTATTGCTTATTGATGATGAAAGTATGTTATAAGCACTGGTGTGGGGGGGGTAGGAAGTTGATATATGAAGAGTGCTGCTGTAAACACCTTTTTTCACAATCTCTCTGTTTTGTTTGTGCCTCTCTTTCCTCACCTGTGCAGACTGCTGTACTCTGTCCTACCGCCGTCGGTGGCAAATGAGCTGAGGCACAAGCGTCCCGTTCCAGCCAAGCGCTACGACAACGTCACCATTCTGTTCAGTGGCATTGTGGGATTCAATGCCTTTTGTAGCAAACATGCCTCTGGAGAGGGAGCCATGAAAATTGTCAATCTTTTAAATGATCTTTACACAAGATTTGATATTCTGACTGATTCACGAAGGAATCCATTTGTTTATAAGGTAAGCATAGATTTTTAAAGTTACTTTTTGATAATTTACTATTGTGCCAGTCTTTTTCAGTCTTTTCTTGGATTTCAGGCTTTTTTAAAAAAAGAATGTTCTCAGTCTGAACTGTGTAGCCTGATACTATATAGCTACAGAAGAATATGTTGGTTATTTCTAAATGTGTGAAGGAACATAAAGTCCTAAGTTCTCATCACAATTTCTGCAGTTACCCGTTAGGTGCACATATAAATGTACTTCCACATTTAGCGTATGTGAACTTACTCAAGCCATTTGTGTTTCTTCTGACCTTGTGCTTTAAGTTTTTCTGGGTCTTCTAGTTGTAAATCATAATTTATTACTCAGTTACTCAGTGTGAATTTCATTCCTTCATTAGGAGTGTGGTGTAGTTGCAAGTGTGGCTGGTAGCAGGAAGGTACAGAGAGAGACACGTATATATCCCATTTATCCATGGGTTTGCTTGTGTGTTTATATCTATGAAGTTCATTTCTAGCTTTTACTAGAACTGAATTCTATGGCCTGTTTTGTGTGAATCAAGAGCAAACATAGAGCTCAGTTTCATTCAGAAGACACCAGGAGACTCAGGTTTACACAATCACAGTGTTATTGTAAGTTATTACACAGTGGGTTTACAATAAATTCTCTTCAATAACAAGCAGAATGACAGTAATTAGGGTGATTTGAATGAAAGGGAATGGGGACAGTTTGAAAGGACAAGCAGTCTTGAAGGAAGCACTACATCAATTCTAGTACTCCAAAAGTCATAATATTAATTGAAAAAAATCTGTCTTGATAGGTGGAAACAGTTGGGGACAAGTATATGACAGTGAGTGGTCTACCAGAGCCTTGCATGCATCATGCACGATCTATCTGCCACCTGGCTTTGGATATGATGGAAATAGCAGGCCAAGTTCAAGTAGATGGTGAGCCTGTACAGGTTAGTAAATGTGGGCTTCAATGGAAAACCCATTCTTTGATAGGATGATAATGCTTTGAAATATGATAATGCTCTAGGCCCAGTCTGTGCAAGCTTTGTTATTGTTATATTTTGAGATCGATTTATACAAATAATGCAAGAAGTCACATGTAGCTGTGGCTTCCAGTTCCCAGACCTTAAAATGCCTATTGTGCTTTAAAAGGTAAAGGACTAATTTAGGTCCACATAATTTGTCTGTTTTCTGATCATTTCAATATAATCAATGAATTCCTATTGTGCATCAAGAAAAATCTGTTGAGTCTTCTTCAGCTCAATGAACAGAAAATAATATTCCCTCCTTGATATTTTTGATCACACCTCAAAACCTCCTGTCAGAATGAGAAATTATTGCATTAAAAAGAGAAGTACAGTTCCATAGACAGTTACAGCAATGATTGCTGACACCAGTGTGTATTAGTGGAAGTTCCCTCATTTTGGGACTTTATGGAGATGTTGTGGCACTGATACACAACTGGGCAAGCAGCACTGACTGTCCTCATCAGAATGCTGTGAGGGGAAAATGATTCATGAGTGCAATGCATATTTCTATTTACATGAATGTTACCATTCTATCACCTAGCTTAGAGCTGTGCAGTTCACTTACCATGGAGCAAAGCAGTGAGAAGGTTTGATTTGGGGCTCTACAGTAACTGTAACATGCTACAAGAACAGCTTCTCATTGTCCTATCTCTTGAGCTTCTGAATACAAAATACCCTGATTTTTTCTTTGAGAAACATCTTTTTTCTTGACCTATGCCATCCATTTCTGCACCCTCTGAGCACTCACTAAACACAGACCTGCCGAGTATACCTCTGCCCACCTCTTTTTTTATTTTCCCAGTACATAATAACAACATGGTGCATACTGGAAAATTACAGAGTTTGACTGTTCATGTGGAAGGTAAAGGCATGACATTGTACTAAAGTTAAAAACAAAGTGACAAAACCCACAGAATGCAAGGCTTTGAAGAAGCAGGAGTACCACATTGGAAAAATAAACTCTAACAGATAAAAATGGCATATTACCTGTATTTATTCAGAAGCATCAGATTGCTTACATTAATTTTAAATATTCAAACTTTATTTTTTCTCTCTAAAGATAACAATAGGAATCCATACTGGTGAGGTAGTCACAGGTGTCATAGGTCAAAGGATGCCACGGTACTGTCTCTTTGGAAATACTGTGAATCTAACAAGCAGAACAGAAACTACTGGAGAAAAGGGAAAGATCAATGTCTCTGAATATACTTACAGGTGAGTGATGTATTATTTTTATTGGTGTTGACATCATAAAATAATTCACTTTGTCAGCATACCATAAAAGTTTTTTTGGAGTTGAAAGTGACAGTCCTCCTGCAACCATTATTTAAGTATGTGACTTCTCATGAAACTATTTGGCAAACTGCATTGTGATATACAGTTACTGGTATGCAAACATAATAATGATGTAGAGATAGATTTGAATTTTTTGATTGTTGGCTCACATACCTGTAGCAAGTTTAATATTTTACATAGTGTGTGGTGTACATGCAAAGTGCATTCATTTACATGTTTTCTCTTTCAATTTCAGGTGTCTCATGACACCAGAAAATTCAGATCCTCAGTTTCACCTGGAGTACAGGGGTCCAGTTTCTATGAAGGGCAAAAAAGAGCCAATGCAGGTTTGGTTTTTGTCCAGAAAGAGTACAGAGACAGAGGTATGAGTAACTAGAGTGTAATTTTGTTTTTTTCAAACAAGGCGTAAACATTAAAAATTTAATCTAAACCACTGAGATCCATTTACATTTGCAAAACTAAATGTTCCATAGAAAAAAAAGGAAGAGTTTTGTGCAGCACTCTTTCATTAACACATTTACTGTCTTGACAGTACTTGAAAGTCCTTGATTATTTGTCTTTGCAGTTTGTGCAGTTCCTGAAAGAATACTTCTGATTTCAGAAAGTCCTTGAGGGAATGCCAAGTGTTTAAATATTTATATCTCCCTCTTAAAGATTTCTGCACTGTACTAGATTTTGTAATATAATGTCAGTTTCTGTTTAGCTGACATGTCTGGTTATCAGCACTTCAAAATTTGCCATTTGCTTTATTGCAGCAAGTGAAAAAATGTGCCTTCAAATATTTAGGCAACAGTCAAGCAACTTCTTGCAAGCAGGTTCACACCCAATGTCTGTGGTGGTCTTTTCAACCCCAGATAGCATCTGCTTGTTCAGACTGTTGCATGGAGAGGTCCCACTTTAGAAATACACAGGATAAAACTGCTTCTTGTAAATGACATATGAGCCAAAGTCCTCAAAATGACTTGGGGTAAAGCTCCTCGAGCACTGAGGGCCCCTTAAGCTTGTGCCTCAGTTTCAGAATTCTGGGCTTGTATTATCCAAAATTTCAGTAAAAGCCAATGAGATCTAGACTGAAAGTGTGCTACAAACTTGGACAATGAGGTTACAGTATGTCAGCTGCTTTGCCATGGCTGAGCAGCTACATACATTCCATGCATTGTCAACAGGAAGAAAAAAAGATAAAAGTAATTTACGTAGCTTGAATTTTGCCCTGAGGCAATGCAAAAAGAATGAATTTTCAGATAATGTATTTAATCTTAAAAACACACTTGACTGAAATAATGAAAGTCATCAGTTACCTTGTCAGAAATAATTGTTGTAAGTCAGAGGAAATTAATTATGTGTCTGAATACTCATGTACTTCTGAAAAAGTAATTTAGGCTGTTAAACTCTTTAGGCTTTTTAGGAGATCTAATCCAGATTTATTACCACTGGTACCCAAGTGTATGAATACTGAATGGTAACTCCCAGTATTAACCCACTGTACTTTACCTTTGCATTTTAATTCTGTATTTTAGGATATATTACTTAAAATTATATTCTGGGTGCCACTTTTGAGAATACTTTTCTATTCTTATTCTGCAGTAAAATAACTATAATTTCACATGGCTACCATTATTTCAAATCTATTGTTGTATTTAAAATACATTTTAATTAAACACCTTTCACATTTTTTTCTGCATTATAAATGTCCTATCATTTGTAGCAAGGCACATTATAATTTTAAATGTAAATTTCAGAGAGGTACTGAGTCAGGTGGGTATTTTCCTTGGTTTAGCCTAACACATGTTTAATATGAATATAAGGTTCGGGTAGTTTAAGACTTTAAATATTGCAATTGCCTTTTAGACATCGTGTACAACAGTTGGTTGTCTTAATCCTCACAGCAGTCCTGAGAGGCACTTGCTAATAGAACTATCCAGTAATTGAGCTTTGTAGAGGGAGACATGGGGGCAGGAATAAACCTGACTGAGAAATACTGTGAGCCTGATTTTCAGGAGCACTTAAGACTCACAGTTTAAGCACACTCAAAAAGTCTTTCTAATTTTGTTAGTTTTTGTTAATTCTGGAATTCATATATAGATGTAATTCTTAGGGGCAGAATGACTGCTCCTGTGACAGGTGTCTCCTCTAAATTGTACTAAGTTTTGGAGCATAGGAGATTAGAAAAATACATTGATGGGATGATGTGAACTGATAATCGTTTTGTCAGAGGTGATTTTGAAAAGTGAAAGAATATCCTCTAATCTTTCGATTCTTTTTCACTCCCTGCACAATTTCATCTGTCCATACACAAAAAAATGCACAAAGTTATATTCTTTTAAGATTTTCTGAAATGTTTGCAGTTTCTTGTGTGAAGGTATTCTTCATGGGGTTTTTTTCTGGCACTTTGTAGGCTGTGCATAATAGTTTTAATCCAAAAGCAGGTATCAGATAACCAACTTTTTATGTTTGATCACTTTAAAGTAATCACTTTGCTTTACTCATGGGTGTAGTCTTGGTTTTCTTTCCAGAAGTTTTTCAGAATGCTAATATATTATTGTGTGCAGTGCCATTTATTTTAGGGGGACTGTACATAACAATAAACATGGCATGTTACCATATATTCAGAAACTAAATGGTAAACTTCCTGAAAGGTCACTCCAGAATATTGCAAGAAGTAGCATATAGAAGTAAACATGAAAATATTTCTTAAATCATCCTGAAGATACTTCCAATAATTATGCTTTTACTGTGAAGTTTTCTACCTCCATTATCTTTAATGTAGGATCAATGCACATTAGTGATGTATTTTTCTTTTCATTATATCCATTAGAGAGTTACTAGCTGAGCATTTGCAAATCTATCAGTGTAATATTTTACTCTGAAGACCAGTAATAAATATATGGTGAGGAAAAAGGACAAAATATTTACAGATGCCATAAGAGATGTGAAACCAAGGCTTAAAATATGCTTTTGCTCTACCAGGCCTGTAGGAAATGGTAGGGTTGAAGCAGCTCAGCATGCCTCAGACTTGGTTCCTGGGTTGACATCTCTAATATCAGTCCCCATGAGCAGCAGTTACTTCTGAGAAAGACCTAATTTACAAGATAAGTGTTGGTTTGGAGTGCTGCTCCTTCACTTCTTTTCCAGTTATGTTATCTCTTCCATGATACCAGTACAGCAAAAAGTAGAATTGCACCAGAAATACACATAGAACAAAGCAGCTGTGACCAGTTATTCATTTTGCATCTGCTTGTTTGCATGTTATAAGATTATTTATTACAGTCTTTGTTATTTTAACAGAGGTGCAGCTGAAGTTTCTCTCTTGAGAAACAGATTTGTTGTAAAAAATAAATCTTGCCGAGCACCTCAAATGTATGACTGCAATTTTCATTCCTCTCCACTTTCTAATACCTTTCTCTTCTGCCCTGTTTCCATGTTGCTGGTGGGAACAAGTTGAAGTGTCTCTGTCAGAGCTGGTAGTTCACCAGGGCATGTAGGAGTTTTTTCATTCCCACAAACAATATATACTAAAGAAACACATGCACTACCTATGCTTTTATTATTACTATTATTATTATTTACTATACTGGTTGCAGGTTGTAAAATGTATTTTGTCATTTCATTAACTCACCATGTTGTTGCTTCAAAGAAAATTCCTTACTTCTCAAATTCTGCTTGCATGCTCTCAAGGAAACAAAGCAAGATGCTTCCTGAGCTGAGGGAAGAGGAAGAGGACGCTGGATAGGGTGCAATACTGTCTCCAAATAGAGTGCCAGGCAGTAAGGTTTTGTTATGGATGTTATTTCACATTGTATCTCCCACTGCCATGTGCAATACCGTTGACTTTTACCCTTCTCCTGAAGTCATACTTATCATTTTTCTCCAGGCTTGCTTGCTAATTTTTTGTCCTTATTGTTTGGTACTGTTATATATCTGCTATGAGCATGTATTTCAAGCTTTCCTTTTTTTGATATGCATTTTTGCATGTCAGTCATGTGACCATTCCTACCACCAGATAATATTGAATGAAACCATATAGTATGCACACCACAACTAACCATTTCAATCTGATGCTTCATATCTTCATGTTCATCTCTGAAGTACTGTGGTTATGTGAATTGCTGACATTTCTGGAAAGACAGGTATTTCAGTTGATAGGCAGAACAATGAACCTAAGGAACTATATTTAATAATAACACCTAAAGCAGCATTATAAAAATTATTGTATAAGTGTTACCAGATTTAGTTCTGCTATTGCCATGCTTCCCATTAATTTTGTGAATAACACTTGATGCTCTTTAAATTCCTGGTTAGAAAAAGGGTTCTCATTTGATATCATCCTGCATTTTCCCATTGTGGACACTCTGTAAACATCTTCTGTATTGAAAGGGGGTGGCTGTGTTGCTGATACTGCCATTTGAAGCATGTGCCAATGTACTTCTACTGAAATGCTGTTCACTTGCAATGTATTTCTCATTGATTTATATAAACTAAATTAAATTGTCATATTAATAATAGATTGCTGGACAATTTTAGACCACTTGTAGTGCATTGATTCTCGTCTGATGTAGCCCCTGGAGTTAAAAGGCATGCTGCTGGGACATGGTTGACAAGGTTGCCTTTTGGTTTGGTCTCTCCAATTTCAGAAATTATCTTATTTTATTCCTTGAGAGGACCTGGTAATGTTCTAGGCATCATGACATAATTAAGGGATGTAAAGCTTGGAAATGGACATAGTGTGTTTCATCAGCTGATACAGTTAGTAAAAGTGGACAAGGTTTCAGATGCATAGACCTTCCATAACTTCAATATATAGTACATTTTAATGTGAATAGTATCTGTTCTTATCTGACTGATAATTTCTGAATATTTGCATTATAAAATAGGATAGTGCAATTACTTTGTGTATAAAAATTGTCTATATCTAGTATATCTTATTAGCACAGAATATATATGTATAAATGTTTCATGTTAATGTGCAAAAGAAATTGCAATAAATTATTTTTTCCACTGACTTCTAGAAGTCTTGTGATTTTCTTTTGGTAGAAAACTTAATTTCATTGTTTGATACAAAACAAGTATTTTCCCATTAAATAATTTGCTATTCAAATTTAAATAAATTGTTGAGTCGTTGTTCCAATGTTTGCAAATGACCAAATGTCTCACACATTCACGTTAATGGATCACATCCTCAAATTAAAATAGTGTTCAGAATGTTTAGGTTAATGCTTCAGAAATAGTAGTTGAGGTGACAAAAAGGCATACACCTTCCTTTGAAACTCTTGGACATTATTTAACAATCAAAAATTGTTAGCCACACACTTGGGTGCAGGATGTTCCTTGTCAACCAAATTTCCTTTAGGAATGGGAAATGAAGAGAGAAAACCACTTACTTTTTTCCCCATCATCTCACTGTCAGACAGCAACACATCCCAGCACACCATCAGAGGCTGCCCTCACTCAGATAGATGCACAGCAGTAATTTGGATTTATCAAGTTGTTCGAGCTTACAAAAACTCTGAGACATGTGGGATTTGTGACAGCTGTGGTTGTGTGTTGATATAATTCATGCAAATGCCTCTGAAGAAACTGAAATTCTGTATTGCACTTCACAGTAATGAAAGATGCTGTGCCAGAAAAATAATGCTCTGAGTTTATATTGTACCTTCTCAATAATTTCAAAATATTAACACTTCTATTAAGCTAGTTTGTAACATAGCCAGTTTCTTAAAGCATAGAATAATAGCTCATATTGTGTTCATGTAAGAGCTTTTTATCTCAGTACAATTTAGGCACTTAACCACTTCTGTTATTAAAACTGGTCTTCACTTAAATGCTGCATTCAACTACTAAATTTACAGTTTGGTTAAATATTACTCTCAGCTAACAGTTAAACATTTCTGCAGGTATTTAGTTCTTTTGTGTGTATTCTACTGCCTCTTTCATTTAACTGTAGAGATTTGCTTTTCCAGTACAAGCTCTCTGGCTGAAACATGAGGCAGAGCAATTACCAAAGTCTGTTTCAATGGTCTTTATAAATGGATGTATTTTATTCTGGTATTTTTCTGTTAAAAAAAAAAAAAAAAAAATGGAACAAGGAGAAGAAAGGGAAGGGAGAAGCTATGAAATTGCAAATTATGGAATGCTTAATTATTTTGAGTCTTCTGGATCTTATGCATTCCTTTGAATTCAGACAGGCAAGGCAAATTGATTTTCAGTGATGTTTGTTCTATGGCTGTTCAGGGGACTCTGTGACTCCACTGCTGTCTTAAAGGGGGCACTGCAGTCAGCTTCCAAACTGCTGATTGGGTCCTTGGTAGGAGCAACCTCTGGGAACATAAATTCAGCTTTGATTTTTATTTTTTTTTTTTTAAACAGAATGATAAACAATGGATGAGATGCTCATTTGGATATCTGCTGACAGGATTATCACAAAAATGTCTTTACTGGAAGGGTGGTCAGGCACTGGAACAGGCTGCCGGGGACGTGGTGAAATCACCATCCCTGGAAGTGTTCAAAAGGCACATAGATGCAGCACTTGGGAATGTGGTTTAGCAGTGAACACAGCAGTGCTGTTTACAGCTGGACTCAGTGGTCTTAGAGTTGTTTTCCAAACTGTGTTTCTCTGTACAGGACATCATCCAGGAGGGACACATGAAGACAAAACCAATAAGGTTATGTGAGTTGTTTTTTTTAGTACTTGGTTCCAGTGTTTAAGGTAGTAGTGCAAATCATATTTGACTGGTTTCAAGCTCACTTTTGAAAGACAATCATGTGCACAAGAAGGAAATAAGAGGGATGTGCTAGCATCTGATATGAATAAAAACTGGGTGATGCTGGAGGCCCCAGAACACTTTCTTTGAACAAACTTCTCATAAAATCTGAAGCTAATAAATGAGTGTGCTGCAGGCAGTTGTGCACTACAGTATACACTCTTATACCCTGAAGTGTCGATGGCCTTGTCAGTAACACCTGTATCCATGGAGCCAGAGCAAGACCTGAGGCATTTGCATCCTAAAATGTGGTTTTCATCCACCACATAGACATCCACCAGGCCAAGACTTTACTGTATTGTCACAAACTGTAAAATGGTTGTTCCATGCATTTCTAAAGCCATCATATATTAAAACAAAAAAAAAAAAAAAAAGAAAAGAAAAAAGAGAGAAAAAAGTTGGATCATTCTGTTCTAGCACTATGAGAATCTGAAGAGAATTTAGTATTCATGTTCTCCAGACAGTCAGCATACTGATACAAATGGGAGCTTAGAGCAATTGTAAATTAATTCTGCCAGTCACTGTGTTGGCTAATCATCTCCAAGTAAAGGAAATTGACTGGATTTTTAGTCCTGTTTTATTTTAACAAGATTTTATTTTTCATTATAACAGGATTCTTTCATGGGGGAGAGTCTGAACCTCATGTCATTTCATGTACCTACCTGACCATGAGGGGGAAGCAAGTAATAAGCCAGTAAACAGAGCTGTGCTAATGTAACTGTAAAAAAACAAAGAAGAGGTTCCATTCCCCAATCTATAGCTGCACATACAAGGCACTGGGGTTTTTTCTACTGTTCTTTAGATGTCTGTCTGACTTTGGGTGACAGTTTGGAAAAATTGCAACAATACATGCTGTCTCCAGCAATTCATGCTTTGTTAATAGCAGGAAAAGGGTAATAATGTTCACTTTCATCATCATCAATGGATCTTTTTGCCAGTATAACTGTTTTGGAGATAATGACAACAGTGGAATGTGAAAACAATATTGTGATTGTTGTTCTGGGATGAAGATGTGATCTCTATTATAAAGGTTTTATTCCAGACTATTTCCCATATCCAACATTCAGATTGGCATTGTTACTATTTTTTTTTCCAGAGATTATCATGCTCCTAGTACAGATTCAACACCACAGAACAACTGTGCTTCCAAGGGCAGCAATTTTGTGTGCTGAGGATCTATCTGTTCATGTGCTGGACACCTCTGACAGGAAACCTGTGTGCCTTTTTATATTTCAGGTTCTCAGGGTCATTCTAGCTTTTCAAAACTGATTTTACACTTTGATAAATGTGCTGTCCTGTCTAGTGCTCAAACAACTGACCCGTGATTAAAATGACAGAACTTATCTGAGTTCTGACAAAAGGCTGAAAATGTTCTCAGTTCCTAGCTGGTGTTAATCATAATCCAGAGCTGGAGACTGATTGAACCAGTAGTCCTTGAGCCTTTATTTAAAAATAAAAACAAACAAAAATCCCCACAGGAACTACATGGCTGTAGTTTTCAGATGAGAAATGAAACTCTGAGTTCAGTATTGCTGCCTTCAGTCCCTGCATCAGTATGGGCATAGTGCTCTAATGCAGTGTACCACCTTCATAAACCACCTTCATAAATCACACTGAAATATGCAGTGTATTAAGTGTGAAGAAATGCACATCTATTTCTTGCAAGTCCTAAACACTGTGTATAGGGTTCCTGGAAAGAAAAGGCAGCCTGTTGTGCCTTGTTATTTTCAGATATTTTATGCTACTCAATTTAAGAAATGTAAGCTTTCCTACACAAAGTGTTCAAAAACAACCTAATATCCAAAAAAACTGTATAAGGACATTGAAGAATAAGTATCCTCTTTCCACAAAGGGCATAGTGAAGCATTCAGAGCTTCAGCTCTGTACAAGAAATCAAAGCTCTGCTTTTTGTCTCATTATAGATGTGTTTGTGGGCAATTTTGTAATGATCTAGAGGATAAGAAACTTGCCCACAAAATAAGGATACATGCCTTTTCACACAGTCTTTCACACATCATCCTACCCTTCAGGCTTTATAAATGCATGTGCGTGTATGTGTGTATATATACGCGCACACACACATTTGGGTGCTGCACACTCTTTCACAGAGTAGCATGAAGGGTGTACAGACTGCAAAATCTAAAGTCAGCAGCTGTTGGAAGAACTTGCTTTCCTGAGGTACTGAATTCTCCTCTGAAGGAAGACTATGAAAATAACTACTCCTTTCCTTTGGTCACTGGAAGAAAAGAAAGATCAATTTTGTTTATACAGATAAATACTTGGCTTTGAAAGCAATTGCTCCCTTCCATTACTCATTTTGTAAGTCTGAAAGGAGAGGCTGTCTGGGCAAAAGTGCTGGGTTAATGGTAACATTTCTATCTCTATGAGAGACTCAGCCTCAATTTTCACTTGAACCTTATTTTTCAAACCATGCTGCATGCCCGCTGAGGAACACTGTCCATCCTTTTGGTTCATTGGTTTTGTTTTTACTAAGTGCTAAATTCTCACCTTGCTGGCACCCTGAAGAAAATGAAAAGCCTTTCCCTTCTTGATTCCTAACTCTGCTTTGGACTTCAAATATCAGTGCAGTCTTTGTGGTTGTTTCATCTAATACTGGTGCTATGGATGCTATCCAAAAGCCATCGTGTATTTCATGACATTTTAGTTCAGGAATACACAAATCAGGTGTTTTGTCTCTGATGGATGTGTCAGTACTTTGTATTATAACATATCTCGTGTGGAAAAGTATGTAACATAAGCTGCCATTTTAAATGAAGATAAAATATTCCAACATCTACATAAGACATGGTTACAATGGCATGGATCTTTGATAACATTTTGGTAAGGATTGTGTAACAACAGTGTTGTTATTTCAGTTCGAGAAAATGAGTTCAACTTTTCCCAAGGTGCACCCATCATTCCTACAGCTACATTTACAGGAGGCTCTTAGGAGGAATGCATCCTAGAAGTAACCAAAATTTGTTCCAATGTAGATCATATTTGAAGAGATAGTTTGTTTTAACCATTTAAGAATTACAAGCTGAAGATGCTATACTGACAGGTCTTTCTAAATATTCAATTTCATCATTCATGTGTAGTTTCTCATACAAGGATTTTTGGATCATTTCTGCTTGCATAGCAACTGATTTTATTGCCCCCGTGAATGTGGAGGCCTGTGGCAAGGGTAACACTGCTGCAAGAAAATTTATCTGGTCTGTTAATTGTTTGAAAGAGTTCGTCAGCACTTCAGGAGTGGCTTGTGTTGTAAAGTGCTCACTTTTCTGCCAGGAGTTTCTGCTGACCAGCAGTACTACTCTCCTGATGCAGAGTAGTCCATTTTGCACATATCTTTCTGTACCTTATGTTCATTTCCTCTACAGCTCTCTGGTAAATATACAGGGAAAGTTCTATTAAGGCAAGTGTTACAGAAAATGTCTCTGAATTGAAGAATTACAAATACTTATAAAAAAGGAAAAACTAATATATTATTTCCAGGCTGTTGCTCATACCTGGAGTATGCCAAAATTCCCTGCATCAGCTTCTATTCTGTTCTGCAGTTTTGCAGCCTTCAAACTACTTCCATTGTCAGTTGTGAGGATGTGGCTGAACTGGAGGGACTGATGTTAAAGAGTCTTTGCTTCTTCCTTTCATCTGTTTCTGTAACAATTCCCCTTCCCTTCTATGCATCTCAGTAGTGCAGATTTGAACTTTGGGTTGCATTTGCCAGAACTTTTTTACTTGCTCAGTCTACTTGAAAACATCTATTAGAGTTACTAACTGCAGTCACTGGGCCAGGTTGGAACATCTCCTGCTCCTAAACAAAAAACATGTGCTGGAAAGCTCTCTGCTCATGGAAAAACCAAAAAAGCAGCTTTATTCTGGCTGATATGCAAGTGGGTGAATTCTATCAGTGCACAGCTTGGTCCAAAAAAAAAATTTAGTAGCAATCAGTGGAATAGGATTCTTAGTGGGAAATTAGTCTATGAAAGGAATAGTCCTCACTCACCATCACACAGCTTAGTCAGGCAGTAACTGTAAGCACTGCCGTGCTTTTTCAGTTATGCCTCTTTCCTCCTTGCAGGGACAGATAACGAGGTGGAACAGATAATCAGGAGAGCAAAGAAAAAATGACTTGTTGCTTCCTGAGCACCAGTCCTCATTTGAGCTCCTCTCATTGTCTGGACACTGGCAAAAGCAGCAGCATTTGGGATGCATCTGCCTTGCCCTGTAACAGAGGCAGTGTGGCTCTGTGGATGCAGGGGACCTGGGCAAGGTGCTGGAGGCTCAGGTCCCTGCTGAGGATTTTCTTCCATCAGCACCCAAAGAAACAGTTCTGAATAATGTTGCTGCTTTTTCACTTTTAACAAGAAAAAGAGGGACAGAATTTGGGCACTAACATTCTGTAAGCATGGCCAAAAGAATTGTTTTGGTTGTGGATCTGAGAGCTGCCTGCCATCTGTTTTCTGTTCTGCTGTCCTTTACCTCCTTAGGGCAAATACTCATCTACTGATGCATGTGAACTATGCATTCATTTTAATGACCAAGTCCTGTATGTGCTTTATTTAATTAATCTGCTCTTAGCAATACAAAGCCAAATGCATGCATTCGGAATACATGGTAGAAATCCATTCCACTTGTAGCTTTCTCAGCAGGAGAGCCATTCTGCTCAGCTGATTGCTGAACAGTCTCAAAAATTAACCCTCAACCTCTTTCTGCTGATTATTTGAACTTAGAAAACTTTTGAGGGACATAGTGTTTATAAATCAAGACAGGCAGACTGGAAAAATAGTCAAACTTTGTCCTTGATGTAACCCTCCAGAATTTTGCTAGCTTTAACCACTATTGCATAGAGTTTGTTGCTAATGACATTCATATTGATAAGTAGCTGTTGCATATTTTCCTTACAGGGCATCCTTACTTAATAAATTACTGATCAGTTTTTGGATATATTCTTGTTATGAAGTTTGATTATATTCTTGTTACAAATAGATGATGTGGGTTTAAATAAGTCCCTGCTTTTTGCCCAGGCCTCTGGCAGCAGGCAGTAGCTGATGGGAGCACCCCAAAACCCACTCTTGTCTTCAAGTTCCATAATAGTGGCTGATTCAGTCTATTATAGAATAAATTATTTATTAATAGACACAAAACTAACAGACACAAGACTTAAAACAGACTATTATTACACAGGAATAAAACAAAAGGGAATAATGGTATTATACACGGGGGGTTAAATGTACCTATTAATTTTACAGCTAGCAAAGAAATAATGTAACTTAGGATCCAATGTTTCTTACCATCCAGTTCCTGATGGAGCACACATCGAAATCCTTTCCCTCAATTCCCAGGAAAATAACCATGGAACTTGCATCCAGCCTCTGGGGAGAAGTCCCACACACTTTCAGGGCGTGTGGGTAGAAGGCTTCTCAGGGTGTATGTAAGAGACTTCTGCCTCTGTGATAATCTGTAGTATTTTTATAGTGTAAACCAGGCCTTTTGGTCACCTATGTTTTTCTTTTGTCTCTTCCCACATCTGTTCTCCATATCAAGATGTTGATTCTTGGTTGGGCTGGCAGACCTTTGGGTGCCAGGAGATGACACCCACTGGGCCTTGCCCACGTGGGTTCTCTCTCCTATCCACACGAGCCACCTGTGGTGGGGAGAGGGGTGACGTGCCCTGCCACAATTCTTTACTCTATTAAGGCAAAAATGTGAGAATTATGCAGGTGGATTCAGAACTGTATTTGTTGGTTTTGCACTGTGAGAATGTGATGAGAGTTTTATGTAAGGTTTAATAAATAGAGCTGAAGAGCTGAATTCCATTGCTGGGTACAAACTCAGTAGATGATTACACCTTTAGAAAGTTTACTTCCTGCTCGGCATTATGAAAGACACAGAGGTTAAGAAAGAAGGCAAAAGTCTAGTGTTTCCTTTAGCACAGGAACTGTTTGGATCCTTGGCCCTCCTGATGTTCCTTAGAGATATGAACCATACCATCACAAGAAATACTGTCTTCTTCAGTTGGAAACCACCCCTTCCTCTTCCCCAAAGAGATTGTTTTCACCTTTTGATGTATCTTTGGAATTGAGTACAGTTACTAGTTTGCTAATAATGTTCTTGATTTTCAGACAGAGTTTTCTGGCATAAAATTTCTTAGTGGCTTCTTTTACTGAAAACCTTCCATGAGGTCTGCAGAAACTGGCAGTGCCAACCAGTGAGAATTCAGTCTTGTGTCAGCAATAAAGAATAAAAAGATTGTCACCAAATTTAGATGTAAACCTCATAATGCAGTACATGCTAGTGTCACCCAGCTAGTGTCACCAGCATGACACTAGCTGGGTGAGTATTTACTGGAGCAAACCCAAAGATGCCATCAAAACAACTGGGTGACAGGAAGCTGGGCTGTCCACATAATTCAAAACCATTGCTTCTACACCTGTCTTTCTACACCAGGTGCAAAACCCTAACCCTGACCCTGACTTCCCATAATTTTAGAATTATGCTTACCACAGGCAAAGGGATTACATTGTAATTCTTAGTTAAAATTTTTGAGAGTATCAGTTATGGAAACTGCATAAGAATTGAGTGATTGTGGAAGGCCTATGGGTTTAGTTTAACAACATGAGAAGCAAACCTTCATTTTTAATGTACAGTTTTTGCATGTTCTGTGGTATGTGTGCAGTCCTGTCAAGCCCATGTTTTTTACAGCTTGTGC
The DNA here is from genome assembly GCA_013399225.1 of Rhipidura dahli. NCBI lineage: Eukaryota > Metazoa > Chordata > Aves > Passeriformes > Rhipiduridae > Rhipidura > Rhipidura dahli. The sequence goes on from VXAC01004222.1 coordinate 637,243, forward strand.
ACGAAAGTATTCCTTGTTGTAACTGACTTAGGTTACAATGTAAGATGCAACCAAAAGTATGTATTCTATCATCATCTGTTAAAACCAGGTGGGGCAGTGTTCTTTATCTCTTCCGTGACCCATCCCTGATAACTCCCTCCATGGGGATACCTTCTGTTAATGGGCCATCAAGTCTCACTTCATGACTCATAAAATTACATCATCCCACTGTGAGATGCTCCACCCAGGGGGAGGACACAAGCATTCCCACCTGTATATAATCTGTGGTTTGGAACACTACACTCAGCCCTCACCTACCTGATTCCCAGAGGACAGGAGCTACATAACCACCAATGGACCTGCAGAGGAAGACCAGACCTTTCTACAGGATCACCACTTCAACAGAACCACATCTATGACTTCAGAGAGGACTGCTGCCACCACCCTGCCCAGCAGGGCATCAGGTCATATCCTGAGTCTGGCATGTAAAGTCAGTGTTTCTGTATTGTTGCCTTGTTATATACAATAGTAAAGAAATGTTATTCCTATTTCTCATATCTTTGCCTGAAAGCCCCTTAATTTCAGAATTATAATAATTTGGAAGGAAGAGGGTTACATTTTCCATTCCAAGGGCGGCTCCCGCCTTTCTTTGCAGACATCTGTCTTTCAAACCAAGACAGTAACTGTTCCTATTTCTCATCTTCAGCTGATTGACAGTATGGGAGGGATACATCAGGCTTGGCCAAGTGTGGAGTCATCAGTCCTGCCTTGCACACCTATTTGCGGAGTCTTAGGTAGAAGTAGATAAGGAAGCCCAGTGCTGTGCTCAGATTGAGACCCACAAAGGACACAACCTGTGTTTGTTCAGTGTTCATCTCTTTAACTCAAAATGACTGACTAAGTTCAGAGTGTCTTTGAAAGTGTAGCAAAGTAGGCAGAAATACTAATAATTATAATGGGACTGTCAACCTTTTCATTAAAACCTCAAAATGTACTTGAAGTATTACTGGATTTTCTAAGGCTCAGGGTTATTTCTCTGAAAGTAACCCCCAAAAATTAACAAGGTAAAACTAGATACACACTTAACCAGGCTTCCTGTTGCAAAATAACATGCTTTTCTGGAGATAGAAGGGTCTTATTATTTCACTCAGGAAATGAGAGCTACATGTATGAACCTCTCTCTCCTCCTAATTTTGTAAAAGCAGTCCTGATCCCAAAAGGTGCTAAAAAATAACCAAAACAAACCAAAAACACAACCCCCACCCCACTACCTCGAGCATCTCTGTCCTGAGACACGAGATAAGTGGGGATTCCCTATCTGGACATCAGTTGTGTGTGTGTGTAGTGGGAAGAGCCATTTGGAAGTTTATGTGTTCTAAAGAAGCTTTCCTTCTTGACTTCTTTTAGTGAGGAGTCAGCAGAGATGAGCATCCCCTGGTGGCTAAAGGGACTTAGAGTGCAAGAGGGTTAACAGTGCAGGTTGGCCATAAGCAACATGAATGAGATGTGATACTAACCCTTGATGTGCAGCAGTATCCCCCCCACAGAGAATTTATAATTTATAACCCTGTCATGTTTCTATGTTGCACTAAGTAATTAATATGGTATGAACTTGGAGATGTTTCCTGAGTTTATTAAGCACACCAACTGCCAACACAAAAATGTGTTTAACTCTGGATATGGTTAGTGTGACAAGATGTACTAATGTTTATAACCTAATAAGGGATATTCACTCCTCTGTACAGAAGCATGAAGTTCTGGAAACACTTTGTACTTTAGAGACAGTATTAGTGAAACACTATGGTTTATGTTGGTCTGTGAGTTTTTAGAATTGCATGATGATGCTTGGATTTCCAAAATACTGAGCAACTGCAAGGCAGTGTTTATCTGTAAAAAACTTGGCTGTCTCATGCTGCCATGGGGTACTACTCAGGCAAGGAAGAGTTCTTTTTTGAAGTTTTGCCAGCACCAGATTCACACACAGTGCAAACACTTGTATTTGGGCTCGGGTGTAGGCACAGCTAACTACCTTCAAACCTGAGTGATTATGTAGGGAAATACTTCCCCCCCACTGCCCCCCTGCATAGTTTCAGCATAAATAATTGGTGAGGTGAATTATTTTACCTTAACCAGCACTTTCTTAAGCAATATGAGATCAGCTGGCTTGTATAAGCTCCTTAAGAAATGCTTTGATCAGCTTATTTTGATCCAGAGTGGGGATGGCTGTATACTTTTGTTTGTTTTCCTCAGAAATCAGTCTAAACATTGTGCTGCAAAGATGATGTCTCTTAGTTCAGTCTAAGTAATGGCAGGTTTGCCAGCAGCTCCTTTGAAATATTTCCCCAGCTGATACATCATCAACAAGAGGGAAACAACCTGACTTCAGTTATAGTGAGCAATTCTATAATCGGTGCTGAGAAATCGACTGTGCATGAGAAGCCTTGTGAACAGCAGCCTGAGGTAAGTGGGGCATCTACTGGTGAAATGTAGTGAATTCACCTACTCCATGAAAGTCTGCTCCAAATCCTTCTCCTGTACAGGCCGTTCTGTCTACATTTTGCTTTGCCAAATAAGCAAATGTCACACCTGTTTCCTGAACTCTTTGGAAAATTTGCAATTTCTTCTTGCATAAGTCTTTACTTCCTGGCACTTCTTTAGAGATGTCTGCCATGTGCATTGCAATAGTAGTCTTGTGAGACAGAAGAAGAGAAATGAGCTAAAGAAACTTGTAACAATATGTGATTAATGTCTTTAGCTATCTCCAAACTTGCCCCACCCCAGTCTCTTACAGCAAGTTCTCTGATAGTTTATTAGGTCTGGCTTCCTTGTACTTCCTTCTGACACTCTGACCATGGGTTTAAAATTATTCCAATGCATAAAGGAATACAACAATACCCTATAAAATCCAGAGCTCCTAAACACAGGTTATTATCCACATAACTAAATTGCCTCCCTCCATTCTTCAGAAAATGTTGTGTGCAACTGCATGAGATTCTATACAGCATTAAAGTTTAATGACCTCTGCAGAATGCATTTAAAAATATATTTTAAAAATTATTTTTACAAAATTCTATGTTGCATCTATTTTTGCACATTAGACAAGGACTTGGGAGGAGCCTGAGGGGGCTTTCCCAATCATGTCAACTAATTCCATTGTTAGGACTGCCATTTTAGAATCAATTGCTATGGTTAAAGCTTGCCAATATATGTATTTGGAGCACAGATGTGCACTTGTGAAAAGGAAAACTGAATAAATAAGTAGCAAAATAATGCTAAACTAGGAGATGATCTGTTCAAACAGATAAAATACCTTGCTTCTGCTGTCCTTACAGATGTGACATTGTCACCCATCCAGTAAAGCCAGATATTTCCTTAACACTTTTTAAAATTCTATACATCAAAATACAAAAGCATCCTTACTTCTGCTTTGCTGCACAGCACACTTGCTAAATTTAGCTGTGCTAGGGAATCAATTGCTTTATATAATCTTATCACAAGCCATTGCTGGAAAAAAACCATCTGAGTCTGTCACTTGACCTTGGGCAAAACAAGTCTTTGTGCTTTCTTCAGAGCTCCTTCTGCCATGTATGTTAAAAGAATCTGTAACTGAGCAATGATTTCAGCTGTCCTTGTCCAAAGTCAGTGGAATAAGCAAAAGTTGTTTCATTCTTGTTAAACAAAGCAAAGATTTCAGTACCTTCCCTTTCTGAGGATTGGTGAGTATGAATTTTTAGCATGTTCTGTGCTTCATTTCACTTGGACCTTTGGACAGAAACAATACCAGTTTTGTTTTGCTTTGTCCTTACAATACTAATGTTCTTTTATTTAGCCCTTATTAGTAGAAGCAAACAAAACAAAACAAATCACTGTGATTGATAGCTCCAAAACGCTTTGATCTCTGAAATACAAGGTGTGCTAGATTAGTATGTTTAAACTTTACCCTGCTTTTCTTTTTATCCAGAAGTCAGATAATACCTGATTTCTACTTCCAAACCTATAATTTCTTTTGGCTTAAGAATTCCACAGTTACAAACTGAGGCTGAGAGAAGTCTTTAGAGAAATATTGCAGTCTGTTTGCTCTGTTCTTTCTATTCTTCCTCTGTGTTGCCTAACACACACCTTGCACAGTGGGGTTAGAATGACCTTTTTGTAGGGCTGCTGAGCCAAATGTGGCCATGCTTGGTAATGGTGAGGGGGAAACGTTCCAGCAGAAGTGGAGTGACCAATAAAATAGAATTGAGAAAAAAACCTTAAAGTTATGCTTAAGGTTAGAGCACAAAAATCAAGGCATTCTTTCCAGGAAGCAAAAACATTTCCTCTATTTCCTAAATTGCATATCCTTATGTTGAAGGGAAGCTGTTGCCAATGATGGTCAAATAGTAGCATTTTCATTACTTTATGTCTGACCTTAAGGACTTGGCTCTTTAGTAAATACACTTAAAAAAACATAAGGCTAAGCTGCTACTGCTCTATAGGCCCAAACAGATGCAGGAAATCACAGAAGCTTTTCTGAACACTTTTAAAGAAATAAACATTCAGGAAGCCTGAATCAGCATCAAAGCCACAAAATCCTTACACTGACTCATTTTTTGTACGACTTAGATGTAGCCTTTAGCCTTTATTATTGTCTTTCATGACATTAAACACTGAGCTTGAGCCATGTTTGCCCACTTGCCATCCACTCAGATGCCCTGTGGTTCTCTGTAGTAGCTGGCAGACTGATGAGATTTTTTGATGTGTTTCAGACAGATAGTACTGTAAATTTTATTACTATTAGGCACATTCCTAATTGTTCTAGGTGAAGATACCATATTCTTCACTGGGATATGTTACAGTGATAGCCTACCAGAAGAGTTGTTAATAAGCAGCTTGCTTTTTAAGAATAACAATGCTCCATATTTGTAGTGGTCAAGAAACTTCTGTAAGAAAATTTGGCATGTGTATTATTTCTCATCACTCAAAATACAGAAGATAAAAACTGGGTCACAAGTGCTAAATTGTATGTCAGCATCACTTGTTAAGCTATTTTTAAAAATTAATTTATTAAAATAAAATTTTGGTTAAAGATTACATTTTTTCTTTACATGAGAAGGAAAGTGAGACTTTGTGAAATGCACTCTAAAGTTATTTAGTACAGTTAAATAGTTTTAGGGAATAAAAGGGAGAATAAGGAGTGCAGACAAGGGAGCAATGTAAAATATTACTGTCTCCTTTGTATCTTAAAAAGAAAGGGAATTTGCAATACAAACAATTAGTTCTGGACTTCTAAAATCCACTAACATTCTTGTATCCCCCTCTTTTTTTCCTTGCGTGTTGGTTGGTTCTGGGAGGGATTGTTCCATTGAGGCATTTCAGGAGCTTTCAAAAGAAGAAAGATGCACATCCAACAGAAGTTAGTAAAAATATACTCAAGCAGTTCTATGATTGTAATCATACTGGCACCACAAAACAATCCAAGCTGGCCACCTACTTCGGCTGTAATAGAAGAAAACAAACATATGTCATCCAAAGCATCTGGTTTAGTCTAGCAAGCAAACAAAACCCTGCCAGGCTCAAGTGTTAAATAAATTCAATATACATAATCCATCACTTTAAGAAAACAGAATTAGTATTCTTAAGAATGTTTACTGAAGAAGACTAATGTGTTTTTGAAAATTCTAAATAAAGTAAGTACAACACAGGACGTCCTACTGTGAAATAGATACTTAAAATATTTACTACTTCTGTGTCTTTTTTACTGTTCCCTTGTTTCTCATCCCCATGGTCTCTCTCTCCTCTCCAAATCCCCAAAACATCACTATTCTTACAGTCCTGCCCATGATATAGCCATGAACTAGTGCCAAACTTAATTCTTACTCTCAGCTGCTATCCATACCCCAGGTTCTTTAATGGAATGACAGGAGACAGTATCAAAAATGACCATGAGACAGACATGATTATTACTTTTAAAATGTAACAATTATGGCTTCTTGTTCAGAAGCTCACATAGTTTTTGGTTTAGGATGAGAGACAATTAAAAAGAGGGTTTAAAAAATTATTATTTTTAGATTAATTATTAATCATAATAAATAAATATTAAACATTCACTTACAAAGCAACTCAGAGATAGTCAGGGCCTTCTGCTGCTGTGTTATTTTGTAGCTCAGATCATGATATTTAATGTCAATACGCACAAGGTTTTGCCTAATGACAAATACATAGAGTTTACTTGAGACAGCTGGGAGTACAGTTCATTTTTACTAACATCTATCAGCATGGTCTGAGTTCAGGGAGAGTGGTGGTGTCTTTTAATGAAAAATTAGATGAGTGTTATCAAAATAGGTTACATGAGAGAAGGAAAAAACCCAGTCTTAATAATAACAGCAGTTTACCAGGAGTAGATCTCCATGCTGTGTAGAAAAAGTAGCTGTAAATCTGTACTGTGGGATAGACTCATAATTTTAAGGGTCACTGAGAGAAACTTGAAATGTCAAGCAAGGTATAGTCTACCATTCTGGATTAAATGCTATTTAACTGTGCTTATTTCAATGGGCATGTTTGTGCAGAGCAGTACTTGTCCTGAAATTGGGTGTTCAGTTCTACCTTTTGCTAGTGGCCTCACTCCTCTGATTATATTCTTGCCTGCTGACAGAGTTGAAGAGGAAGTAAATCTTGGTTGGAGCAAGACCTGTGTAATGACTGAGTAAAGAGCTCCTCTTTATTATACCTTGCCTTCAGAAAGACTGTGCCTAAGTCCCACACTGAATATAAAAATACTGGGTTTGGAAGAAAACAGACACCAAACCTGATTGCAGAGCTAATGCCAATGGCTCGATGTCCAAGTGGAGTATTTGGACCAGTGCTGTTTAACATGTTTTTTAGTGACATGGGCTGTGGCACTGAGTGCACCTTCAGCAAGTTTGTCAATGACACCAAGCTGGGTGGTGTGACTGACCTGCTGGAGGGAAGGGATGCCATTCCCAAGGACCTGGACAGGCTTGAGAGGTGAGCCTGTGCAAACCTCGCGTAGTTCAGCAAGGCCAGGTGCAAAATCTAGGTCAGGGCAAGCACAGGCACAGGCACAAATATGAGATGAACAGGGAATAGAAGGAGAGCAGCCCTACGTGGAGGGACGTGGGTGTTCATTGATGAGAAGCTCAACACGAACCAGCACTGTGCACCTGCAGCCCTCAGAGTCAGCCTGGACAGCATCGAAGGGAGAGGGACCAGAAGGTCAAGGGAGGTGGTTCTGCCCTTCTACTCCACTCTTGTGAGACTCCTCCTGGAGTGTTTCATCCAGCTCTTAGGCCTCCATCATAAGAAGGATGTGGAGCAAGTCCAGAGGAGACCATGAACGTGGTCAGAGGGCTGGGGCACCTCACCTGTGAGGACAGGCTGAGAGACTTGTGGCTGTTCAGCCTGGAGAAGAGAAGCCTCTGAGAGAAATTATAGCAGCCTTCCATTGCCTAAAGAGGGCCTACAAAAAAGGTGGAGAGGGACTTTTTACACCGACATATAGGGACAGGACAAAGGGGAGCGGCTTTAAACTGAAAGAGGGTAGGTTTGGATGAGATATTGGGAAGAAATTCTTTACTGTGAGGGTGGTGAGGCACTGGAACAGGCTGTCCAGAGAAGCTGGGAATGCCCCATCCCTGGCAGTGTTCAAGGCTAGGTTGGATGGGGCTTTGAGCAACCCGATCTAGAGGGTGCTATCCCTGCCCACAAGGACTGTGACTAGATGATTTTTAAGGTCCCTTCCACCCCAAGCATTCCATGATTCTTCAGAAGTGTTAACAGCTTCAGGTTTTTGGTTTGACAGTGACAATGAGCTCATTTACAATTTTCATGAAAATAAAGTACTTTCTATACAAAATCATCCCTTCTATCTCTTGGGGTGATAATTCTAAAACTCAGTTAGCAGTAATTTATAAAAATAATCTTATTTTCCTAGCTTCTCTTAGTGAAGCTCCTGCCCTTGTCATGGACTTGTTAGCATAACTATCCAATAAATACTTTACTTTTTCCTCCTTATGTCTTCAGAAATAAGAACATCTCTATGTTTTATAGTTTGGAATATGTACTCATTAATGTGTTGGCAGGATTCCTATTGGTTAAGGCCCAGTAACAGGGGAATGTCCTGTGTGTTCCCTTGCTTAATTGAATGATTACTGAGTTGTGCATGATGTTTACAGACAATAAAATAATCAACAAAGATAAAATGTCTTCAAGGGATTAATATAGTTTGCATATAGCAACAGGTTTAATTTTCATAATGTTCATTGGGAACAGACATTTTAATAGGGCCTGGCAACATAGGACAAGAGGTAATGGTTGCAAACTGAGAGAGGGTAGATTCAGACAAGGTATAAGGAAGGCATTTTTTACAGCAAGGGTGGTGAAACACTGGAACAGGTTCCCCCAGGAGGTGGTGAATGACCCATGTCTGGAAACATTCAAGGTCAGGCTGGACTGACCTTGGTCAGGTTGGGCCCTGAGAAACCTGATGTAGTTGAAGATGTCCCTGCTCATTGCAGGGGAGTTGGACTAATTGACCATTAATGTTTCCATCCAACCCAACCATTCTGATTTGTGTAGTTCCTGTTTGTGTATAAACACATGCAAACATTTGCAGACTGATGGCTTCAAAAGTGAAAAAACTGAAGTTACTGAGTCAAAGAAACTCATAGATACTTCAAGAACCAAATTTTATACAGTTTATAAACATACTTTGATGCTCTATATACTATGAGTTCATGTAGCATCTGCCTTAATACTTATTTCTACTGCTGACATCTCTGGCTATGAGAAAGAGGCAATTCAGTGTATGAAACTGTATTAAATTTTCTTTGACAATTAGATAATTTCTTTCTAGCAAAAAAAATCTGGCAGTAATTCAATTTTTTGATATATAATGCTTGTGTTTGAGAGGAAATCTGGCATCAATTCATTATATCATAGCAGTAAGGTATGTGTGGTCTGTTAAAGCATAAGGATACATGGAATCTCTGAATTTNATACATACATACATACATACATATATATATATATATATATATATATGCATTTGTGTAAATGTTAACCAATTTTGTCCAAGAGATGATTTTATCTCACAGACAATGTTATTAATACCACACATAAGAATATTTTTAAGGTCATATTTTCATCATAGGCTCTGCTAGCAGCATTAAAAGGAATTGATAATTTCTTTGTTAGACAAGGTGTTAAGCAAGATTACCTGATGTATTCTGGGCTTTTCTTCAGTTTTGTAGAAAAATATTTTATGGCTTTTTCTCCTCCAAAGTTTGAATAGGTGACAGTGGTAGGATAATCTGTTTCTTCACATGGGGCAGGGCAAGTGGAATTGTGTGTTCCTACTGTACATAATCCTTTTATCTCTATATCATCTAAAATTTCAGAAGAAATAATTTATATAATATTTCTAAAAAAGCACACAGTTTAAAAACTTTAAAAAAATACTTTATAAATTACTTTTAACTGTATTTAGGATCTTTAATGTGTGGGTTAATTATCCCAAAAAAGTGGATACTTATCTGTTTTGAAGGAGCAAAGGAGTATTTGCAACTGTCATTTGGGAAACTGGTTCACAATAAGGGTTAAGATATTTTTCTCATTTTTCCCAAGAAATCTAACACCTCTTTCTGCCTTCATCAGGGCTTTCTTTCTTATTGTATNATTGACCATTAATGTTTCCATCCAACCCAACCATTCTGATTTGTGTAGTTCCTGTTTGTGTATAAACACATGCAAACATTTGCAGACTGATGGCTTCAAAAGTGAAAAAACTGAAGTTACTGAGTCAAAGAAACTCATAGATACTTCAAGAACCAAATTTTATACAGTTTATAAACATACTTTGATGCTCTATATACTATGAGTTCATGTAGCATCTGCCTTAATACTTATTTCTACTGCTGACATCTCTGGCTATGAGAAAGAGGCAATTCAGTGTATGAAACTGTATTAAATTTTCTTTGACAATTAGATAATTTCTTTCTAGCAAAAAAAATCTGGCAGTAATTCAATTTTTTGATATATAATGCTTGTGTTTGAGAGGAAATCTGGCATCAATTCATTATATCATAGCAGTAAGGTATGTGTGGTCTGTTAAAGCATAAGGATACATGGAATCTCTGAATTTAAAAGTGTGCAGATTAGGTCAGTGCAGTCTGCACACTGAGCAACACAGCTCTGTGCATAATGTAAATCCTATCACCATTTCCTGGATAGAAGGTGTAGTCAGTAGTGTTGAGGTGTTTTCACACTAGAAGGTATCTTCTCTTGGGTGGAGAACTGTGTAGTGCTTTCAGTCACATGCAACCATCCCCTTTCACTCTTCTGCTCCTTATGAGAATTAATATTGTACCAAGGATTTTCTAAATATCTTTTATAATATAAGTGGTCTTAGGGAACTCCACTAACAGTAGAAAATATTATTACATTTGTGTCATTGCCAATGCAATAAAACCTAGGTCTTCAGTGCTTACGAAGCTTCCTTTGGGAATAAACTGAAAGTAAAAAAACTTTATATAGCATCTATTTGTGTTATTCATTGCCCTTATTTGTGGAAGTGTGAAGATTTCTTCTCTCTTAAATGGATGACTCACATATATTGTGAATAGGTTTGATAACCCTGCTTTTTCTTTATTCTTAATTGAAACAGCATTCAAAAAACTTTGTTAAAAGAGATCAGTGACAGAGAAGGTAACTGAGAACACTACTTTTTAATTACATTATCTAATATTTGTTAACCACAGTCTTAGATGCATCTAAGTGTATTATATACATATATGTACCCATATGTCTAATACATACATACATACATACATACATATATATATATATATATATGTATATGCATTTGTGTAAATGTTAACCAATTTTGTCCAAGAGATGATTTTATCTCACAGACAATGTTATTAATACCACACATAAGAATATTTTTAAGGTCATATTTTCATCATAGGCTCTGCTAGCAGCATTAAAAGGAATTGATAATTTCTTTGTTAGACAAGGTGTTAAGCAAGATTACCTGATGTATTCTGGGCTTTTCTTCAGTTTTGTAGAAAAATATTTTATGGCTTTTTCTCCTCCAAAGTTTGAATAGGTGACAGTGGTAGGATAATCTGTTTCTTCACATGGGGCAGGGCAAGTGGAATTGTGTGTTCCTACTGTACATAATCCTTTTATCTCTATATCATCTAAAATTTCAGAAGAAATAATTTATATAATATTTCTAAAAAAGCACACAGTTTAAAAACTTTAAAAAAATACTTTATAAATTACTTTTAACTGTATTTAGGATCTTTAATGTGTGGGTTAATTATCCCAAAAAAGTGGATACTTATCTGTTTTGAAGGAGCAAAGGAGTATTTGCAACTGTCATTTGGGAAACTGGTTCACAATAAGGGTTAAGATATTTTTCTCATTTTTCCCAAGAAATCTAACACCTCTTTCTGCCTTCATCAGGGCTTTCTTTCTTATTGTATTTATTGCTTATAATTTCTCACCCATTGTTAAACAAAACAACAACAAAAGACTTTCCATGTTCTGTGCTATCTTTCTAACTAAATAGGTATATATCCTTGGTCTTGATGCCTTGGTGCCTGCCCAGCTTATTTCAGTGCACAGAAACACCTTTCAGAGCAATTCCAATTGTAATTTGCTGTCATCTGATAACTGTATAAAGACCTTGGTAAGCTGAGTTCAGTCTACCTTAATCCCTGCCTTCCATTTGTTAATGGGGCACAAGACAGCTAAGAAGGCTTAGGGAAAGCTTTGTCTCTTTGAATACCAAAGAAAAGTCAAAATTCTTCAGGTCTGGCTGCTCATGAAAGTGGGGAGCCATTCCCCTAACAAGGCTCTACCAGAAAGTAATCATTACAGAAATCTGGGAAAGCTAGAGAAAAACAAATGTAGGTGAAAAATTGTAAGGCATAAATGTTTCCTAAATCAAAAGCCATCACTCTGAGATGAGTACTGTAATGTCCTGCTTGTGATGCTCTATTTGTCCTGTTTGTGTGATGGCAGAGGACATGTCTTCCTTCTGCTTGTGGGCTTCTCACTTTTGCAAAGCACAGAGGAGGAGATACCTCCTGTTGTTAGCTGATGATTTGAAATATTCTTCAGGGATGCTGGGGTTGTGGATTTAATTCTGGATGGCCAGCCTTTAGAGTTCCTAAAATAAATGCTCTTAGTAGGTCCTGCAGATACTGGATAAGTGTGCTCTTACTTGAGATTTTGCTATCAGATGTCTTATCTCTCCTACGCTGTCAGAGGAGAGTCAGCCCCTAACATGGGATCCTGGGGACCATATAACTGCAAATCTTCTGGGGTCCAGCTCTGTATCCTATTCATCCTTCATAGGACCTTGGGGTCATTTTTGCTTAGTGCTCTGTGGTTTCTTTGAAATTCAGTCTCTGAATATCTATTAAGTAAAATAATATACATGTTCCCCGATGACAGGCTTTCAAAGATCGTGGTTATATAAGAATGTGAACTTAATGGAATCCATTTCAAAATAGCCACAGAAAAAAAAGGTAAATATTCACTGTAGTAGATCGGGCTTAAATGTTGCACACACCTCATCAAAACAGTCCCCCCCACCAGCTGCTGAGTCTACTAATCACTCAGAGAGTCACATTACACAATAGAAACCAGGCAATTAAAAAGAAAGCTTTCTGAAGTTCCTGAGAAGTTACTTCTCAGATTACCATTTTAAGTATTTTCCAGAAAGTCCGTTGTAAGTGATTTACAAATTCTGTATCCACTGTGTGCAGATTATTTATTTATGGAAAAGAATTGCATTTGGAGTGCTTTCAAAATTTATAATTAACTTCACTTTTAAAAAGATAAAACCTTAAAGTCCAGTGATTTATATTTTTAGCAGTTAACAAACCTATTATTACTGTGCTGTTCACTCTTCTTTGCACAGAGAGTACAACATTGGATCTAGAAGGATGATACCATGAAGATGTGACAATGCTAGCCAGAGGCTTGGTAAGAAAACAGATTAGTTGAATGTTCTTACACTTTAAACCATTTCTGATTGCTAAAATGAATTCTTCTATTAGATTTTTTTATATATTCATACATATATATATACACAGACACACACTTTTTGGAGTATTTTTTGTGTGGTTTGTTTCTTTGTTTTTTAATGGGCATAAATTTCATGCTCTGTCTGGTCTCTGTTTTCAGAATATTAAATGAACTGGGATGTACTCCATTTCAGATTATTTTCACTATTTTGGTTTAATTGATAGATGTTGTCTACTATTTGGAACTGTTTTAGAAAACATGGATATGAAGTTATTACTTACAGACTGCTGGATAAACACATTTGTAAAACTTCAGCAAGTCACATTCTGTTCCATTTCCTAAAAATAAATAAAAAGGTTTAGGAGCCTGAATTAACCATCTAACTATTAGCTCTATTTGTATTAAACTGAAATGTAATGTCATCAAAGCCTGCTCACCACTTCACATTAATGATTACACAACTGAGAAATCAATTCAGTTGGGCACAGTGCAGTTGCCAACCCCAGAAGGGGTACAGAGTGAAGAAACACAACAGACCAAGCCAGGAGGCTGCTGTTGGAGCAAACATCTTCATTATTTGTACCAGCCAGAACTGCCTTTAAGCTTGTGGCTCACTCTTTGTGTTAGCTTGCTAAAGACAGGAATTTCTGCTTTTCCTAGTAGAAATGAAAAGGAAAAAAAAACAAAGTAAGGTAGATTTGATATATGATTAAATCCCATGTGTTTCTGCAGAAATTTTGAACTTCATGCAAGCGTTTGGAGACATAAGGGGTAAGATAGTATCCTGAGGTAGAGCAAAATTTTCAGATTGTAGATGGCCTCAGTTTCATCCCATTTTTGATTTTTTTTCCCCTCATGTGGAAATGTTATGTAGCAGTTTAGCACACTTTAGTTGCAGAAGGCATTGCTGTCCTTCATTTAACTGTCCTTGTGTAAAGCTGCCACCTCAGGCATGGGAGATGCAGAATTAATTGCCTTGGTAACCCCCTTTCCCTGGCAGTTTTCAGGAGACTGCCAACCTCCTTTCCCAGGGCTTCTCTTACAAACAGGCTAGAGATTACACTTTAATGGGTCTGCTTTAGTAAGAGCATTCTACCTTGCTTGAACATATTTTAAAAATACAAGGAGTCAGAAAGTGCAGGCTTTCTTGTGGTTTTTCTTGTGATCTAGTGGCTTTCTTGCCCACTAGTGGTGGAAAAAAGAGGTGCAAAAGGCAGAGATTTGGGTTCCAGCTGTTACTTTGACAGTAGTATTGTTACATTTAATGCTGAAAAGGTGTGAGGGCTCGGTTGTTACTGCTTTAGGTTTCCACAGTGATTAAGAAGCCTGGTATTTGAGGGGATTATTACAGCATGCAGCTGGTGCTTCACATTTGAGGCTGATTAGAAGGCTCCATACAGCTTTTTGGCTTTTGTAGAGCCTTTGCTGCTGCTGGGATCTTTCCATGGCTCATGTGGGAGACCTCAGAGTCTGTCTTCAAGCAAGCTCTTTGGCTGAATACCTGCCTGCAAAGTAAGTTTTCTGGGGTGGATGTGCGTGTGAAAATATATGTCTTCTTATAGGTTTAGTTCTAGGTCCTTAGGAATTTAGGTTGAAGACTGCAGAGCTGTCTCACACTCCTGAGGTATAATTGTTTCTTTCCATTTTTTGGGCTGTGTCCTAAGAATAAACAATGACCCAGATGCTAGTTCTAGGCTTGACCAAGTATCTTGCTTATTTTCTTGGAATTTTAATTACTCTCAGCTGGAGATACCCCTCAAACATGTGCTCTATCTCCTTTGCTATTCAATAGCGTGTGAGGTCTTCCAGGAAGATGATCAGTGTGTGGTATGATGATGCTCCTGAGAAATACCTGGAAGAATGAATGGCAAACAGCCACACCAGTCCTGTATGTACCGGGCTTTGCACTCCAGCAAACATCCATTAGTATTATAAATCTTGCGGTACTGAAGCTTTATATCAGGCTTGCACTCTCCCCATGGGTACTCTTGGATAATTGACTGTAGGGTAACAATAACAAAAGACACAATCTCTTTTCATCTCTGTGTTAAATGTAGGTATTGCTTTTTCACATTTTAAAGTGCTGAAGAAAGCCTGTTGAAGGCATAAACTGTAACATTGTGATTTAATTGAAGTTTGTGCTCTTGGGATTAAAAATTCATCTCCACTCTCTCTCAGCAAAAGTAGGGTCTGATCAGACAGCCTAATGCAAAATGGTACTCCACTCTGCTTGGATTCCACGAGGAATCTGAGACCCCCTTAATATTAGCAGAATATGTTGATACAGAAATGCTGTGGTGTCCTTGTATCATTATCTGTCATTGTGACTGTAAAGTTATAGGAAAGAAAGGCTGCCTTTGATAGAGACAAATTAGGCAAACCAGTGATATTCTCCCCAAAACAGCAGTAATTTTGTTTGTGTCTAGAGGAAATGTTATTTTTTTGAGTCTCTAAAGCAATGATGCCATGATGATTTTTTGCCTTTTCTTTTATACCCCTTTTATACCCTTCTAAAATTTCTGTGTTCTTAGTGATTTTTAGCCTACATTCTTAGTCTTATTTTGTTAAATTAGGAGACTAAACATTTTAGAAGCTTTGTAGCTAAGGATCAAAATGCCCCAGACCCCAAGGTCTTCTCCAGAACACATTTTGTAAACTGAGATAGAACCATCCAGGGGAAGGTTCCTCGGGGAGGGCAGCTCACTCGAGCCTCTCACTGGGGAATCTTTGATAGATATGCTAATTTGTAAGACCTATAATGTGATACCCAATCTATTGTGGGTGTGCATTTCAGCACATTCCACCAGGACGTGGTGCACCTAAGGATCCTTAAAATAAATACCGAGGTGAAATCCCTTTTTCCCTTCTAACTGTGTTTGATTCTTGATTTTAAGATCAGGAAAATGCATCAGCATAATAAATATTTTGTATTCCAAAATGTCTAATTCATTGTCAATGCTTCAGAAGAGAATTAGAGACAGTAAAAAACACTACTTCCAGATCATGGACAAAATCCTTACCTTCAGCTGGCGGATTGCAACCTGTGCGTGCATCCCCACTGGTGTCAATAAACCCAAACCATCAAAGCGTGGAAGCTCTTGGGGTGAATGGATAACAAAAGTTATCCCAGCATCAGTATAACCAAGAGTAGGTTCATCAGTGAATTTGTCCTAATACAAAAAGAATTGTTTAAGGTGGTTTTGGCTTTGCTTGCAATCTGAAGCTTTAGCTATATTTTTAATGTGGCATTATGCTATTTAGTAACATTTTTGGCAATTTAAAGGAAAGTACCGAAGCAAACTGACTTGAATTTCCTTTATTCCCCTCTGTGGATTTCTTTCCAGTTACTATAAACTTTTAACCTTTCTATTTCTTTTGGCATCCCCCAATTTTAAAAGCAAGAAACCATAGCTGAGCATTTACACATAACTTAGATATTTGTTTCTTTTACTCCTAACTACCCATCACATTTTAGCAAACTTTCCATTATTTTCTTCAGAACCTTTCACTACTGACTTGTAATTCCTAGAAAACAAAAGCAAATGTCTAAGTCATGTATGTTTAGTTTTCTTCCCTGTTCTCACAAGGTGATAGTCCCCGTTTTCTGCTTTTTGTTGGTCAAAGACAATTCTAATGCGAGAAATAATTTACAATTCAAAGATCAGGTCTTGGCTGGCATTGAGCTGCTGCAGCTGCTGTAACTAAAATTCGGTGCTACTTAGAAACTGGCACCAGGTGACCTTTGCTACTGGGCCTTTTATTAAAATGAACTGCTTGTATAAAATTAAATCACTCTTCTGTCCACAATGTTTCAGTTGTAGGTGGACAGTGAATGTGTATGCTCACTTACAACCTTCCTCCCACCCCTCAGCTGGGGGCAGAGTCAATAATAATTCTGGGTTTTTAAATCTCTTTTCTTTAAAATACTCTCTCACTAGGAAATAGTCACGATTTAGAATTTTGTGCATGAAATTCTGAAGGTCTGTGTAAACCCAATCAAACAGAAATCCCAAACCAAACAAAAAAACCCCTCCACTAATTTATAAGTTGCTACACCATTCATTGTTATAATCCTGAGGATAGCTGTACCTGCTGGACATCAAAAAGCAAATGTAAGCCTCTTCCAGACAAACTCACTCTTCTTGCTGAGAGATTGTTGTGATTAAATGTAAAGCAGTTTCCATATTCAGTGAAAACATGTTCAAAATCCTTCAATAAAGGAAAACAGGGAAGAGTGAAATGAAACAAAGAACATTGAAGTTTCCTTAATAATTACAATGCAAGAGAGGGACTACTGGGGTTGTTGGGTTATTTTGATTGTTTTGTTTTTCCCCCACAAAGTGCTCAATATTACAATCAGAAAAGTGGTAATTAATGGAAATATTCAAAAGCATTTCAACCCTTTCTACAGAAAAAAAAGTTTAAAGAAGAAATTTTGCATTGTTTATTAATACTTATGAGCTGTTCAGAACAATTTAATGAGGTCCTGTGTTATTTCTATATCTGTTACATTATATAAAAATTGTATATTCAAAAATAACTTTTAAATTTTTTCCATTAGCTGCTTAGTGAAGACTTAGTGAAGTGTATCAAAAATATTTTTCATGTTACATATGGAAGTGAAATATTTGCATTTTTTTTCCCCAAAACCACATCATCATTTGACTGCATCTCATTGCTTTAGTTTTAGTTATTAGCACTAGTGTCTTCCAGCTAAGAGAAGTCTCTGATGCCTAATTTTAGACTCTAATGCCTGATTTTAGAAGCTACAGCATATCTAAATGTTAGATTAAACTGACAGAATATAGACGTGACTTTTTGGTCCACAATTTCTGTTTAAGTTATAAATTCCTTTATAGAAGAATCAGTGTAAGAATGGGATGATCATATTTTTTGGCTGTTGTCCAAAATTCTCAAAGATGGGCTGTTTTCATTGTGACATTTAAAATTCCTGTGGACTCTGCATATAGTTACCCTGGCCATCTCTATTCTTGACCTCAAGAACAAAACTGCAGAACCATGTTGTGCAAAAAACTTTTTTCAAACTGTCCTTCATTATAGGCCACTGATGGGAAGGGTGGTTAGCTATAGCCTGGAGGTATGACAGCTTTCAAAGGCTGGTGTCTGTGCAGAAGTGGCATTAGGCAAAGAGCAATTGAAACTGAAATCCCATCTTAAAGCTCGGCGAGTCCAGCAGGCTGCCTCTGCAGTCAGTGGGAGAATCAAGGCCCTTGGGCTAATTTAGTGCAGGACTTCTGTTCCCTATTGTCTGACTATAGAAGGAACAAAGGGGGAGTAGCTGGAAGAGCTAGATGTCTTGTGTTGAGTGTAAGAAAATATTCCCTTCCTCTCCATGCAGCTGTTTTAATGAAATAAACGTATTTACCTGTGGGTAACATGGCTTTCCAAAAAAATCGCATTCTAGCAATGTGCTGCTGTTCAGATAAAACCCATTTTTCCTTGTAAACTCTTTGATGCTGAAGTTCTGGTTCCCAAGAAGGAAATCATTTAACTCCTGGGAATATTTATCTTCCATAGCAAATTTTTTGAGAATTGCAGATACAATGTTCCAAATTAAAAAAATTACTTTCAGGTTGCTCACTGCATGAGCTTGAAACCTGTCAGTGAGAAGGAGAAAGAATTGCTTGTAATTCTGCAGTTATAGGACTGATCTCAAGGCTGCTCTTGACAAAACTGTGACACAATTTTTTGTCTGCTCACAAACTATAAGTGATTCTTGCCCACCAGGTTGCAGTTTGATTTCTACAACATGAATAAAAAATTTTGTCTCTATCTCTAGGAATGTATCTTCCATATCTGGAAACAAAATGGACACTTTCCCATGGTTCTTCTGGTCAGTCATATAGGGAACATTTCTGTTGTGTGTGGTATTAAAACTTAAAAACCAAATCCCCTGCATAGATTAACCATTGACATAAGCCAACAACCAGATTTGTAGAACTCATGACAAGCTGAACAATTGCATTTACGTGTGGGAAATGAGCTGAGAGGAGCTAGCTCTTTCAAAAAAAGCTGTCTTCCTTAATTTGGAAAACTAAATTCTAAGCACATCTGCAGTAATCTGTGTACCTGCTTTACTAAGGCACTACACCCCAGTGTAGAGACAGCCTACCTTCCCCTGAGCTGGTGGCACGGTGCCTTAAATCAAGGGTGAGCCTCACTCTTTGAATCGACTTGAAAAGTCTCAAAAACATGGTGAGACTCAGGTGGTGCTTTCCTTATGTACAGCATTGAAGTTCTTTATTGGAGTAAGGCTTTACAAAAGTTATAAGTTTGAAAAGAGAATAAGCACAAATGAAACTGCGCATTCTTTAGAATTGACATTTTATCTTATTTTTTAAAATGTATTAATGTACTGTATTTGTGTAGCAGTTCTAATGCCCCAGTTTAAAGAAGGTTAGTAGGAGCAGCTCTTCACAACTGAATTTGAGTCAAAAAATAAAGTGCCTCTTTGTCCTGCTAACAAAAAAACCTCCTAGTTACTAAAAGCAGGAGGGGGGGATAAGCACAGCATGAATGGCAGATGGATATGGCAGCCAGTTTTTACTAAGATGGAAAAATGCCATGCTCAGTAGCTGGCTCCTTACAATGTGCTGATGCTATAGTTACATGAGGCAAGGCACATTTATAGCAGCCAGCCCACTGCAACCAGAGGGACTTGTGTCTGCAGTGCACATTGCATGGTGTAACCCAGGGTGGCTTTATGCAGGTAGTGGGAAGGTGGCATAGGGAGGCAGAATGACTTGAACTTCTGGCTGATTCTGCCAGAAAAAGGTAGAAACTAAATGTGGATAAACTTTCTGTGCTTCTAAAACTGTTCCTAAATTACATATTTGCTCTAAAAATCAGGCCATAGTTTTATTACATTATTTTTGAAGTGGCTGCACTGAATGTTGGCCACTGTCTTCAGACGTAGAAATCTGGAGTGAAGTTCTTGCTTAGACACGTGACTTCCAAACAACCCAAATGCTTTCCTCCTGCAAAAACCACAGGTATCAGCTGGAGCTCTAAAAGCTGAGCACCTCTGAAAAAAGAGTATCTGCTTTACCTAAGATTTTTACCTTTGCATTATGTTTATATTTAAAATAATTTGCTAATCTTGTCTTTTATTATTAATTTGGATGTGGCTGATGGCTGTCCCTTAGTTACACTGTAAGAGCAACACTTACACATAGAACACTAACACCAGAGGAGTTTTTCTATTCCAGCTTCTGTTGTGAAACTTAAAAACCCCATCACCTGAAGGAAGGGGGAAGATTATAAAAGCCACCTCCCTTTTTTGATTCTCATATTTTCATCTTCATTTAAGTATCATGTTGTGGTGTGGAAGACATGCCCCTCATAGCCATATTTCCCTTGGTTTGGTGGCCCAAACAAGTTGTGGAACCCGGCTGCTTTCAGATAAAGATGTGTTGTGCCTCAAGAGCACAGACCTCATTTTTACCTGTTCAAGTTGCAAAAGGTCACAGCGGGGAATTTGATGTTCTCCACGTACTGAACCACCACTGTAGTTGTGGTTGGCCAGCTGAAGTAGTAGATGAAGCGACTGCAGATCTGCCAGACGACGACAGCAAGGCAGCCTGCGACTATCAGCAGCCACAGCGCCCTGCGAGCCCTGCTCTGCGTGTGCACGAGGTTGTGCACGCCGTGAAACGACGTGGATGAGGCAAACTCCTCGTGGTACCTCCTCCTGCCTTCCAAATGTGGCAGCAGTTTCTTTGTTAGACACAGCCGGATCTTTCCCAAGATTCCTGAATATGGAACAAAGGGAAAACGTTTTTAAAAATGAGCATTTTACTGTCACTTAAGAAAGGAATCCACATAATTCTGATACTGAAAAGCAGATGTAAAATTTCTGTTTAACTGTAAATTCTAACTTTTAAGTAGAGAACTTGCTTCTGAGGATGGAAGAGTTGTGTGCTAAGAGATGAATTCAGTGCTGCCCTGAGTACAAACCATATCCTGCAGTATTTCAACCCACAAATGTTTAAGCACTTTAATTTAAAAGAGTAGTTCCACTTCTGGGGGAAAGATTGGGTTTTGGCATACCTCAGGGATCTAAAATCATACGTTGCTGTGAGCTTAATGTGAAAAATGAAACGTCTCATTTTTACACTGACAACCCAATAAAGGACTGGTCCTTCATGTGTGCTCTGACAAATAAGGTTAAAAATTAATGATATGAATGATATAAAAGGGAATTTCAGTCTTTCACTAGTAAAAATTTCAGGATGAGACTTGAAAGGTTACAGGTTCAAAAGAATATCTATTCTCATTTTCTTAAGTTCATACTTCTCTGGTTCCATAACTTTGAAACGAGATGGGTTTATTTTTCATTTGCCTCATGTTTTCTATAAACTGATATTAAAATAAACCAAACCGAGCAGTTTTAAAATCTAAGGGCTATAAAAGTAATGAATGTTATCAGTACCTGGAACTTTCTTATGCTTGATGCTGAATAATCTTTTGGACATGGATTTAAAAATATTTTTTCTCCTAGAACACCCAGATGAGGGAAACTTCACAAGAACTTTCTTGTACCTTGTCATAATTGGGTCACTCTCTTTGCAAAGTGCTTCTTTTATGGATTGCTATCCCCTACTTATTTTGACATTAAGTAAGTCCATAGGAACAGTAAATCAAAGAAAGTATGTGAGACAGTTATTAGTATATGAAAATATATTATTTAGATCAGTGATTAACAGCAATTAAATGCTTCCATTCTTTTTTTAACCAAAAATTAGGTTTGATAGTTTGCATGTGTGGTAGGAAGAAAATATAGCCTTTTAAAGACTGACCTACTCAAGGCTGTTACAGTCAGGCAAATGAACAAAGGGATGTAAGAGTCACCTGCTAAACCCACATCAGCCAAACCATGACCAAATCAGTACTCTGGGGTGTTTCTTTGGTCCACAGTCTCTGGAGCATGATAATGAAATCCCAGATGGTGCTGGGTTTCAAAATGTTTCTGTCGGGAAAGAATTTACTTTATGTTGTTTTTTTAAGGTCTGTGTAAGAACTTTGATCAATATTACATAATTTACTATGACTCTATTTTATCATCGGTTTTCCTCTGCAAAACTGTTCAAAAGTTTCTCTCCTAGCTTTAGTGACTGTTGGAGCCCACTGCAAATCTGTTCAGCCGTGTGTGGTTTTGTACACTGTGCTGGAATGGAATGGATTTCTGGTTTTGCTGTAGGCTTCTCTCTCACCAGCACCTGGGCAGTGGGGTGAATTCTTTGCATGTTCCCCAAAAAGGAGCAGAAAGAAGTACATTTTTAACACGTCTGCATCTGCTGCCTGTAGTCTCCAACAAGAGACCACAGGCAGGTCAGATCCTTTTCTCCAAGCACAGGGCTGTGTGTGTTGATTTCTCCTGTGTGCACTGTGCTAGGTACGAGAATGTAGCCTGTTCCTATGTAAAAGTCCAGTGCCATCGTAAAACACTAGTTACCTTAATCAGCAGAAGTAACTTTGAATCTATGCAAAAATGTAACTAAACCATAATTCAGCTCTTGTGCATAGCTAGTACAGTGAATAGTAGGAAGTAGAAATGTTTCACCTGGTTGCAGAGGTTTTGCTTGTAATTCTTTAGATTATCTAACAATAGCATGCTGCTGCTTTCATTACTCTGGTTTCTCACCAGAGGAATTAGCACCACTTTGTGAGTGTCTTAAAGAATCCTCACTCTACTTCCAGAATTGTTTAGAAAATGCTGTTATTAAAAAAAAATAAGAAAAAGAAAAACTGTTGTTAGCTACGCCAAGTAGGGGTCAAATGGTAAACTTCTGGTGTGAAATTGCTCACATGGGGTTCATTGGAAAATACTATCAAATATGTAAGTTAGGAATAGCCATTGATTTGTGATTTGCCCTGTTTACGAGGAATAGATACATTCCAGTGATATATAATTAGTAATAGAATGGTTATTCCAGGTCTCAGTTAGTAAACAGTAAAATAATACACTACAATAATGGATGAGCGTTAGATCATAAATGTTTAATCCTTCCTTACCTTTAAGGATGGGTTGTCACATCCTATGCTGTGCAACACTTAGGCTGTGTGTACCTGGACAAAGATTGTGTAACCAACATAGCTGAACTAGCTGTAAGAGAGTTGGAGTGTCCAAGTTGCTGCTAGATAGGCAGTAAGGCCTTGTAAGGACTTAGACACATAACACAATAAGTGCTTTAGAGCACAATGTTCTTTTAGTAGCAATACAAAGTGTATTTAATGTAGGTACTTGAAAAAAAAAAGTCAAACATATTAATAAACCAAATTTTAATAGCAGGTTCGAAGAGTAGAGAATGGATGAGTAAAAAAGCAAGGACTGAGAGGAATGGAGGAATCCAGCTTCAGGAGCAAACAACATATTAGGAACCAAATATAGGACCTGCATGTAAGAACTAGTAATGTAGCTTGTATGTTCAGGATGGGCTGCAGATGCTTTGCCCCAGGAAACACTGATTACTGGAAAAGCCCTGAGAGCCATCAAGGCTAGACAGATAAACCTGATTTTCCAGTAAATGTTGCAAAAGAAGCAATTACTTCCCTGCATGTATAACCGGGATACATGGGCATATAGAAATGTTATAGGCTTATAGAAATTCAAATAGAAATTCACACAGAAATAGGGGCATTCAGAAATTATCTCCTCATGAGTTCACAGTATCTTTAATGTTAATGCTATAAATTTGATTTAAAGGCTTTTTTTCATTTCAGTCAGCAGGCAACTGATAGCCATCTATAACTACTTGTAGAGTAAATGATAGATAATAAGAATAGGCTCCTTGATCTAGTGGAGAAAAAGATGTAACAGGAGTGAGTGGGAAGAACAGGAAGCTAAGCCATAGGGGAAATAGCGTACATTTTTATTTTTGTAGTCCTGATGTTTGATTGTGATTGGATTTTCACTAATATATTTTAAAAAAGGGCTTTTTAAAAGATCACTTGTCTTCATCCAGAGCTCTTACCTGAAAGAAGTTATTTCAGAAAGGTTGTATGGCCTCTGTGCTAGAGTTAGTTAGTCTAGATAGATTTCTGATTTCCTCTTTACCTTAATCTAAAAATCATTCAATTATTCAGAGAAGCAATTGCCTAGTTAAAACTGTATTAGCTTTATCCTAAATACACAGAGGGCCAATAGCTAAAGACTTTTTTATTTTCTTTAGCAAGCATACAAATTATTTTCTACAAGATTTTTTGAGCTCTCCCTTCTTCTTTGTATCTTGAAAATGTACACTACTGCTACTTTTGGACATGATGACAGATAACAAAACTCCAAAGTACTCTAATATACCTGGTCACGTACCTTTGGCATCTGATTGAATGAACCTCCTGAGCTGGTCCATGAGGCTGTGCTTATTTCAGTAAGGAAGGGATGGATAAAGAGCTGCCTTACCACTGTGATCACTGCTGGGTAATGGCTTTTATAGAACATCAAATGGGAGGTGATACCTGATGACACATGGGTCTGGGTAATTTACCTGCCAGGGTTGCTATGTTTGGCCTTTCATTAACATGATCTGCAGTGTAAAAGAGAAGATTATGTTTATTACAGGATCAGATATTCACATTTATATACATTTCAATTACATATTGTGCTAATAGTAGTACAAGTGCACTTGTGCATTGCATCACCTTGCAAATTTCTTTCATACTTTTTCCTCTTGTTTTAGAAAGGCCAATTATCTTCGCTAAAATTCTGTGCTGTTCAGAACTGACTACCTTTTCTTGAAGTAGATAAGGAGCCCCATCTTGGTCTGGGGGACAATAAATGTCTCTCACTATGTTCCCATCAGGAACAAGATGCAATCCATTCACACTTTGAATAGCCGTCTTCATGACCAGCTCCAGATTTCATATTTGTGTGGACTTCAGCAAAAATGATCTGATACTCCTAAGAACTCACCCTGTGGGCAAGGATGAATATACATGAAGGGTCAATCATTCCAGCAAAGCCTTATGCAAAAGGACAGAGACTGCTTTTGTGTTAATGTACAATCTTGTTTGAAATTTATTTCAAGAAAAGAACTGAACATTTAATAAAAGTTAATAAAAACACTAGAAAATTCCAATGTGGGATGTACTTGATTAATGCTTTAGAAAAATGTAAGGAAAAAGCCCCCCTCACATTCTAATGTGTTTTCTTTCTCTCTGTTAGTAATTGTCCAGGTGATCACCTACAGTGTTCTTGGGTTATCAGGTGTATTAGCTTGGCTCCTTGGTGTCTCATTGCCTGGGTGCTTGCTATTTTCTGGTTGTGCTGTTAAGGCTGCAAGCAACAAGGTAAAGCACTGAACTCCATTTATTCCTGGATGACAAGATCCTGTACTCCACTTCTCGGAATTCCCAGCTCCATTTGTCGGTGTTGCCTCACTGGTGGAGCTCTCTGCTCAGGCAGCTTTACACAGCACTTGTGTTGCCTCAGGCACTTTTTCAAGATCTGTCTGTAGCTCGACCCCAACTGATGCTCTGCTGAGAAGCTGCCGAGCACTGCAGATCCACTGACTCCTATTAATGTAATTCACAGAACCCAGACAACACCTCTTGGCCAAGCTGCTTGAGGTCATAAAATGAATTGTGTCAATCTTTTATATTGTTATGTACATAGAATTAAGAAGTACAAACTGTAAGTTACTTGCTCTCTATACAGCAAATGATTTAACTTTTTTTTTTTATATTCTGTTGCTGCCTTACAAAGAGTTGTTATGCTTATGTATTACTTTAGATGAACAGTACTTCAGATATCCCGCTGTGTTTTACATAAGAAATTGATTTTGAAAAATTTCTTTCTTTTATGGTTGTTTTATATTAATTCTTAAGCAAACACTAAGGGGCGAAGACCGTGCATCTTATGTTTGTTCATCCTTCCCAAATGGCTTGGACAAACAGTTTCCAGACTGTAAACTGGTCACAAGCAGCTTGCTCTGTCCTCTCACTCCTAGCTTATGCATCTGGTTATTTAAACCACACATTCCCTGATACTTAATGCAGTAAAGACTAGGAAAACCAGCTGTTGACAGAGGTGGTCACCACTTTTTGCATTCATACAAAATGCAAATTTTGTACTCAAATTGTTATTTGAAGACAGTCTTCAGTGCTGTTCAGTTCTTGTGTAATGGTGCTAAATTAAAAAATAATGCTGCAGCCAGTGTAACTACATAGCTATTTCCTGAGACAAATACATAACACGTTTCTGATAAAGTTATTTCTTTATAGCCTAGTTGCAGCAAAATGTCTTCTGAGAATTCTTATGGGTTGCTGAGATACATGCATACACAAGTATCTGTTTGGTGTATAGCTTCATCAGACAATTTTGTATTTTTTAGAATATGTTAAAATGTTGCTTTCCAATGCCTGGTTACATTGCATGACACTCTATAAGTGCTTTCTTGACATTAATGCTTCTGATGTTTTGCTTTGCTCTCTTTTTTAATAGAAGCATCTTAAATATTATCTACTTTTATGACAGAAGTAATGTATTTGCTAATATAGCAGGCTACAAATACTTTTACTCAATTCATACAAAAATATTAGCAAAGAAAGGGAAAAGAGAGGAGAAAACAGTGGAGTGATCACCATCTGGATTGTTTAATAATGTATTGTCATTGCCACTTCATGGAATGCTGGTAACTAATTGCGTATGCAAGCATTTGTCTTGCTCCTTCCTTCAAGCCTGTACTGCCAGTGGATTCAGCAGTGGGGGACAGCAGGGCTGAAGGGGCTGCAGCATAAGGTGCTCAAGGAGAGTTTGAGGACTCATTGAGTCTCTCTCTCTACATCGAGGAGGAATCAGCTATGACTGGAGAAATTATGAGCTCTCATTGTTTTCCCGTGCTTAGATACAGGCATTTCCTTACTTTTTGGTTTTTTTTATGTCTGATTTCTTATTTCTTATCATCTTGTTATAATTTAAACTGGTTACTCCTTTTCACATCCTCTGGTATATTGGAAGTTGCTTATTGCTCTTCCTATTGAAAGGAAGGTATTTCTCACTTTCCCCCCATAATCTTCTCTTAGTTATACAGTGAAATTATTTCCTTCTTTCTTAAGGGGCAATATTTTCTACATCAAATGTTCATTGTTCTTGCTATTCTCTTCTGAGCACTTTCCACATTGTCTTCATCTATCTTGAAGAGAGGTGCCCAAGACATAATATAACAGATAAATTATTTCTGATAAAAATAAATTATTTCTGAAAAATTATTTCTGGATGGAAAGGAGGGATTCCATGCCATGTAGAAAGTTTCTATTTAAAAATTCCAGTATTAGATTTGCTGCAAAGAATTTCTTATTTGTTAGTTTGGTTATCACAGCTGAAGTTCAAAAGTACTCCTCTGCGTCACAGAAGCTGCATATTATTAATTTCAGTGCATTAAGGTAATTTTGAATTCTAGCTCCCATCTGCCAGCATGCTATTAGACCTTCCAGGATGTTCTAATTTGTCAGTTTAAGAAGTGTACAGCCTATTGCATCACCCCAGCCATTAATGATAATACAGAATAGGACGAGATTAGCAAATTTTTCTCAACATTTGTCCTAAACCAGCCCTTTGCACTTGCCAGACAGCTGTACCATGGAGCAAACAGCAGCATGAACTGAGCCATGTGGAGGCATGGATGAGAGTATCTCATGGTTCCAGGTGTGTGCTCCACTGGATCTGACAGGTAACCAGGACTGGAGTGTTCAGGAGGGGAAGAACAACAGCCTTCCTGTCCTAGAGAATTGCACCCTGCAATGTGTGGCTGCAAGGCATTAACAGAGGGTAGGTTTGCTTTGGGACAATGCTGTGGCATGTGTTCAAGATATGTTGTTTCTCCTAAGATTATAATTCTGGCTGTCATTGATACATTGATTAAAGGAGGGTGTTTGGACAATAGAAGTGAAAGAATGTTTTTTCTATACTTGGGGAATAATTATCAGTCAGAAATTATCAGCATGTGAAAGAAATACTGCTGCATTCTGCTGAGCCACAAATGAGAGATAGTGAGAGGAAGATTGTGCTGGGAAGTGTGAAACACAAATGGCAGTTAAAAGTATGCTGGGAAGTGATGACACAGTTCTTTGTGTTCAAGAATTTGAACAAATGCAATATTTAAAAAGAAAAAAAAAATCTTTCCAGCACTATCTCATCTCTTTGTTTGTAGTTTGCAAGACCTTGAGCTCTGTTCCTCCCCCAGGTACAAATGTCTGATTGGATTATTAATATTGCATCAACTTTAAGCTTGTTTGCTTTAGCCTGGAGTCACCAAATTTTAGTTTTCTTAAAACCAACTTTTAATTTCGAATGCTAGTTAGATAGTAAGTCCAGTTTTGAAAATCACAAACCACTCATTTCAGCAGAGGACACATTTTAGTGCCAAGTTTATCTTCTGCTCTTCTCCTTCCTTTTAAGCATCTTTATTCACCTGTCTATCTCTTGTTATTAATTTGGGTGAGGAAGTGATTTTTGTTCAGTGCTGGCGGAGTAGCCAACACAGTGAGGTTCTGGCTTAGGACACTGGGGGCTTCACATTCTGCAATTTGAGTTGCACCTTGTCAACAAAAACTGTAGCAGCTGTTCTGCATTTCACTGTTATAGTTGTGTGTTTGTTGTCCAAAGTATTTCATAATTTTATTAAATGAACAATGCAACATCTATACGTAGAAAAGATAATTTCCTTTTGAGTATTTCATTTCACAAAGGTCACAGTAGAATCTGCACAAGTGCAGAACAGGGTGACTGGGACTACGAAGTTCTAGTGCACCTATTTCTCGTTAGCCATGACTTAGTACTAAACAGAAATGAAAATTGATTATCTGACAGGAAGTTTGAAACTTGCACAGGGAAATACTCTGTCACATGATACATGCTTCAGTTATGGAAGTCGTTGCTGCAGGCTGTGGATTCACAGAATCCACAAAAAGGTTGCTAACACAAGGACACAAGCCTCTTGGGAAGTCCTGGGCTATCAACATTGGAAAGTTAGATGAATATGCTGGGGTAATTATTGCACTGTAAGCTTCCTTTTTATTTCGTCAAAGGCTTTTTTTGTTTGTTTTGGGGTTTTTTTTGTTGATGGCATTTTGTTTTGTTTTTTTAATGTTTGTATCTTTTGTTTTAATAGCTCTTTCCAAGACATCTTTTACTTTCTATTTGAAAATTTTCAGCATGGCATGACCTACTTGGATCTTTGACTCACTGCAGGCATTGTTACATAGGTAGAAAGCATGTGTGCTGGGTAGCTCCTAGTCTGCAATTGTTGGACAAGGGTGTTGGGAAGCTTCAAGCGTCATTTGTTTGTAGTCAGAAGTTCTCTGAGGTCTTTCCTCAAGTTAGCAAACACTAGACAAACAAATTGATCTGTGATGATTTTGTAATCAGAATGAGAGTTTGAGTAGTAGAATGGGTAACACTGTCCAAACCACTTGTGTGTGCATTTTTTCTTCTCCATAAGTGATTTCATGTAGGAAAACTTGAGATTTGGCTTGGGGGAACAGGTCACTTCCACTTCACACTTTTGCTGGATTCATGGCAGTACATAGGAGGTCGGTCTTGCTTACCTGTCCTCATCAGAGCATAATGTTTCAGACA
Organism: Rhipidura dahli; assembly: GCA_013399225.1. Taxonomy (NCBI): domain Eukaryota; kingdom Metazoa; phylum Chordata; class Aves; order Passeriformes; family Rhipiduridae; genus Rhipidura; species Rhipidura dahli. The sequence continues at coordinate 666,857 of VXAC01004222.1, forward strand.
GAGAGCCCCACAGTGAGATCACACAGACCCTTGGCTCTGGCTGTATCCCTAAACCATGCTGCAGGCCACCTCTGCCTTACATCAAACCTCTCCTTGGCCGGGCTGGAGAGAGGCTCCCTTTTTGCCCATATGAACCACTTCTCTCAGTCCAAGTAAGTTCAGTTTGTTTCTGCTCTGCAACCCCATTGCAGCCAGCCCAGCCACCCTCCATCCACCTGGGGAAGGGGAGGTAAACAGGAGGGCAAGGGTGGGTTAGGAAGGGTGGGTTAACAATTCCCATGCTTGGTCACAAAGGTGTGACAGTTCATTCGAAGGCCACAAAGAGCAGTTCTGGGAAGCCGTGGGGGTTTTTTTTTCCTGCTGTATGTAACTGTTTGTCTTTTGCTTAGCCCAGCCACAAAACAGAACATTCTCACTGTCTGCTGAAGGTTAGAGTCCTCTGTGATGAAAATAAGGCTTTTTATCTGACATTCAAGCATTAAAAGTAAAAAAATACCTAAATAAATCTCAAGGGTGTACATGTGATTTTCACAGCCTTGCTCAGTTGTCTGCAGCATGAACAGCAAGTTATGTGTGTGGTTAGATCTGCTTCTTTGTGGCTCAGAGTGTTCAACATGAAAAAGGGAAATGAAGGTACATTTTGGGGAACAAGCAATACCATCATCTAAAATTAAGGTTATGTTTTGCTTTCAGATACATTCACATTGAAGAGCATTTTTCATCATGGTTTGTTTATGATTATGCCAGTAGAGAGAAATGACAAAGTGGCTATAAAATCTCTGTTAGGATATGAAGGCCGCTCAAATAAAAATCGGGTCCCTACAGAGAGCCCCAAATTTGAGCAGCATGGCAGAAGCACTTTTATTTCCAAGGGTGTCTGCAGCATGCCAAAGTTCAAGGCTCTGAGCTGATCTGAACTTGAGGGCTCCTGTAACGTGTCCTATCATCTAGACTGCCAACAGTTTCATAATCAGGTCATACAAATCACTTAAAAATTTATTTTGCTACCAAGCTCATTACACACTTTGAAGCCTTACTGAGTTCAGATGAAGGCAGCCAGTAAAGTGAATGAATGATCTGTATTTTCTGTGGTTTTATTTCAGATGTTTTTGAGTCCTCATCAAGACATCTTTTCCTACTGATCTTGGAGAGTTTGAGATGTATTTTAGTTGCAACGATTAGAGATCTGAATTCAGGTAGTGTGAGATTAAACTTTCTTAAATGAATGACTGCAAATATTACCCATTTGTTCAGGAATTGGTCAGTTTACAGTTTTGGGACCAATCAGCTATGAGGTCCTCAAACAAGGAATTTGAAATGTTGGAAACACTGGAAAAAACTTTTTAAATTGCTCTTGTCTTACCGATTTATTTAATTGACTGAAGCTTGTCTGTTGCTGAATAGGAAGGGGAGTTTGTATAGCTCTTGGTAAGACAGTATCCCCAGCTAGATTTCAAGTGAGTTTGCTAACCCTGAATGAACTTATGGTGCTATTACTTCCTAAATAAGGAGTTAATATTTTGTTAAGCATGGAGTGTAAAAGGGCTCTGATACTTCAAAGTCCTTTGCCTTTTGGGTAGGCAATGTAAAGGTTGCCAGTCAGAGATCATTGCACTGGAAGTTTATTATTCACTGTGTTCCACAGAAGAAAATAAAACTGAAGAAGGAAACACACATTAACCTACTTTGTGAGGTTAAATATTCAGTATTTTCCAACTGTCCTCAATTTACTAGTTTCACACTCTTTCTTTGTTTGTGTCATGAGAAAAGATAACGGAGAGTTTGATTTCATTGTGTAGGCTCAGTCTGGATGTTTTGGGTGAAGATAGACAGGAATGACAAGATAAACTTCCTTTTTGAAGTTTACCTTTTGACCTTTGAGATCTATGGATGTGCAAGATTTCTACATTTGTAAATCAAGATGTTTGAGTGCAAATATGTGAAACGCAGTTTTCAACATCTAATTCCTGATGTCTTCAATTTCATCTCTAATTATCCACATCATGTAGGTGTGTGTGAGGAGAGGATTATTTTCCCCTGTCAGGTTTTACACCATGAAGAACTCCTTGACCTTGCTTGATGGCTTGCTTCAGTGAAGTCCTACTTTACTTGTGGCTCAACTTAATTTTAACCTGCTATGTCTGAAGCCTGACAGATGGCATCTGGCTGAACAGATCCCATCACCCACATCCTTTCTTTTGCATTTCTTAATGAGCAAACTACTCTTAAGTGACTGGAACTGCTGAGACCACCACACAGAGACCACTAAGCAGAATAAGTCTTGCAGAAAGCAAATGATCCGGGGTCACAGAGGGCCTGTGGTTTTGTTTGCAGTGAAACTGAGCATTAACTTTTTTTTCAGAAAGGGCTGGCAGGCAGAAAAGAAGTGTGTGCTGGTTACATGTTACTTCATTGTGTGTTAAGCTGATGACCAGATAGAATTGAGTAACATTTGTCAATAAATGAGAGCGAAACTTTGTGCAAGGGGATAAAATTTAGAAATTGCTGTGAATTAAATAACTAGAAAACCTTCATGAGGGGTACATGAAGCTTTTAGTTCTTTACTTAATCTGTGTATATTTTGAAAAATCATATGTATTACTTGAAATCTCTTCGAATAAGCACTATTTTGTCTGCCATAGAAATATTTTTCTCTTTCCCCCCTCCTTTCCCCTTTCCACATGATTGATTTTTTAAACTTACTAATATCCTGATACAAAAGGCTGTAGGTTAAAAACCTACTTTAACAGTTCCTGAATTTATTAAATATTGCCTTTTTATCACACACACGCCTCTCACTGACTTACACCTTACACACTACACCTTACACCTGCATCCAAAGAAGCAACTGGTGGAAACCTTGCCATAAAAAGCACAAAAATCTTGTCCCATAAGACAAAACAAGCACGTCACCCATTCATTTTTTAACTGTCAGAGAAAAACACAGTCCTGCAGAGCCAATGACACATGAACTTCCCGACCTTTGTGCTGCGATAGTTTCTGTAATTATTGAATAATGGGGATGGGCTGTGGGCTGAGGAGGGGAATTTGGGGGCTGGTCTTGGCAGTGAGATAAGGTTACATATAAGGGAGCTGCAGCAGGTTTGGGAACACTAACAGAGTATATTCCCTGGTGTGCAGCTCAGCGAGTTGGGATCCTGAAATCATGACTGGTTGCCCCTTTGCGGGGAAGAATTACCTGTGAGTACTCCCTCTCTGTGTTTTGCTTTATAATTCAATTCAAATGGTATTGTGTTAGAGCAAAATAAGAAATTTCAGAGAGGAATTACTAATTATAAACAAATAGACAGCTGTTGCTAAATGACTAGAGATGATACAAGGACTTATCTGAGCACTTGTTATTTGATGATCTAGATGTGATGCTCCCAGCTGTTATTGTGGCAAGAGGAATTTCAGTTTTTATCAACAGCCTGCTTTATTGGTTCTGTTTATCAAAATAAAGCATTGTTTGAATTGTAGATGGATCTGTTAGTAAAAAGACAGGTATATTCATAATTCTTTAATTCAATAGTTTGCATATTTACTGCATTTTCTTCTTAGATTTAATTTTAACAAGCTATCTTTGGAAGATGAGAATGACGACAAGTCTCAAGAAGGAATAAATAAAGCCAGCAAGGGTGGGCTTATCTATGGAGAATACCTACAAGTAAGTTCAAGGATTTAATGTTTGCTGTCCTGGTTGCCCTTGTAACTTGAGGCAGAATATGTGTTTGACACTTCTCCCAGCAGTAGGCCAGTTGCTAAGACAGGTCTCCAGCTGCTACAGTCACAGGTGCCCACCTCAGCTGGGACCTCAAGGTGGGATGTGGGAAGGCTTCTCAAACTGCAAGGAAGATGGATTTTCAGGGGGTTTGGTAGGGAATTGTCCGTGTTGGTAAGACTGAACTGTAAAGTGACACACCATAGAAAGCTTTCTCTGGTCTGGCAGTCACCACTCAGTAATTTCTGCACATCAGCAGGCTGTGTGCAACTTCCTTGAAAGTCCAGAATATTTGGCTGGAAAAGTTTATTTCAGAAATCTAGGGGTGGGATGATGACATGGGGGAAGGGATATAAAAAAAGAACCCAAACAAAAATAAGTAAAAATAAAATGCCATAGCTAATAAAAGAATCCAGATTTTATTTTTTTTCTGACAGCATGAAGTGAAGTGAGGGGAATAACTCTGTAATTTTGAACTGATTTGTTGATACACTGTGTGGAATCTTGAAAAGATATATTTGAAAAACAGCTATGATTAGATTGTAAATTTGACTAAAAAAAAAGAAATAGTAATGTCAGAACTGAAATTATTACTACAGCCTCAAATCAGAGCTCTTATGCAGATGTTATTGTATGGTTACTCAGAATTTTACTATGGGAACTCTGTTTCCATGGGATGCAACAGTATAGACCTAGAATCTGGAAAGCATACTGGATATTTTATTTTCTCTATTTATTTATATATATAAAAGTAACTAAAAATACCCTTAAAAATATTTTCAAAACTTTATTACTTGAAAAGTACCAAAGTGTTCAATTTTAGGCAAGATTTTTTTAAAATTAAAAATAAAAGTCATACCTGAGACAATTCAGTCAAACTTCTCATATAACCTAGAGTGTGATATCTGTATGTGTATTTTAAAAAAAATATTATCCTTAAAAATCAGCTGTATGCAGTAGGACTACCATTGCTAATAGTAGAATTGAGAGCTTTACAGAACAGTCTTGCCTTTATTTTTAAGCTGAACAAAATACTGAATGCTCAAGAACTTGAGAGTGAGAAGAAAGGGAAGAAAATCCATGATGAGCATCTTTTCATTGTGACACATCAAGGTAAGTGGAGGAGTGCACTGGTGGTTGACCAAGATTTTTGCCATAGGGAGTTATTTGGTGCCGACACATGCAATGCACAGCTTGTTTTCATTTTAGACACTAGCACAGCAATTGCTCTGTCTTTTATCTGCTTTTGTATTTGTATACATCCTTGTATAATTTTTAAGGCTGTAATCAACTCTATGCTTGTGAATCCATAAGTATAACCCCTGGATTTGGCAAACCAAGACATGGACAGTTTTATTCTCCGAGAAATTAAGGTGGTGAAAATCTTGGTATTGTTCAAGCAACAGGCTGCTATGCAGCTTATTGTAGGCAAATTTTGTGTGTTGCCTTGTGCCTTCTCTGAAACTTCAATCCAGTTTTAACCATCTAGAATCTGTCTAGAAACCAGCACACAAGTTAGGCACTCCCTAATGCCCATACCTGCCTGTTTTCCAGAGCCTGGCCCAATGATGTTTTCTGTTATTGACAGCAAACATGCAGGTTGTAAGAAGCTCTGGAATTAGATTTTATTGAAGTATCAGATCTGGATTTTCTCTTTCCTCCTTTTGTAATGAACAATCTGTAGATCAAATATCTGACATAAAAAACCCATATTTTTAAAATTTCTGTCAATATTCTCAACTCTAGATTATTTCATGGAATACTTTTGGTTAAGGACAGAATACTGTAAAAAGTAATAAGTGCATGTGTCAGCATCTTCTTGTGCACTGGCAGTGTCAATGCAGGCTATTCATTTCCAATCAACATACAAGAGTTTTTCATTCTTGGTGCTAAGAAGATTATTACTACTACTATTGAATTGATGCTAACAGTGTCTTTCTTGTTGTAGCATATGAACTTTGGTTTAAGCAGATTTTGTGGGAAATGGACTCTGTGCGAGTGATCTTTCAAAATGGTCATGTAAGTTAAAATCAAATATTAATTTTTGGAAAATTCAGCCCTGTTTTTCTCTTGTTTCCTGCCTCTCAGCCTGATATACTTGGGATCACTAAAGCAACAAGTGCTCTCTTTAGAAACAGCATCAAAAGACCAAGTAGAATTTGTCCAAGTGGCTCTTACATCCTGATACTACAGATTTTTGATCAGCAAAATCTTATTTCCTCCGGAAATATGCCTTTTGTGTAGCTCACCTTTCAAGGCCAAATGCATTGGCTTACTCATACTCTCCTGCTAGTGCTGCATAACTGCAGAAACTTAAGTTGGAAATATTCTTCTGCAGAAAAAGCAGTCTCAGAGGCAAAACTGAGAAGCAGAAGGCTCACAAGAATTTCTGTGTTGAAAAGTCATTTCTGCCTTTGTTCAGTTTTTGAAGTCTACACATTTGAACTCTTTGTATTTGTCCAAAGTTAAATACACATTATGACAACTGGCAACAATGGAAAATTCTTGACTTGATACTACATCCACAGAAAAAACTGACTGCATACAGTTTGAGAAATACTTTGAGTACATCATGAGCATGTGTCTACCAAAGAAAATTTGAAACTAGACCAGACTGAAAAAAGGAAACTTATTTTCATAAGGTCCAATGAAAATGTTATTTGTTGGCCACTATATTCCTAATTTCATTGGCTTTTTAGTTTAACATCTTATCAAATTATAACTGACCAAAATGAGTTCTTTAAGAAGAATAGTTTTTCAATATTTATTTTTGTGAAAAATGAAGCCATGCTTGTAATCAGAATGTGAAATGTCAATGTTAAGGTCAAGTAGCCAGACAAGCAATTAGGGAAATGTTTATCATTTGCAATTTTTTGTAGTTTGATATTTCCTGGTTGCATGCCCAGATTTTAGAGAGACGTTTAATCCCACTGAAACTGAAAGGAATTTTAGCAGACTCCTCTGCAGGCAAAGTGTTCAACTTAGCCAAAAAAAGAACTTTTGTATTCTCCATTGAATATTTTCTATTTCCCACCAGATGAAGTCTTTTCTCTTTTTCTCTGCTTGCTACTGCACATTTCTGATGAACATGTTTTAGATGTGCTCTCCTGATGTAGCTGTCAGATATTCTGCTTCTCAACTTTTAAGTAATTCCCATGCCTGCCTTATGGCTTGTTCCTTCACGAAACCAGAAATTATTCTAGAAGTAATTTTAACAGAAAGTATATAAATTTTGTATTATGTAATATGAAGTTACAATAATATTGTAATTATTGGCATTTATAAATTATTTTGCTTTAGAATTTAATTTCTTTCACTTCTATTTTAGTCAAAAACATAGAAAATAAAAAACTATATGATAGGCTTACTTGTAATGTAACATCAGTCAGAAAAAAATAGATTTCAATCTTGGAAAATTATAGTTTCGGTTTTCAGGTAAAACCAGAGTGTTCTCATAAAACCATATTCTGCTGCTATGGATTTCACATGGGAAGGACTTGGGAACTGTAGTGGTGTACAGCAGTGAAAAGACATGAAATAACTGGCTAGGATCTAGAGAAAACACCATTCTGTCTCATTATGATCTTTATTTTTTCTACAGGTAAGAGATGAGAGAAACATGCTGAAGGTTATTACTCGAATGAACAGAATTTCATTGATTCTGAAATTACTTGTGGAACAGTTCTCAGTTTTGGAAACTATGACTGCATTGGACTTCTTTGATTTCAGGTAAAGACTTCTTACTCCTTCACAGTAATCCACAAGATGGTAATTCCCATCCTTAGAACTGACTGTGAATTTTGCATGCCCGCTGGTGTTTTTCAGCAAGCTGAGAACTCACCTAGGAGAGGCAAACATGACATTGAAGTGCAAGGGTCAATTACGAAATTGAGCCCGAGTGTGAGTCCTGCGTGTTCTGCAAAGAAGTACAAGTGCTGACGTTATAGGGCAGGGTGCTGCTGACTGGTTTCAGAGTCAAAAGTTAAAACAGCAGGAAAAAAACCAAATAGCTCATGGTCCTGTTAGCAGTTTAGTTGCAACTTGGCACTGCAGAGTTGAAGCCTTGTTCTATGGCAAATCATAGAAGTGCTTGGGTGGGAGAAATGCACTCTCTCTAGATTATCAAACAGGCATTTCAGCTGTCTGGGTTTGCATGATGTTTCCTTGGGTCTGCAGTGCTGGAGGCTTCGAGTGGCTGAAGGAAGCATTGCTGTCCCTTGTCCTTTTTCCCCAATAATTTCTGCTCTCTAGTACCAGCTCAGTGCATTGCTGTGCTGGGTGGTGGGTAGCTCTTCTGCCTTCTGCCCAGGCATTCTCTGGGATCCTTTGGCTTGTCTCTCTTCTCCCATGGCATTTCCTTCTCTTCCCTCTCTGCATCAAGGTCCTTCCACCACACTACCATGCGTGACAGTTTCATCCACTCTTTCATCCACAGCCTTCCTTGTTCTTCTGCTTCTGTCACTTGTGCATATCTGCCTGCCTTGTGACTATCCAGTATCCCATCCACTTCTGCATTTTGGTACACTTTCCCTTCTATCTTTTAATGTTCCCTAATAAGAAGAGCAGGAAATTAAAATTTTTCTTCACTTCTTAAAATCTTGAAACATCTATATCATCTATCATTACATTACAGCAGGGGAAATCCTTGGGCTAATCATCTGTTTTGATCCATACTTCCTTCAGCTTTTCAACCATATACTGTCATATGATAAGTAAACATAAGATTAAATCAGTGATCTGTCTCTGTCAAATCTTATATTCACAATTCAAAATGCATTACAATTATTTAGCAATGTGGAATTTCAGGTTACTTTTAGTAGTACCTGTTTTTCAGCATGGTCAGATGATTTAACTCTAAAAGACTCCCATCAATGAATCCCTCAAAAAAACCCACTAGAAGTTTTTCTGAACATTATTCTCCTGTATAAAACAAGGCACTATATAATATTGCATATATATATATGTAGTAATATATAAGGATTATGCTGTATAGCTAGACTTTAAAATGCATTTGTTGACTTTATTGCTGTGAAAATTTTGTTAATAGTGATTTGGGGTGAAACTGCCTGTTCTGTTTGGAAAAGAAATGGCCTTCACTAATGTTGCCTCCTGTACATTGCATGCACAAAGCTGCCATTTCAAAACACAGTGTAAACATAAATGGGTGAATGTATCCCTGTATGCACAAACAAGATAGAACTAGAAAATAAGATTATGTTGTACTAAGATTGTAGTTGCATTAAAGTTGTTCGGTTTTTTTTTTTCTTAAATGCAATCAAAAAATGCTGAGACAGCTGTTTGTTGTTCTTCAAATACGAAATATAGGTGAGGCTTTCTAAGAAAAAGATAAACCCACCACTGTAAAATAACATCCTGCATTTTTGTATCTTCTTTTCCTCTGTTTCCAAAGATACCACCTAAGCCCAGCCTCAGGTTTTCAGAGCCTGCAGTTTCGCCTGCTAGAGAACAAGATTGGTGTTCCCCAAAGTCTGAGAGTCCCTTATAACAGAAGGCATTACCGTGATAACTTCAAGGGACAGGACTATGAACTACTGCTTCAATCAGAGCAAGAACCAACACTACTGCAGCTTGTGGAGGTAACAGTGTCTGTCCTAAACCTTGCTTTATTTTCCTCCATCTCCCAAGAATGTCCTTCATCAGTGTCAGTGACAAATTCTCCTACCTTAAGAGAAGCAAGCCTGCTGGCAAATCCCCTGCCAATTGTGTTTTGGAGTCTTCACAAATTTTGCATGAAAGAGTTAGTTATTAGTAAACCAACTGATTTTTCACAGCATCTCCTTTCATCTGAAAATTCTGGCTGTTTAACTGGTAAACTGCATTGTGGAAGTGAGAACTAAGAATGTAAATGTACTGTTTCATTGGCATGTTTTCATGATGGTAGGCCCTTCTGGGAAAAAAACTTTAAAAATTGTCCCACTGTTAGTGATGGCTGTTAGAGAGGTTAAAAACACAGATGGCTCTATATTGTTCTTCTAAAATTTATCATTACTATTATCCTGTATGTATATATGTAGAATAAGATTTGTTTTCCTGTAGTTTGTTTTAATGATATCCTTAGAATGAGATAGCTTCTGTCTTCCAACACTGGCCATTCAGTCTGGAACCTGAGGGGGGTTGGTATGGCACCACTATGCAGGTGTAAACTATCTGCATGGACATGCTGAATTTAGCAATAAGCACTTCTACAGGATACTAAACCAGAACCGTAGTAGTATATAATTTATGTTGCTATGACTTGTAATTCTAGGATAATGCACTTTCATTGTTATTGTTTGAACATATTATTTCTAGTATTATTATTACTATTACTACTATTATTACTACTACTATTACTATTATTATTATTATTATTAACATTATTAAAGGCATGGCTGGAAAGAACTCCAGGACTCGATTCAGAAGAATTTGATTTTTGGGGACAATTTGAAGAGAATGTTTTGAAAGGTCTGGAAGAGGAATTTGCTTTGATACAGGTATACAGTGTACTCTTGAACTACCTGTAAACAAAGACATGTAGCAAAATGATATTCTGCCATAAATTTAACTTTTGGCTCGGTCACAGTTTCTCACTAACTTCACTTAATCTTCATCAGTCTCTGTCTGCAAGAAGCAGAAAAAAATTACAAATTCTTCAGGAAATAGGACTATTTATTTAATTTGACATGTAAAACAAATTAAAACATGAGCTACATGGATGATTTTGACTGCAAAAGGGATGAATTAGCATCAATGGAAGGGCTGAAGTTGACTGAACCTATAACTTCACCTTTAGTTAGTACTTGCATCTACAGCCCACAGTAAATATGAAATTTGGGGCCCTGAGCTGTGAATATGGATTGTCACTATAAACAGCTCATTTCTGTTTTATGGCAATTTGCTGCTATGTGATCATTTGAATTATGCTGGCAAAAAAGGACTAGAATATCCCTGACTATTTTAAGACCTGTAGCTTTAAACAACCTTTTTTTTTTTTTTTTCATTTTTAATGAAAAACATAAGAATTAATCAGGTTTCTGAGAATATCTGTTTATGACTTTCTAACTTATCTAAACATTTTTATTTACAATTTTCTTGCCTACAGCTCTGCAAGGATGTAATATTTTTACCTTGAAAACAAGTAAATTAGACTTCAAACAAATTAATATTAAAAATTTTTAAGGCCTCTAGACCAAAATAAGTGATAAATTGCCAGCTTGTTTGAATATTTATTTATCTGAGTTATGCTGGAATCTATTTAATTGTACATTTCTTGGTAATTGTACTTTTCAAAGGACAGTGACTCATGTATCTTATTTGCAAATACAGTTCTTACATCTAAGATACAAACTCCAGAGTATTTATTTAAATAAAAGTTGCCTAATGATTCATTCAAGTTCTTAATTTTCCCTACTGAATTCTAAAACTTCTCTTTGTTTTAAATACCAAAGGCCAAAGCAGAATCAGAAGAAAAAGATGACTTATTGTCTGAATTCCAAAAACAGAGAGACGTACTACTTTCATTATTCGATGAAAAACGCCATGAACATCTGCTCAGTAAAGGTAAACTGCAAGACCCTGTGTCAGTATGTACTTCGTATGTTTTATACATGTTGTTTATAACTACATAGTAACATTAAAATTGCAGGAGAATGAGCAACAGGCTAATTGTATCTTGCAGGAGAGAGACGACTGTCCTACAAAGCACTGAAGGGGGCCTTGATGATCTATTTCTACAGGTAATGCTGTAAGATGTCTCTGATGGTGACTGGCAGGAGGAGAGCTGAAGGTCAACAACAGCAGCACAGGTTTAGCTAGGCTGGAATGGGCTGTGGAAAGCCATCTATTTCAGCCCTCCACAGGAACCCTGGTTAGTCAGACACAGCTCCAAGGTCAGACCTGGCTGCTCAGGGCCATGTCCAGCCGAGTTCTGAATATCTTCAAGGATGGAGGTTGCATATCCCCTCTGGGTAGCTGGTTCTTCTCTGATCAGATGCTGCTAGTAAATGCTTTGTTCTACCTGTCCTAGAAAGGTTTTCCAAGTACAAGGGAAAAGGGGCAGATCAAGACTTACGTGGCAGAAGTGTTTGTTATAGTATCTATTGATATTTCAGTACCAGTTTTGGAAAACTATAAGTCACTAAGCACTGGTGAAATGCAACTTTGAAAAATGCAGCACATGCTAAGACTCACTGTCTTCTTTCATTTTCCGAGGGAGGAGCCTCGTTTCCAGGTTCCCTTTCAGCTCCTTACCTCCCTTATGGATCTCGATGTGCTCATGACTAAGTGGAGATGTAAGTTTGACTTTTTTGACTGTGACACTCCCATCTTCAAGATGCAAATAAATTGTTCTGTCTCTGAGTTACACCCAGTCTTAGAACTGAGCTTTGGAGTTCATGCTTTAGGAATGACATTTTTTTGTTCATACTTCAGCCAAGAGGAAAGATAAAGAGCTGCTTCTGTGACCATTAGATACATAGGTATAGCTACCACTTGTATGACCAGCTTTAAGTGTACTGTCTTATTTAAGGGACAGGTAAATATTTTTCAGTGTATCCCTGAAAGTCATAATGACATGTCTTTATATATGCAAACATTCCTTTTGCTCCTTCCCTATCTAGGCACACATAACTGAATGTATAATTCTGTATTAACAGAGCATAGTAATGTATGGTGTGTTCGTAATATTGGTGTGTTCATTCTGAATTTACAATAATTTTATATCAATTCACTGAAGAATGGCAGAGTTAACTCCTGCATTGCTGAAGACCTAATAGTTCTATATCCCTGTAAAGACCTCTCAGTGACCTTTAATAAATGTGACTCTTTAGTTATATCTAAACACTGAACCCATGTCATTTTCTCCCATTGTACCGTTTAGATAACCACGTCTGTTTGGTGCACAGAATGATTGGCAGCAAGGCTGGCACTGGAGGCTCATCAGGCTACCACTACCTGCGCTCAACAGTGAGGTAGGAATCATGTGTTTCCCCTGTTACCTGCAATAATGCAGTTCATAAATACTCTAATGCTAGGAGACTTATTTCACATGGCTCACTAGAGGCCAAAGGGCTGTTGCTTCTCTTCTACAACTCCAGCATCTCTGCCTGGTCGTTGTACATTTATTTATCAGTGACCCATATAAATTCCAAGGCTTCTAGGGCAGTAAGAACTCCTCTTGATCACTCATGCAAAGTGCCATCCAGAATTTGCAGCCAAGGGGTCCAGGTGTTACAGTGCTAGCAATATTAATATTAGCAACATTAATAATATTAACCCTGCATTGTCTAGTTTGTGTGCCAGCTAGCCCGAGTTGACACAGGTGCCACAGGCTGGAAGTGAGTCCCAGCTACTGTGTAACTGAGTTTCTTTGTTCCCTAGCATGACCTCTAATTGCAAAACCTCCTTACAGGAGGATCTTTGAGGTTTATTCTCAAAGAGCACTGAACCATCATGCATGGCTGCGAGCAACTACTATCACAACCACTGGAAGAGAGGGCAGAGTAGAAAGCAGATGGTTAGACTGATACTGAGAATTAAATGTCCACTGCTTTTTAGAAAGCTCTCCCACTCTTCCTTCACATCAGGTTAACACTGATTAAATTCTACTAGAGATCACACCCCATGTACTCTTAATTTTCAGAAGAAAGATGTTTATAGAACCCTACTTCCTTTTTAAGTCGAATCTGCTATGCCCTAGAAAGCTAGGACTGAATTCTTGCTCTGCAATATTCAGGAGGGTTAGTGCAAGGAATCTCATTAAAATACACGAGAAAGAATGATTACTGAGGATTTAGAAATTATGGCCTTCTAAGCTGACAGAATTATTGTTCCGATTGTCTTTTTCAGTGACAGATACAAGGTGTTTGTGGATTTGTTCAATCTTTCAACATTTCTAGTACCAAGACATTGGATACCAAAGATGAACCCAACCATTCATAAGTTCCTTTACACAGCAGAATACTGTGACAGCTCCTACTTCAGCAGTGATGACTCTGACTAGCCTACCTTTCTAGGCTGGTTGCTGTAAAGAACTTCCTGACTTTCACCTTGAGTGGTGCTACCAGCCATTCTCACAAAGAGTGTGGGCATGTAAATATGTATTTATGTATGACAGCTTTGTGAATAGTGCAATTGGCTTGTGAAAGAAAGTAATGGCTTGTAGAAAAAATAAATCTGTATTGAGTTAGCCTACATTAAGAGTACAGTGATACCCCAATTCAACCCAGTGACCAATTTAACTCTTAGATGACCTCTTAAATCCTAGAGAAAGGGAGAAAATTACACACAGTGGTTATGATCGTGACTTATTTGTACATATTTTTGTATTTGCTTGTTTGCCTAATGTCTAGATAAGGATATAATCAGTCTCATCATCTTCAGAAAAATATTAGTTTCTGAGCTCTAGTGCAATTTCAAAAGGAATTTTGGGTTACAAGTTTCAAAAGCTAGATTCAAAAGAGTAGGTCCTGAATCTGTAGAAACCAAAGCATCCTCAACTTATAATACATCAAGAATCATGTTGCTATCTATGGGTTACATATGAATGTAAATCCCTTACATAGAAATACTGTTAAAAGTAGCAGATTTTTAAGTACTTACTTTGCATTTCAAATAAAGCAGTATTAAAGCTCATCTTTTGTTAAGTCTTCTTCTAAAGCAACCTATAAAGTTCAATCAAGAGTATGATGGCATTTAAAGTGGTTTTTATTCAAATTGGTATATAATAAAAGGCAACTTTGGCTATACAATACTGATAAAGCAGTGTCATCTTCTCATTAAATGGACCTTTGTCTTTTTAAGTGCTTCCTTTGGAAAGACACATAGGCTGGAATTTTTGCTAAGTTCTCTCTCCTCCAGCACCTCAGGTACTTAAACCTGGCAGTAGCACCTCAAAGACACTGGTTTTATATTGCACATCTGTGTTTCATATTGCTATGACTACATTACTTTAATTTATGCCCATTAGGAACTTTGGCAATTGTTTTCCAGTTATGGAAGTGTGCTATCTGTTGTTTGTAAGCCACTCAGGGAAGGCCAGACTACACAACATTCAGAGTACAGAAGATTTCACATTTTGTTCAACTGAAGTTTTCAGCCCAGTAAATTCAGTAAGTAGCAAAACCTGAAGTAACGAAACATCACACCTGGTCTTTCTTTCATTTAAAATATTAACAATTAGAAGGACTAAAACAGCAATGCTTAACAATAGACTATTATAAATACGCATTGCATTTGTCATTAAAAGGTTATAAAAAACTAATCTAAAAACATGGTACAGTAATGGAATGCAAAAATTACAGAATTTCTTCAATGCTTTTTCTAGTAGGCCTCCTTAAGATACAGGTAAAGCATTCCAGGTGAAAATTTCAGAGCATTTTAGAATTACATGTTTGGTTGTGAGTTCTAGTTCCATTTGTCCACAGCTGCAGTTTCACAGGTCAGCAAAGCTGGAACCCTTTTTCATTACAAGCAAGTCCCACCTCTGAATTCAATTAATGAGGGAAATAGAACACTCACTCAATTTGATGTATTCTGTAATTGCTGACTTCCTAAACTGTTACTCATGATTCTTCTTATATTCAAATAATTTAAAATATACTCCTATACTATTATTTTTTTGATCCAAATTCCTTCTCATTTGCCATCACTTCTTTCCTTTTAAGATTTTTCTATGGAGTAGTATTCAACACCTGGATAAAGCTCACATTTAGGCTTCAGTCCATCTTTGTAGCTTCTTTTTGTGCACTCTGCAGTTGATTCTGAGTCTTCTTATTCCATGAGAAATTTGACACACAACACAAAATCCAAATAAAAACATTTTTAACAACTTCAGCCAGGAGTTGCAGGAATTGCCCTTACAGCCATTTGCTATACTCGAAAATGTTGTTCTGAATTACATCTTCATATACAGTGCCTGTCCTAATGATACTTGTGGTCTTTCATCAGTTGTAGAGGCCCACCTAAGTGTCAAACAAATACTGCTGAAACTGTATCTGCTATACCTATAAAAGAAATAAAATTTGGTTTTAATAAATACTGAAGTGGAGACTTACCAGAATTCATATTCATACAATGCCCCCTCCCCTCCACGCTATGACAGTAGGAATCCAGGGAATCATCTGCAACCCTTTTATTTCATTTCTTCCTTGCCTGGAACTATGTATAGTTGAAACCTAATATCCTCCTTTATCTGCTTTTATGTTCATAATTTTATATCCTGGTGGTATCAGAGCACCTCTAAATATGAGCAACTGCTATCCTTTGCTGGATTGTTCTGGTGTGGTACACTGCAAAAAATGTGCAAGATCCTGCTTTTTGAAAGAACAGGTTTTGAAAATAACACATCTGTTCTCCCTGCCATCTCTGTTACTGACTTGTTTTATCACTTCTTCTAAATGTCTCTTTCCAAATTGCTTACACAACAACAGTAAGAACAAAAGTTTCAGCAACATGAGAAAGCTATGATTGGATACGTTGCTCTGATCTTTACTAAGTGCAGACAAACTGAATATTGTCTGTTCTTTATTTGCAGAAGACCTGGGTAATTTAACACCTTTTGCAATGACTGAGAGCTACTGTGAAACACACGTAGAAGGGAAAGCTAATGGGTTACTCTAACACATAAAAATTACAACAGATACACAACACTTCCTAGCTAGTGGCAGTATTCCTGCCAATTTGGCTCAGCAATCTAATGATAAACAGGAGCTCAACTTGTCTTACCTCCATATCCAGCAGAAACTGGGTAATTAATGCTAAAGAAATCCCTCAAACTCAAAGAAAAATTTCATGCAAACAACAAAAGGGCAGGAGATCAAACTAGCACTAAAAGGATGGATCTCTGTCCTGCAAGAAAAGCCATAAGCAGGGCACACAATTCCCAGGCAGATTCATTTTTCATATTTGTTTGCTGAGCTGAGCCCAGAGATAATGGCACCACCAGACAAGGACAGCAGCTGTTTTACCTACAGGGATGGCACCTACCTGGAACCATCACACGTGGCTGGATACTTTACAGTGCCATTACCTCTGCCTGGTAAGGGACAACAGTACTTTGATTATTCACCTCTCATACAGCTTTACCTTTACATGGTGCTTTTTCAATCATTCAACTACATGGCTTGGTTGAACTAGCAACGACTTTATTTATTTTTCCATCTGGACTAATTTAACCTCTTTTAAAGCACAGGAGTGATTTGTACTGCCTCTCTGAGGATCCTACTGTATCTCTGTTACATTGTTATATGTATTATATTACAACTGTATTATACCACTTTGTTACAGCCACTGAGAAACATACCCCAACCCATGGCCTTTACCACCTCACTTATTTTTTGTCAGACTTACCACAGATATTGCTGCCTATCTTAACATGGACGTAGCCATCTATTCCCCACGTCGGCCCCCAGGAGTTCTGTACAATCCAGTAAGGGATGCTACCTGGAAGAGACATTTCATGAACAAGAGGCAACCAGAAATTTGGAAAGCTTTAGCCTCCTAACACTTCCCAGAATTAATCAGCATTTTAGGGTCGTGTAGTTTCTGATGGATTGATGACATAGGCCAGTGAAACCTACTGCTGTTCACATACAGAACCCAGCTAATATTCTGGTATGGGAGGACTGGATATGGGCTCTTCTAGCATGAAGACATGCAGAGCCATGTTCTTTACAAGGATGAAGTCCCACAGAACTGAAGGAGCAATGAAAAAAAAAAAGAGTTTTTCTCCTGGGATCAGGCTGCATTTCCAGAATTGATGTGACATCAAACCTAACAGCTTCCAACACAAAACCAAGTTCTGGATTTCAATCACTTGTCCCACAAAAGGCAAGTTGCAAGTAAAAGAAACCTGCTATGCTGAAGGTTCAGCTGGTGGAAACACACCTGTTCTGTCAAAACCAGTGATAAGAACAGCATGGTTTGCTCTTCCACTGGAGCAGTGATACTGTATGATTCCACCGAGATAATCCTGCCAGCTAATGGCATCGACTGTCACTGCCAAAGGGCCCCAGCTGACAAGCACCCTCATCATTTCCTCTTCTTCACCACTGTGAAAGAAGCGAGTAAAAATGCCAAGTTACTGAAGTTAGCACACTAAAGTGATTAGAGTGATTGTAATCTACTTGTTAAGGACAGTTTAAAAATAAATAATTAAACTCTTTCCTCCAAGTTCTACATACCTCATAACCCACATCAGTAATTATGTATTTCATATACTACAACACAGTGGTAAAAATATAGGACACACAAACTATGGGACAGGTGCAGATCCAAAGCCATAGTCCTATTAAAAAGCAGCAGGTTTCTAGGTCAAGCCAGTGGGCTATGGAGAGCACTACATACTTTTTGTACATCACTCTTCTCAATCAAAACCAGCTTTGAACAAATCATTAGTCCATATTTGAATTTCCCACTGTTTTTTAACCTACAGAAGTACCTCTTATGCATAATAATACAGTAAAATATGTCTCAAACATATCAAAACACAGGACACTTCCACTATCAGCCATTTACCATTAGCATCCTCATACAGTTTTATTTATCTAATATACTGGAGCAGGAAATTTTCATTATTTCCTGATATATTCAATAACTAAATTTGGCAAATACAGATTGGCAAAGATACGATTGATTTTAGTTACTTATATCTAGCAGTAACACAATTCCTAGTCAGAACAGTGTTTCTTGTCTTTATTCAATATGTAGCTGTATTGAACTGCTAAAAATCAGAAACAAAGTTCCTTCACACAGAAATCTAAAACTCTGAAGTCTACAGAACTCAGTTAACAACATCATTTCTAAAGTCATGGGCTGGAAAAGATATGGGCAGATATGTCAATGTATGAATACTGAAGTAACTGAATGCTTCTTAATTTTTTCAATGAATTCCAGTTACTATCGGTAGGATTTACTGTTTCTGATAATAAAGCAGAGTAATGTTCATTTATTAAAAACTGTAAGTGACTCTATGTTCCAGTTTATAGCCAATTTATAAGACCTAATTTCAAGACACAGGCATTCTCACTTTAACAGTGATGGCAGTGTTGAGTTGATGTTGTGGCGTGCCCTAACACTCAGCATTGATCAATGCATCCATCCTTCTCCAGCACACAGCCACAGAAATGATGCAATCAACCTCATAACCTTTGCCTGGTCAATGCACTGTTCTCTCCAGCTTACTCCATGACTGCTGAATACAAAAGGAAAGGTACAGCAAATAAAAAGAATCAATAATAGCTACCTGAAGTCATATGCAGCAAATCCTGTTATTGAAACTCCAAAATCTGAGCGATCAAAATAATGGCACAGTCCAGTCTGAGCTTTAAAAGTGTATTCTGAATCTCTCACGAGTTTTACTTTTGTCTGCAAGAAGGTAATTGAGTAAGAATTTAATGCATTTGACTTTACTACTATGCACTCGAAAAGTATAGAAAACAACCACATAACCCACTCAAAATTAAGTGTGCGTTGGGCAGGATTAGAAATAAGAATGTCACATTGTGTAATGAGTATTTACTATCTCTAGTTTCCTTGTTCCCTGAGACAGCTTCAGAAGGTATTCAGAAATCTTTCAATAAGGAAGGAAATTTAAAAGGCATCTCTGGTTTAAACTATCCTCATAAGCAATCCAGTCAATTTCAAGACACAGAGGTACTCATGCAATGAATGACTATTCATTCTCTTCAAATGACTTCCACACACAAAATTATCCTCTCCTTGGGAGAGTTCAAGAGGCACAAACATCCCAAAAAGCTACTTAAATACTGTGAAGTCCAATTCTGTTCTTAGCATCTAACTCTCATGCTAGTATATGATGTATGTATCAGCCTTTTATACTTTTCATGTCTTCTGCAGTACAGCGTATTTATGACAGTGACTTCCTCAGCCTAATTCATTTGTGGTCTTGCTGCTGCCAAGCAAGAGGGAATTTTGCTTCACAGAAATCAAGGTGAGTGTCCTTTGTTGTTCTTGATATTCAAACTTAAACAAGTTATCTAGACTTATTAGCCATGGGTATATTACTCTTCAGGAGTAGAATTACAGTTTCTTAAAATAAGTCTGGGGTTTTTTTTTAATTCAAAAAACGAAAGAATTCTTTTCACATTCTTGTAATTCAGTCTGAGAGAGTACTTTTTATTTCAAAGATATGAAAATGCTTTTGTTTACCTATGTTATTAACACACATTTTGAATTTTTCATGAAATGAAATGTGTTACCAACAACTGAGGTAGAAACTTTGCATTTTCAATGTTTTCGGCTGCAAGTGAAACAAAGGTAAACACAATTCATTTTATTCTGAGGTTTTACATAATTTTAGTGTTTGCAACAGAAACTATTGAGATTTGAAAACAGAAAATGTGAAGAGCCTTCCTTTTTCCCAGATGCTGGTGGCTCAAATCCACAAAATGGCATATGCAGAAGTGGCTCTGTCTGCACTGGCACTTGTATGCCTACAAATGAATTCAGGAATGTTATTTTCAGCCCCTGGGGACTGATTTGTTACGTTCACAAGAATATATATGGAGCATAAAGCTCCAACCAAATTTTAATTCTGCTTGAACAAATTCCCTCTTGGTTCCAAACTCAATAAATAAGCATACATACATATACACCGATGCATATGTGTATGCATAAATGCACACACAAACATTCATAAAAAAAAAGAAATCTGTACATTTCACCTCCTCTATCAATTTTTTCCAGTAAATAAGAATGGTAATAAGAAAGCTGATGAAGTATTTTGAGACTTTTATGAAGAGTTTCCAACCTGGTTCAGCCAGCTCAAAGCGCTAACAGTGGATCCCCCGTTGCAGCCGTAGTTATTGTATGAGCAGTCAATAACTTGCTGCACACTGAGCTCTTCCAGGGTGTTTCTTTTAATTGCATAGGCAGACTCTATGCCACCTACAATGCTGAAAGCCCAGCAGCCTCCACACTGACAGAGAGAAAAGGGAAATGGGGGAGAAAGCAAAAGTCAGCTTTGTTTTTGAAACCTGATAGGAAAAGAAGTGGCAAAGGAGCATCTTGCAATGCTCTTCATTTAATACATCATCCTTGAACTCTGTTTTTTAGGCAATAATAAAGAAATGTAATCATCCATTTAAAATGCTGAACTGTTTTTTCTCCCTGTACTGCTCTCTGAAAGCTAGAAATGCATTATGGGTGTCTTAGTTTAAGGACTCCTTCCTGAAGAATTTTTGCTCTTGAAGATTGGTCTGAGGATGCTTTTTACTGTGAGATATCTATTTTCCAAAGAAAAATGTGGCCTCAAGATGAAACTGGTTTTTAACCACATTAGCAAGTTTTTCTAGAATTTTGTAGAAACAGATTACAGTTTAAGAAATTATAAAGTAAATTAAACACTACAGAAAAATTCTTAGACAATTGCAATCTATGCTGCAGTTCTAGGCTCTTTAAAATAAGAAGCACGATTTATTCCTCACAAGGTCCTGTGTGAAGCACAGAAAGGAAACACTGGGGATTTAACAGCTTGTGTTTTACCAATGACCATAACCACTTTGGGATGAACTGTAACTGTGTGGGGTCTGCTTAATTCCTATCACAAATGCATCCCCTGAAGAGTTCACTGTTAGTAAAGGTATGTTTGCTGACCAGCAAAGGGGATTCAGTCATGGGAGAAAAAAACCAGGATACGATCTATATCTACCCAGGTGAACCAGGGGGTTGACATCAAGTACTGAACTTACCTTGACTCCTTCAGAAAAACACAAAATGCACATGGTGCAAAATATTTGCCAAATGAGCTAACTAGATAAAAAAAAAATATTACACACAGTTTCTAAATGTACAATTTCTACACCTCACTCTTTTAAGTCTAATACCACTTTGCACAAAATGCTACATGACTTTGTGGATGTTCTGGCCATTCTGGTGCCAGTGCTCCAAGGAGTCTTCAAGAAAAGCCTTGCAAAGCTTCCACTGTGTGCCACACCCCACCTGCTGAGAACCAGGAACAGAAAACACCAGGACTTACTGTTTGCTGATTTCTCACTTGTGCAATGACTTTCTTGTCCCTCCAGTCAAACTTCTTTGGCAGAGGTTTTTCCTTCCCCTTTGGCACTTTTATGTATCTGGGAAGTTTGTGTGGTATGCTTCTCAAGTAAATAGCTAAACACAGAATACAAACATCTATAAATCTATGAATAAAAAAAATCTCATGAACAACTTTATTAGAATTCAGAGGTAACTTTGATCTACAGTTACAGCCATGAGATTATATCTCATTCTAAAATCCATAGACAGTTTATGCATTTTATAATAATCATTATACTCCAGAATGAATGTAAATATTTCTGCAGTTCCAGAAAGAACAAAAACACTCTATGTAGGGCGTGTGGGTAGAAAAGTGGGAAAATTTTCTGAAGTTGAACAATAACCATAACCACTCCATAAAACAAATTTTACTTGAAAATTTCCAAAACATTTTACTTAAAAAATACTCTCTTTTAGCCATGTTCAAGGGGAAAATAGGAGATTTTCCTATTCTTTCCTAAAGAAAAGATTCTGAAATATCTGCAAGTTGCTGGTGTTTCACTAAAAAAGTTGTCTAATTATTTAATTATTTAAGCTGTTAAATCCTCTGACGAATAGAAAATGTAACAACAGACATGAACAGCAAGAAGGGAAGTTTAAATCAGGTATCAGACAAATTTTCTAGAAAAAATAAATTAAGTATGTCATATTGCTCCAGAAAGCCACAGCTGTCATTGTGCAGCCATGGACCTCCAACATTGTCTGGACTGTAGTCAGATTTTGTGCTGGGGTAGGGAATGTGAATTTACTCGAGAACCTGTTGCAACTGAAAATGCTTTAAAGCACCGTGAGAAGAAAGAAGGAAAACCAGAACTGCATGAATACCAAAACATATTCAGGCTGTGTGGCTAATTCAACCTTGCAAGACTACAGAACATGAAGAGGATTGTTGTATCCTCCAGAAATACTTACAGTTTGGTACCAGCCATTGTAAATTAGCTGACTATCAGGACGGGAAGAATCTGTAAATGTGAAAGACACAAGGTTCTGGGAAAGAATAAAAAAAAAAAAAAAAAAAAAAAACAAAAAAAAACAGAAAGGGCACAAGAAGCAGACAGAAAATGAACCTTTGAACTCTTCANAAATGTACCTTTGAACTCTTCAGGAAACAGGTGTGAAAACTGATTTATTCCATAGACAGCAGTTGCATTATCTTTTGATGATGAATTCAGTAATTGAATTCTTTTAGCGCTTTCCTGAAGGAATAAAAAAAAAATAGTTGTGGGCATTATTAAATTAGCAGCAGGGACAAAACCATAAGAGCAGAAAAAGAAAAGGTTAGCAACAGTAAACACGAAATTAGGTAACAAGAGCTGTTCACCTCGAATTCATCCTGTGTCCCTAGCAAACCAATAGGAAAGCCATTATACAAATTTCAACTCCAACTGATGCCATGATGATTTTTGCCTTTTCTTTTATACCCCCATTATACCTTTTTACAATTTCTGTATTCTTGGTGCTTTTTGCCTACACTCCTGGACTTGTTTGTCAAGGAGACTGAACATTTTAGAAGCTTGGTAGTTGGGGATCAGTGTGTCCCAGACCCCAAGGTCCTCTCCAGAACACATTTTGTAAACTGAGATAGAACCATCCAGGGGAAGGTTCCTTGGGGAGGGGGGCTCACTCGAGCCTCTCACTGGGGAATCTTTGATAGATATGCTAATTAGTAAGACCTATAATCTTGTACCGGATCTTTGGTGGGGTGTGCATTGCAGTGTCATTTCAGCACATTCCACCAGGACGTGGTGCACTTAAGGACGCTTAAAATAAATACCGAGGTAAAATCCCTTTTTTCCTTCTAACCGTGTTTGACTCTTGATTTTAAGACCAGGAAAAGGCATAATAACACATACAAAATAAAACATTTGTTAAGTGCAAAAAACTGACATGAAAGAGACAATGCAGGCAAGCTGAGAACAACTTGTGTCAAACTCATCTGGTGTCCTTCTTTGACAGCACAACAAACATTGTGGTTCAGATACGCAAGAATGTCTTCAGATAAGAGTTAAACCCATCACTTCATATCTTTATAAAGCAAAAGAACAGGATAACAACCTAGCGGCCTCGCCCGCCTGTCCCGTGTGGCTGGGCAGCCTCTCCGGCGGCCGGCGGTGCCCGGCGGGGCTGGCACGAAGGGAGCAGCCGCAGATCCGCCGCAGGAAGCGGCACTGCGGGAGGGGAGCTCCGCCTGCCCCCGCCTCCCGGCCTCCATCACCCGGCCCCCAGCGGCTCCTCGCCCGCCCTCCTCCTGCGGCAGCACCCGCACCAGCCCCGGGAGCAGCGCGGATGGCGACAGAAGTGCGGGCCGGGCACCTACCCGCAGAGCCGCCGCTTCTCCTCGCTCCCGGCCGCCTCCGTCCCGCGCAGGGCGGCCCCGACCGCCGCCCTCCTCCCGAAGCCGGGTGCCTGCAGGTGCCTGGAGCGCAGCACTGCCCGCCCGCAGCAGGCAGAGGAGCAGCGCCAGCGCCCGCATCGGCCACCATGTCATGGTGGGGGGCGGTGGGCAGGGCACGCTCCCGCGGAGCTGAGACCCGCCGATTTCCGAGCTGAAAAGGGGCTGAACCCTTCTTCCTGCCCAGCCCGCGGCCCGAGGCTGCTCCCGCTGCCGCTTCCCGCGGGGCCGGGCGCGGCGGGGCGGGAGCGGGCGGGGCATCGAGGAGCGCCCGCCCCGCTCCGCCGCCCAGGGCCGGGAGAGCTCTTCTAGCGGGGATGTTGGGGTGTCGGGTCTGAGCTGTGTTTGGCGGTGCTCAGTGGTGCCAGGGCAAAGCCGTGTTTCCAGTGGTGTTTTTCCACGTGGGAGAGGCGCGCCAGGCGCGCAGGGCTGCAGAGGAGGGGCGGAGGGGTGCTGAGCGATCAGGTATCTGCTAAGCTATAAATTCGGGCAAGCTCTTCCCCGAGAGGAAAGTTAATTGATACCTGCAGGCTGGGCTGCCTGTAGGAGAGTGAAGCAGCAGGAATGCAGGTTACAGGCTTTGGCAGGGGAAGGCACGGGTGGGGAGAGTGGAGCTCCCGGTGCTGCACAGCCGGTGCCCACAGCCCCTGGGTCCCGCTGAGATTGGTTGTGCCGAAAGAACACACGGAGAGAAACCATGACTTTCCTCACAGACCATACTGGTACTTGAGCAAGCAGGTCAATGTCCAGCGTTTAAAAGCTCCATTAGCCCACTGTGAGTTAACAGAGCCCTCTGTGTTGATTTCAACCCCCAGGTATTTTTACGCAGTGCCTGCAAATAGGATATTGATATGTTTTAAACCTGCTGTATGTTTCAGTTCTCTCCGCTGCTTTCCCCCCACGCACCCTCTTGTTACCAGGACTTGAAGGCACAGGTGCCCTGGCCTGTGGTGCCGGTAGCGCACCTGGCAGCGCTGTGCTCCCAAACCTGTGCGGATCACGGTCCAGCTTTGCCTTTGTCCTCCTTTTGCCCTGGAATGGCTGTAGGGGGATTGGCTGTGCTGCCTCCAGTTTTGTTACAGGGAGGGCTGGTTTTGGCTGATGGACAGAGTACGGAAGAGCTTGTTAGCAGGGCAGATTTTATTGGTTATTCTGATACAGTTTATCATTGGAAACCCAGGAGTGGCGTTGGAGAAGTTATTGCAATTTATCACAAGCCCGTATTGACAGATTGAGGTCTGGCATCAGCGTAAGGACTAGCTAGGATGAAGACAGGAATAGAAAAACTGAGTGGGGAAATGTTTTTGAGGGTGGTCTGAACCTCAGCAGCCAAATTCCGAGGCAAATTCCGTCGAAGTGCGACTGAGCACTGAGATCCTCTTGAGAAGTGCAGGGTGTGGGGGCTGGCAGGCGTGTCAAAGGAAAGCTTGCTGTGGTCACCACAGCACATTGAGCCTTAATGGAACAGTCACACACTTTTATTCTCTGTGGTATAATGGAACAGGAAAGAAGTTGTTTTGCCAGTAAGTGTAAGCAACAAAAAGATGCTGAAATTATTCTTTATTTAAAAACATACTCTTCATTAAAAATTTAAGATTTTCCACCAGTCTAACATGATCAACTTCCTCCAAATTGGCCTGCTGCCCTTGAAATCTGTTGTTTTGGGATTATGATTATCTCAAGCTGAATACATTGTCTTGTTTTTAATGTATCATCATTAAATTTTAAACCGGTCAGCTTAGCTTTAATAGAACAAAGACGTAAACTTTCAGTTATTTTTCGGTTAATATTTTTATAGACTATGCCCTTTTCAAACAGAAGTATTCTTGATTGGAGAAGCCGTTTTGTGTGTAGACTTCAAGGGTTACTTTTCCCGTGAAACACATGAGGGCAGCAAAGGACTTCTGAAAATGTAGTTGCAAGCCACGCAGTTTTCAATTTTATTTTAATTAAAATAAATAACCCCCAAACAAACAAAGAAGCAAAAAATCCCTTCCTGTTTTGGGAAAATAGATATATCTCAGATTGCTTTGCATTAAAAATTCTGTATAGTATAGGAAGAGGAAAAGGCTTGTTTCCCATGGATTTGCCCTCTGTGTACTAAGTAGGTGTTTCAATTTATCTTGTTCAGGAGGAGAGAGTAAGAAAAGTAAGTGTCTCCTCTGGTGACTGGCTCAGGGGGAATAAAGTGTAACAAATCAGCCAAGGGTAGGCGACTGACAGCCAAAGTGTTTCAGAAGGTTTTATTTTTCCCATGAACTACCTACTGTGCTATAAAAACACTTTGTGCCTGTTTTTAGATAAACAAAATCCCACCAAAGTACACAGAGAGCTCAGTCTACAGGCATGCAGGCCCTGCTCTTCTTTGAATTACTCCAGTGTAAATCTAGCCATGCTTCATTAAGATAAAAGAAAATACACTTGTACAAATAATATCAGAATAAGGCCCATAAAAAGAAAAGGGCATAAAAGTGTTTGGTGTGTGTGTTTGGTTTGGGTTGTTTTGTTCCAGTGAGGTTCTTTAAAGGCTTTATTGATACAATTCTTACTGCTTCATTGACACAGGTAAGCCATATATTAGTTACACTGGTCACCTCAGACAGATGATGAAAATATTTTTATGTTCCCCCCCACCAAAACGCTGATTTAGGATTTAATAATTGTAAATAATTTTAAAAAAATATATTTTAATAAAATTTTATGTATCTCCATCCCATTCTGCCTATTCATTAGAAGAATTTGATAAGCTGAAACAATGCATACTAAAGGAGAAGCAATAATAAATATATATTGTAAGTTGTTTTCTTTAAATAAGGGTATTCTTTTATTAAGAGAATTTGCTTCCCATCAGGTGCAAAACACTCATTTCTGAAATTTCTTGTAACACTGCAGTGTTATTAGTGGGTGGGTTTTTATAGCATTACAGATTCACTTTGAAAGGTCATGTTAATATTTGCTAGTCAGGCTTTTTTTTCTCTCCAGTGATTTTTGCTTACCTGTTTGAAATAGTTAATTGAATCTGGTTGGACAGCCTAGCTTCAGTGTCCTCTGTGTTTATAATTATCACAGCAAGCAGCGCAAAATATAAGAAATTACTTCTCTATTGGTGACAGGTATGCCAAGGATTGGTGTCGCTGCCCCTAAGGGCAGTAAATGAGCTGTATTAATGGACCTTCAGGTAGGAGTGATGCTTTTATAGCCTTTGGGGAGTTATCTACTTAGCAGCAGTTGGACTCCTATATAAGATGTTTAACAAAGGGAAAACAAATCCATTTGTATTGTGTGGTCTTTGGCCTCAAAGAGAAATAGTCTAAGTCCAGCAGATGGGGCTAAGTGCCTTTTCTTAAAAAGGCTTGTGGGGAAAAGTTATATCAGAGTAAGTCCAAGGATTTGCTTATTTTGAGACCTTGCAGAGGTGGTGTTTGCTAATCTAGTTGCACTGGTAACAATCATTAAATGTAAGCAAAGCAAGTGAGAATTGCAGTCTTGGGATGAAATCTATTCCTGTGAGGGTAAATGAGTGGTGTTGACGTAGCCAATGTTCAGAAGTTATCTTTTCTGAGCCCCAAGGTAGACTTTTTGAAATCTGTGAGAAGCAGAGAAAAATACACATGGCAGCACTTGGGTTTGCAGGAATAACCAAACTGTGCCAGGGGTTGCCTTAGGTGTATCAAGACAAACATCTGTGTTGACCAGGAAGTCTCTGCTGCTAGAGTGATCTTCCTTTGCAAATTATGAAATAACTGTAGGATCTGCTTCTGAAAGCTGACTTGTCTGTATCCCAGCTGAATATCCTTATATCAGTAAGTCTCTAGCTCTTTTAAAAATGTTTTTCTTCAATCTTGTCAGTAGGGGATGAATTATGAATGAAGAAGGCTGGCAGTGGAGCTAATAATTCAAATTGAACAGTGAATCAAAAAATAAGAATGCAGAAAGGAGTAACACCTAATCTTGAATGAGACTGAAGTAAAAAATCTTATCTGCTTTAGGGACCTGAGAACTGGCTTTCTCTGAGAAATCTGATTTGCTGATACTCTGATTTTGTATCTTCATTGCCATTCCCACTTGCCAGTATTTACAAATTCACATTAAATACTTTCAGCTGAGAAAACTTCTCAGATCTAGGTCGTTCAAGTCTTATTTTCTTGTTGGCTTTTTGCTTGTTTGTTTGTTTCTTTTTAATTATCTCCAGAAAGTGGGCTAAGGGGTCAGCTTTTCAGGAAGAAATTCAGGCAGTATTGGGTGCAGCTTGGCTTAAGGGCACAAGCATAAACATTTATTCACTGTAATTGTTCTTATTTTTTCCATCAAACTGTTTGACCATGGGATATGGACAAAGAGCTCATGTGTAGAAGTAATGCTATTTTATAGAATCTACTTTGCAGATTTCTGTAAATGCTCCAGTTAATTTGTTTGTACATCCTTCACGAATTCATCAGTTACTTTGTTGGTAGAAGAATCTAGCAAGAGGTTAAGATGGCTTGCAAAATTCATGTGAAAGGAGAAACAAAATTTAAGAAAAAAATACCATTTAGGAGTGAAGGTATTTCTATCCTACATAGATTTTTGTGCTA
Organism: Rhipidura dahli; assembly: GCA_013399225.1. NCBI lineage: Eukaryota > Metazoa > Chordata > Aves > Passeriformes > Rhipiduridae > Rhipidura > Rhipidura dahli. The sequence continues at coordinate 695,598 of VXAC01004222.1, forward strand.
ATTGTTGGAGGATCTGTTTGCTGACTTTCTCAACGGGTGATTATAATTCAAAAATGCTGTTGAATCATCCCAACCTTATATTCTTTCTGTTTCATATGCAATACTTTCCTCTTTTGTTTTACTGTGGAATTTAGTGGATTTTGTAGTTACATTGATGTGCATGAGTTGTGTCTTTCTGCTATGATTATAATACTGTTGAAGTTGTAATTTGTCCCTATAGTGCTTTTTATCCATAGAACTCCAATGCCCTTTGTGGGAAGGTCAGCAATGTAAGACCAATGTCAAATTTACACCTCAGGCATGAGGTCTGTGTCCATGACTAACCTGTGCACAGAAACAGGGGGTCTGTTTTACATCAGTGGTTGAGCTTTTTATTGTATAAGGTTTTGGTGGAAGGTCAGCTTGTTTTGTTGCTTTAGGCTTTGGTCTTTAAAAGGCTTTCATGTAAGAGAAGTGACTGTCCTGCCTTCTCTCCTGCTGCTTGTGTGAAATGCACCTCTATATTGCCACTCTTTCCACACATGCTGCTAAAGAGGATGAGATTTTCTGAAGTCTTGCAGCTCTGACATGCTAGGAAGGTGTTAGAGCCCAGCTGCCTGTTGAAGGTAGAGGATTAGTATGCAGGAAAATAGATTTAGAGAAAGAGGTATAGGACTATGCCCTTGTTGACCTCTTTTGTTGCCATGGGAAGCACACATGCGTGGTGCAGGAAGCATCATGCAGGAAGCAACCTGCCATGGTTGTCATCTTCAGTCTGCATCTATGGCATCCATGGCCATAAGTATGGCCATGTCATTATCCAGGTATTTTAATCACAGAATGGGTGAGATTGGAAGGAACCACTGCAGTCATCTAGTCCAGCCTCACTGCTCAAGCAGGGTATCCTAGAGCATGTTACTCAAGATTGTGTGCAGATGACTTCGAATATCTCCAAGGAAGGACACTCCATGACCTCTCTGGGCAATCTGTACCAGTGCTCCGTCACCTGCACAGTTTTCTCATGTTCAGGTGGAGCTTCCTGGGCATCAGTTTTTGCCCACTGCCTCTTGTCCTGTTGCGCAGCACCACTGAGCAGAGCCTGGCTCCATCCTCTGACACTCCCTTCAGACACTGACAGACATTGATGAGGTCCCCTCTCAGCTGTCTCTTTTCAGGCCCAGCTCCCTCAGCCTTTCCTCATAAGAGAGGTGGTCCAGACCCCTCATCATTTTTCTAGCCGTCCTCTGGACATCCTCCAGGAGCTCTGTGTCTCTCTTGTCCTGAGGAGCCCAGAACAGGACACAGCACTCCAGATGTGCCTCAGCAGGGCTGAGCAGAAGAGCAGGATCAGCTTCCTCATCCTGTTGGAAAGCTCTTCCTAATGCACCCTAGGACACCATCAGCCTTTCTGGCTATAAGGGCCATGCTGGCTCATGGACAGGTTCTTGTGTACCAGGTCCTTCTCTGCAGAGCTGCTTTCCAGCAGGCCACCCCCAGCCTGTCCTGGAGTGTGTGTGTATTCTCCAGGTGCAGGACCCCACATTTGCCTTTGTTGAATTTTGGACAGTTGCTCTTGTTCTGTTGCAAAAGCTGATTCTTCTTTTTAGAAAGAAAAAAGTGCAGTAGGAATGTGTCATGTACACTTCTGCTGATAAAACTTTGGAGACAAAGAAAAGGTAAAAATCCTTTTGTTATGCAGAAGGGCAAAATGCTTTGGGATTCATAAACGTGTCCTTTCACTTGACTTAATGTAATCATCTTATAAACAGGAATTTGAACATATTTTGAAGTTAGAGGATCATAGGATAATTTATTATGCATATGTAAAGCAACAGTCTAGCAAATGCTGGGCTTGTAATTGTTTATACTTCATGTGAATTTTGGACTTAAATTGTTATTTTAACTTAATTTCAAATAGATGTTGACTTTTCAATTGAGCTGATGCTTTTTTATGACTGTAAACAAAAGTGTAGTTTCACTATTTTATGGTCCTAGTGGTAGTTTTAGATGGTGTAAAGCAGGAGGAGCTCTGTGTAAGTGTGTAATTATAGTGATGTGAAGTTAATGTCATGGTGAGCCTGGGAAATTTGTCTAAATTATGGACTTGGAACTTGTGTCTACAGCTTGTCAGGGAGAAGGGAGAAATCCTATTACAGCTTCTAGCTTTCTTCTTACAAACCAGTACTGTCGGCCTCCTGTGTAAGACCATACATGGCAGTGCACATAGAGTTTCCCAGATGATTAAATTACATTGTTTTGAAAAAATTAGATGATGTCTGGAATTGAAAAAAAAAAAAAATTAAAAAAATTCCATTAATTGCTCAAATATTTATTGTATTTGGGTTGATTTAAAACATAATGACAGCTTACTGCACCCTTTCTCTGTTAGAAAAAGTCAATTGTTTTTGAAAGGGTAGCGCCAGGTTTTGGCTCTTAAGGTTGGACTTGTTTTGGTTCATGAGGATACTGAGCAGCTCTTTAATTTTCCCAGGAAGTAGAAACTTCATATATCATATAAGGCAGTTTCTTAATGATGGGTTGGCATTCTCTGTTCTACACCTCACAGCGTTTCATGCATAGCTGAGCACAAAGGAGAACCAGCAAGGAAATTTCTTTTGAAAGTTCCAATCATGGCAAATGTAACATTACCTTCTAAAAAGCAAAACTCTCTTGTATCTCAGCTTTGCCTTGGAATACTGAGGGCTTATTCAAGTTGAAACCCTTCATCCTAGAGATCATTGAAAACATTATTCTTTAAAAAGGACTCAAGAAATATGTTCTGCTTTTACAAAAAGCCCTTGACATTATCATTTTTCTCACAGGATTTTTTAAGATGTGTTTTAATAACAGGGCTAGCTGCATGCACAGCATCTACAGTGTGTTTGTTACAATAGCTAAATATCTGAAGTCTATGAATACACAACATGGTAGAATTTTAGGAAAAGTTTTACATACTTAATATTACATGTAAAGAATTTAATACCTAATTTGACTCCTACATTTAAGTTTCATTTAAAGTGAACAGCAGTACAGTAATATTTTTTAAACAACAAGTTTTAAATAGATTGAGGTTATTCTTAAGGGAACATTTTGTCTGAAGAAATAAATATGTGTACAGGAGATGTTCATGCTAAAACGGTGTGAAAGCTTTTAATACTTGGAGCCGGCCAGCCCCACTGAGATGTCTGCTTTGAAATACCGTGTGTCACTGGGTGTTAACACCGATGCTGAAACATTGTGTCAAATTGTGTTTTTTTTGGTTTTGTCTGGTTATTTCTGGGGAATGTAGACATAATATTCATGGATAGATGTGGATGTGTGGCTGAGATTGGTACATGCTCTGGCTTCTCTAAGAGAAGCAACTATCTCTCCTAGTTGTTCAGGGTGTGCTGCCAGTCATTTTGTGTAGAGTACTGCTGTTTATTGACAGATTACCCTGTATGTTTTTTTTTTGTTTTTTTGAGACTGAGATGCTTATCTCTCTTTTGAACTAAACAGAGTTTCTCTTTGGGGCTGTTAAAGACGTTGTAGTAACCTCTACCAGGCTACCCAGAGCCAACACTAGACTTGCTGCTTCTTTTGGTTGGTGGTGAATATACAATAGGGTTAATATTTTCTGTGTTAAAAACACAAACGGTTTTTCTCATTGAGTTAGTCATGCTTCAGTATTTTGAAATGACTGAGAACTTAGTGAAATTAAATTATGTATAATTTGAGCTGAGAAGAACTGCAGATACTTGGACTACATTTCTTGACCCAATGTACTGAATTTCCGTGTTAAGAAGATATTTTTAGTTAACACCACCACTTGTTTCCAGCCAAAATGAATGCAAAGAGAGTATGAAGTCCTACAGAATTAGATTTCACATTTGTAGACTGCTGAAGGAAATAAGCACAAATGAGTGCTTAGGAGATTTTTATTATATACCTATGTGGTCCAGTTTTGGAAAGAATGTGCATTACCTGAGAAGTCATCAATTTAAAGCACAGGCTGGCTGGTCCTAGCAGTTAAATAACTGAGATGTTTTTTACCTTAACAGTTTATTGTAATTTGGAGCCAATGAAATGTATGCAATTAAAATGGACACTAAATGCTGTGGCAAGAGGTGCTTACCTAAGCCCAGCTTCCAGATCTTTCAGGAACTCATTTTCCCCAGCAGGCCTGCCATGCTACAGTCTGCCCTTGCGAATTACACAGGCAGTCTGCCTTAAACAGTCCTGAGTTTGAATTGCCACAAGACTTTTTCTTTATAAAGAGCGTATTTCTTTGGAGCCTGCAACCACAATGCACCAGCTGCACCCTGTGAACTCCTCCTTGCCATGCAGTAGGCAGCCTATGAAGCAGAGATAACGTGCTTATCAGCAGAGCAAGTGCTGCAAGTGTACTTTCCCTTAAGATTGGCCTTATAGCTGTGGGAGAACTTTACTCAGATCCTTTGTTTTGGATCTGAATAGACTTGAGTTAATTTTGCTCATTTGTTTGCACTTCATTAAAGGGAATTTAATGTTTTTCATTCTTCTGCTCTGTTGAGTGTGATTCTGTGTAGTCAGAGATATCCTCTGGCTCATGCAGCAGGTGGGGAGCAGCAGAGGTAGCCAGCTGGGCAGGGGCAGCGAGGCAGTGCAGGAAAGTGCCACCAGGGAAATGGCCAGAAAGTCAGGATTTCCAAGTAGGCCTGGCCTGGCTGTGTTTTCAGTGCATGTCAGCAAAGGCAGTAAACTCACTAGGGTAGGGTAACTTTGCCCCTTTATAACATTAAAAAATACATTATTGATGGAGTCATCTGTATTGGAGAGAGAACGATTCCTGCCTCCACAGAGACAATATGACCCCTTCAGTGTTCCCAGTTATGTCCTGCAGTGGCCAGGGCTGACTACAGACCTGGCAGCCACCCGCATCCCTGCTGAGCAGCTGGGGCAGCCATCCCATGCTCAAGAGATTCCAGGTAACATGCAGACAGAAATGGAGATATTCATTGTTTTATTTGGATATTGGGACAAATGGCTGGTACTTTCTTATTTTCCTTTTTGATAAAGGTATTGACCATTTTAAGGACCACAAAGTTAAGATAATGACATCTCACTTAAAAGCCAAGTATGTTGTGTGCTGTGTTTTCCTTCTTAATTAGAAGAATGTCCCATCAGACTGCATTGTTTTGATCACCCATTTATTCTAGTCCTCTTGGAATGTGAAGATTGTTTTCCAACCTCTTGCAGATCAAAATAAAAAAGAAGACAAAGACCAGCAGCTGCTCTGTTTGATAGAAATCCAAGCATAAGTCTCTCCTAAAGTGCAGATATAAAGCCTCACTAGAATTGCAAGCAGTGCTGCACCATGAAAGCTTGATAGGTCATTGATAAGTTGCACACACCTCTGGCATGCCTGGTTAGCCTTCCTTAAATTCATTGAAAAACTCTCAGGTGGATTTTAGCCTCTGACTGCTTTTTTTCTGGACTAATCCTGCAGTTACTGAGTTACCACATCTGGGGACTAGGAGGAGAGTATTATAACATGATAAAAAACTAAATCAATTTCTCCATGGCTTGCCAAGTGAAATATCCCTACAAATGCACTTGGTTCATTGAAATATCAGACTCCAGATTATGGAAGTTCAGTGATTGTAGAAAAGATAAGCTGGTTTGAATACAAGTTTAGATCTTCTCAAATACTGGTTAGTCATCAGAGATGACTCCAATTTTGACTTCATAACTTAGTCCTAGCCCAGTTCCCTTTGATTCTTGTAATCACTCTGAAAATGTCAGGGCAGCAGCTGTGTCACTAACCAAAATGCAGCATTACAGTGGGTGCTCAGTGAGTTTTACTGAACAGTCTTATGTTCTGTAAATAGGAAAAAAATATCTTGAAAATAAGTGGTCCCACTGCTTTGGGAAAGAATAATTGAAAATTTTAATTAATTCATGAATTCTTTTCACTTACATTTTAAATAAATTACTCTGGAGGCAATTAAGAATTTCTTCCCATGTAATGAGTTAAATTGATGTGAGTTAAAGTGATCGTCTAGAAATGGCTTAGATTTATTTTGGGCAAGTACAGTCTGTCAAATGAAAAGTTATAAAGAACTTTTCTAACAGTCTTTCAATACACAAAGAAGCCTCACTGGGACTGTTGATATAAATGCTGTTTATAAGTGATTTATCTTCACCTCACTCTTTGAGTTCTTTGTCCAAGACTTTAAGTTCAAATTTTGCTTGATATTATTTCAAAAAGACAAACAATTAATGCATGTGAATCAATGAGTTATGGATAAAAGACATTCCTTTGCTGAATATTTTAATCTGATTAAAAGATATTTAAAGAACTATATATAGTATTTCAGTTATCACCTTTGAAAACACCATGAACAATTTTACTTTTCTGCACTGCAGGTACTTAGCAATAGTCAGGGATTTAAAAGACAAGTTTGCTTGTGTTAAAGAGTTAATTTAAAGGACAAATTAAAAAAAAAATCACGATCTAAAGCCTGTGGAGAACCTATATCATCAGTTTCTAGTCCTAAGGCCCCTTACATCTTTTCTAAACACAAAATCTAACTAATGGTTTACTGTGGAGTTAATTTACTATTAGTTAACTATAAATTCAGAAGGATAAAAAGTGGGGTTCTACAAAAGGACTTGAACAGTATAATTAATCAACTCTCAGCTAATTCTCAGTAATCTGAAGCTAAAGGAAAACTGAGGTGCTCCAGCATCGTTTCTTGGGTATTATAGAGACATTTGGGTGTATTTCTGCTGTGAGCAAGGAGAGGAGTCCTCTGGGAAAGCCAGTGGCATAGGTGAGGGCATGGTGGAGCTGCTGTCATTCCTCCTTCAGCCTGGTCCATGCTAGCTTATACTGGCTCCATGATATTCCATTCCCAGTCTAAAAATAGTAAACTAAATGCAGAGAATTTGATGATGATGATAATAATAATAAAAACAAAAATATATATTAATAGAATAAATGAATATATGTATGTAATTTACACAGTGCAGTCTTAAATACAAATGAGTTTTTTTATTATAGAACATAAACCTACATTATATACATAACTATAGTGCCTAAAGTTATAAGCTTGAATTACAGTAAGTTTATTTAAAGTGCATATTACTTATAAAAAAGGCATTTAAGATTTTAAATGCAGCAATTGAAATGTTTTTAAACAGTATTTTACAATTCTTTTTGCAGTTATTTATAAAAAAAAAAAGTATTTTTGTTAAATATTTTTCAGAGTGCATTTCAATGATGACAGTTTTATCCTAAGAGATTCTTGGAGGTGATGCTAAAGATCTATATTTTTCAGGTTGCAGCTACTGAGATAGAGAAGGTCATACTCAATCTTTACTTAGTGCCTGTTATTTTAATAGCAGAACCACTTGATGTAGAAGTATTTACAAGGGTGCATGGCTTTTTGTTGCATCATATTTTTATCTGTCAAACCCTGTCAGTCTGTGAGAAAAAGAAAGAATGCTCAGAAATATCTCAGTGCAGCATAGGTGAGCAATATACTAAATGTGAGAACATTTTTTTCAAATCTGCAGCTGGAATGTGAAATCACAATAAAGGTCATGAAAATTAATGGGCATAGAGGTGATCAGAACTTTTAAGATCTTATTGTCTGGAAACTATCTTTAAGTGTATTTCACAGCAAGAGTCGAGTGAGCTTTTTGTACAGAACATGAAGTTAGACACAAAATGCATCAATAAAAGGTATTGAATAAAATGCACTACAGTGACATGTATCTGTTCTTAGAATTTCAGGGGTTAATTTAAACCTCAATCTTGTACCATATTACCATTTTAAACTCTGTCTTGTCTGATGTGTGTCCCACTGAGGCAGTAGCAGGGATGAAAATGGCATTCTGGTGCTGTAGAATACTCTGTGTAGGATAGAGGTGCTGGTTGAAATAGACCTCTGTGTAACTGTTCTGCCTGAGAATCAGTTGCACTCAAACATAACTTAATATCAGGGAATACTGATATTATAGGTAGTATCTAAATCTTATTTTCCACTATTTTTCCCTCAATCATAATCTTCTGCACCATGTAAGAATGTAGCCATTTAAAGGGAGGTTTCAGTGTGTAGCTGTAAAAACGTTTTATTATTCTTGTGCTAGCTCTCCAAAAAAAAAAAAAAAAAAAAAAAAAAAGGCTATCTAACTAGAAAGCTAAAGCAGTCAGGGCTTCTGTGCCTTATTTTTACTCTAAACCAACCCTCTTTCACTTTAAAGCCATTCTTCCTTGTCCTATCCCTACATATCCTTGAAAAAGTCCCTCTCCAGCTTTTTTGTAGGCTCCTTTTACATGCTTGAAATGTCTTTGTTTTAAAAGCCTTTCTTGATCAATCAGAAAAAAGAAAAAGCAACAAAAAATCCCCAAATACACTAAACCCCAAAGTTTTTTTGGTTATGATTCTAATCCTGTGCAGTTAGCTGTTCCCCTCTCAATCCTTCAAAAGGTGATTTTACCCAGTTTCTGTGATCAGTAAGATTTGTGAGCTTTGCGACAGTGTTTCTTTTATTGTGTCAAGCTTCATATATGAACTTCAGATTTTACTAGAATCGACTTGTTCTTTTCTGTCCTACATCTATATGATACCTATTATGAGAAGAAAAATCTTAAGAGTGGCAACTCAAATTTTCATCTACCGTTTCCTCCCTGTGAAATAACTATAGATTTTTAAAAAGAGTGCTGCACCTACAGAGATGTACAGACTAAGAATGTCCAGAAGGTACTATTTCCATTTGTACTTCCTTGTGCTGTAAGCATGATTTCTTCAGAGATTTATCTAACTCTGTAGCTTCTTAATATGCCGTGTCTCAGGAGCTGTCAGCTGGGACTTCTGCTTTTGGTATTCCCTACACTGCCTGCTGATGCTCAGAGTTCTGTGTGGGTTAGGACTCTGAAGAGTCTCCACAGCCTGTAGTATCACATCTCACATGCTGCTCTGTTTTCCCTGTCTGTATTCCTCTGTTTCAGTCTTGTTCCAATGGGGCTGTGAGTAGGGTTCCTTAGCCTACACCTGCCTCCATAAGGGCAGCTGTCTCAGGCTGGCACTACTGCAGTGTCTACAAAAAGAAAGAGATGTTTTACATTATCTTTACAGTGCTGCAGTTCTTAAAACAGATTCCCTTTGTTAAGTCAACATCATAGTAATGAGTGTCTTAACCACTGCCATAATCTCATTAACTTTTCTTGCTGTAAGTATAGAAATATCTTTGCTGTGTTCTGAAATAGAAAAGCAAGTTAACAGAAGGGGGAAATAACAAGAAAACCATGGAGATTATTACTATTTTACTTCCTTCAAATGTGATTATCTGTTGAAACTTGTTAGCTAAAGCAGATATTGAAATAGAAACAGATGATATTCGGTAGGTGTTACATAATTTATGAAATAGTGTGTCTGATCATGAAAGTTGTAAGTGAGGAAATGACTTAAAGTTGTGAAAGGGGATGTTTGGATTGGCCATTAGGAAAAAGTTGTTCACTAGAACAAGATCCTCCAGGCAGTGATCATGACCCCAGGTCTATTGGTGTCAAAATGTTTGCTCTTAGATATAGTTTAACTTTTAGGTTATCCTGCGTGGATTCAGGAGTTACTTTTCATGGTCCTTGTGGGTCCCATCCAGCTCAGGATATTCTATAGTTCTACAAGTGCACACTGTTGAATTTTATCTGAAGCTCTTTTTTTCTCACATCCTTTTATATTGTCACAAGTCTGTAATACATTTCAAAGTATTCAGTGCAGGGATTTCCTGCTGTCCTATTTGTGACTCTGTAACATATCAGAGTTAGTGCAGAACTTTCATTAGCTCATATACTTACATATAGGATGTCAAGAAAGAGAGTGATATGGTTTTTTTTTTCCTTTTTAAATGCATTAGTAGAAGAGGAGGTAAGAACTAGGAGTCAGCTCCGTGTGACTATTCTGCTGTCTTTTGATAGCTGATGTGTCCATACTTTATTGTTGCAATTATTCCCCAGTGCTGCATTAGGATTGTTTTACTAAGTCGTCATGGAAGCTCAACTATGGTCACAAGAAGTTGTGTTTTAGCAGTAAAAATCAGTTTCAGGTGTAATTGCTGCAACAAATATAGATCAAGATCTTGGCAAAATCTCTTTGGGATGTTTGACAGATTTCACTCTTTGCTAAAAACGGGAAACATGTCTTACTAAAATGGTAGCATTTTACTCCCATTGTTTGCAGATGTATAGGAACACAGGCTGTAAAGGAGTAAAGAATTAGGCATTCAGTTTTGATACTGGGCTGGTAAGATAATTTTGCTCCTGGTAAGCTACTTCAGGAAATTACAGTATTAAATGCTTTGCAGCTTACATTTATTTTCCCAAAGCAAAATTTTCAGTGTATGATGCTATATATCAGTCTACCTTCTGCTTATAGATACATTGATCTTTATGTTGAGGTAAGCAGTGTAAAGAAAATGAGACCAGGGTTTGGTGTCTGCTCATAATGAAGTACTACTTCCAACCCCCTCCTACAGAATTAATTACATAATTTAGTGGTCACACACCCAATGGCACAAGAGAGATTGTTTTTCTGAGCCAAATGAAGATTAAGAAATATTACTTTCTGCACATCACATATCAAAGGACCAGAACAGTGAAGAGGAAGTAAATGATAGTATGTTGAAAACAATAGTGCCAAATTCTTATTTTGTGGCTGTGAGGGGATGTTATCAGGACACTCAGGTTGGTGTAACCATACAGCATCTGAGAGATGACTCACAGCAGTCTTTTCCTAGCTCCCTACCCATGTGAACAGAGTCTGGGATTTATGGGGTGATACACAGTGACTTTGCTTTCTGACAGCGCTGTTTTTGCCTTGGTTGAAAATCCAAGTTCTTTTTCTTGGCTAATGAAAAGGTTTGGTTTGCCTTTTGTGCTTGCATGCTGTGCTAGAGTAAAACAATAAACAGAGCTCGCCTGGTTTACTATGAAGAGTTATGACAGTGTGAAGTGCTCAGGTATGAGATACTGTAGCCCAGATGCTCTTAAAAACATAAGCAATGAAGATGAGTCTACTATCCACAGGAATCAAGCTACAGCAGTCCAATCTGGAGACTTAGAACTGCAGAAAATAATTTAGGTGCCCCCATAGACAAGCTGAACATGTGAAAGAGATGTATCCTCTCAATAAAGAAGGCCAACTACATACTAGACTAAAAGCAAGGGCATAGAGAGCAGGGGGAGGGAAGTGATTATTTCCCGCTGTTTGCTGCTTGTGAGACTACATCTGAAATATTGTGTTCAGCTCTGGTCTCCCCAGTACAAGAAATACATAAATATACTGGAGTGAGTCCAGAGAAAGGCCATTGGGATGCTAGAACAAATTATAGACAAAGAGAGGTTGACATCGGGGTTTGTTTAGCCTGAAGAAGGAAAGATCCTGTTCTGTCCTAAACTGTCTGGTGGGTAATTACAGAGAAAATGAAGCCAAACTCCTCTGGTGGGTGCACAATGACAGAACAAGAGGCATCAGAGAGAAGTTGCAATGACATAAATCCAATTAAATAGTAGAAAAACTGTTTTACATTGGGGGTGGTCAGACATTAAATCTGAGAATGATTGTGTAGTCTCCACCTTCAAAGATATTCAGAACTCAAGCAGAGAACCTTAGCTAGAGAAATTTGATCTCGTGAGATCTTTTCAGTCTGTATTATTCTGATTTTTATTTTGTAGTCTGCCAGAAATGTAGAAAATTTTACTTATAGATACTGTTCAACAAAAGGATTGCCTTGAGGGGATATTTTAAAGCAACCTGATTGTGGAAGTTCATTCCTGCCTCAGTTGAATGTAGCCTTTATTTATCAGAGTGCACCAGAGTGAAAAAATGTTCAGTCACTGTTTGAGCTAACAGCTCTGTTTCTCTCCAGATAGCTAAGAGAGAGAAAATGACTTTCCAACAATGGATATGTTAGAGAGGTCTGCTGTGAGGTCTGCTATCTCAGTGTATCCCTTCAAACTTCTTCTGCTTTCCCCAGAAACTAAGTGGGTTCACATGCCCTTGTGTGGATTCTGACATTTTGTGCTAGAGTAGCAGAGTAATCATTGCTATGTTTCACTCTAAAAGTTATGATAGTCCCCTCCATCAAACAAGATGTTTGTTAATGTTTTTTGGGGGGGTCTTTTTTGGGTAATTTTTTGGTAATAAAGTATTAAGAGCACTTGAAAAAATTGTAGAGTTCTTTAAACCTTCTTCCATTACTTGGATTAAAATACGGGCTTTGAATTGAAATAAGTGGGTTGTGCTTTTTGGACTGGCAAGGACAGAAGAAAATCACACTTTCTGTGAATTTAGTCACCAAGAGTTACATAATATATATAGGTTGGTGGTGAAAACTGTCACGTAAATTGATATTGTGATTGTGCCCATCTGAAGCTTCTCCTCCTGATTGCTGCTGCTTCTCAAAGGAGAGGAGAGCTTTTGTGCTGGTGCTGCTTTTAGTGAAGACTCCAGTCTCAGTGAAAAAATACCCAGTTCCTATCTTAAAATAGTGAATTTCTTGCATACAAAGTCAATGCAATACTTATTAATGCTCATCTGAATAATAATCCATGTAATTTTAACAATAATGGGGTTATTTAAATAGTTGTTTAAGGCTCTAGAGATTATATCATCTGAATTGTTTATTTTTCACACCAGTTAAAATCAGGGCAGGGAATTTTTTTACCTAATGATTTGCTAACATAATTTTGTGAAGAGAGTTGAAGGTAGTGGTATTTGTGATAGAGATGACAGTCATAACCACATCATTTGTACGTGGGAGATCCAATAAAGATAAAGAAAACAAAATGTGAAAAGGGACAAAATTCATTAACCTATCTTAGCAAAATAATTAAACCTGTGTTAGTGAACAAATTTTCACAGTATCATCCAATGTAATGAACAAATTGTCTTCTAACCAAGATAATTACTGGTACTTTATTCTGTTTGTCCTTGTTTGTTTTGACAGAAAAAGAGAAGGTAATTTTGATTAAAGGGGAGCTTTTCAATTTGAGCTCTTTGGAGAGTTGTAGAATTGTTATACCCATGGAATGTGTGTGTTCTAGTGGCTCCACCCTCCTGTTCTATTTGTTTGTTTTATTGCATGTTTTCATTAAGAGCCTGTTTTGTACTTGGTTGCTGCCTCTGAGACCAGTTATGTGTCTGTGCAGCTAACAGATAACCCCTGCTTTAACAAGGGGTGGCAAACAATTTGTTCATATGTATATCTTACTTTTTTTTTAGTATTTTCTACAATATTTGTGTAGCACATGTAGGAAGCTTTAGATCTCAACTTCACAGTCTTTGGCCCAGTTTTGTAAATCTTCACATATCTAAATTTATTTTTTTTCAGTTGTTTATTAATAATTCAGTTAAATTCTAAAGGTTTCATGGGGTATAAAGCACTCTATGCTTCAGAGGTATTCATACTATCTGCACTAGATAATTTTCATCAGCTATCTTAATCAGTTGTTGGGCATGATGACTTTCCAGTGTTGCCTTTAAGTAGCTGAGAGTAGGCGTTATGAGTGTTTCATGGTTTTTATCTATTTTTTGCAGATTCCAAATTGTATCCTCATCCGTGCCCTTTAAACTGAAATGAGTATGTTAGATTAAAAGGAATAGAAATGTCACAATCTGTCTTCTTTATTCCCAAAGAATTCCCAAATGTGAGAAGAAACACAGGGAGCGTAATGGTGAGAACGGTGTCTTTGCCTGTGCCCGAGTGTAATGGGCTGACCATTACAACCTTCCAGCAGTTAAGCACACATCCAGACACTCCCCCCACAGTGGGACACAGGAGAGAATTAGAAGAGCAAAAGCTGACAACCCCTGGGTTGAGGTGAAGCAGCAAAGCTGCTGCATGTGCGAGCAGAACAGTAAAATCAGAAATATAGTCACTATTTGTTGTTGGCAGGCTGAGGTCCATCTAATTCCTCAAAAGCAAGGGCTCAGCATGTGTAATAGTTGCTTGGGAAAATGAAAGCCAGAACCAAAACCCTGCTCCTCCTCCTTTCCCTGAGCCCTGACTCCAGAGCATAATGGCATATTGTAGGAAATGTTCCTCTGGCCAGTTTGGGTCCACTGTCCCAGCTGTGCCCCCTTCCAACCTCATGTCACACCTCTGGCCTACTTGCTGAGGTGGGCAGAGCAGTGAGAAGAAAACAATAATGCCGTGAAAGCCAGAACACTGGTGTGTTTATAACACTGGTTTAATCACAATTCCAAAATACATCATGATATGGGCTGTACAGGATGAACTCCATCCCAGCCAGACCCTGTGCACCAGAGAAGGCAGTATTTATTCAGAGGAATAGTTTGCTTTCTCTCTCCCTGTAATAAAGGCATAAAATAAAGTTATTAGTGAGAAAAGATGGCAAGATATACAGCTCATAATGTCTGCTTAAAACTCTGCTTCTTTTTTGCTTAAGATGTGTTAGACCAAAAGAAGGGAACTGTACAAACTTGCATGTATTGATTAAAAAAAATAATAAATTGATGGATTGTCTTGAGCACTGTGACTGTGCCACCATTAAGGACCTTAGGCTGTTTCCAGCCTTGATGTTTTTTCACTTTTTACACCAAAATCAATATTAGTTTAATTAGTGTGTTTTGTAAACATACGTTTCACATTCTGAATTGCCTTCAGGTAATTTCATTTGTGATTATATCTAATATTTCATTGATTTGTATAGAATTTCTCAAAATAACTGATGAAGGTTGAAAAGAAAAAAAAGAAACAATTGATTAATAAATGTTTTCCTAAAACAAAACCACTGAGGAATTTCTGGCTTTCTATTAGCACTAGAAGCAAAGGAGGAAAAGGGAGAAAATAATAGATCAAAGGCTGTGCTTCTGTGCATAAAGTTTTGTTTTCATTTGAATATCCACTTTATGGTAGAGTGAATTCAGCTTGGTTTGAAGGAAAGGTCAAGGGTGTATACAGCTTTGGCTCTGAATGCTTTCTGAGCTAACTGCACTTAAGTCCTGGCAGGAGGTTGCCATGCATGACTTCTGTTGATGCATAGTCACTTTTCATGCTCGTGGGTATTTGATGCTCTCAAAAAAGAGGCTAAGTCAGATGTTTTTAGAAAGATCTGGAAGAAAAGTTGTTACCTTGGTGATATAAAGGCCGTAATGCAGAGAATAGACTCTTAGTTCCCACAAAACGTGTTCCCATACTGATAAATCACTGTGTGGTTTTCCGCAAAACCAGTGAGTTTTGCCTGATTTTGTAGCATCAGGTCTAGAATTAAAGTAGAGGCTACATCTGGAGCAGTATTGTTGACTTCAGTACTGATTTTTCTCTTGGTTTTTCTTACTTGCTGTATTTATCTCTGCTGCAGTTTTCTGTCTCTGTGAAAAGGATGTAATTTAAGACAGTCCTGCCTCTCTCCAGACTGTTGCATGCAAACCAACTTATAAGAAACCAAAACTAACTAAAATGTCTTACTGTGCTAAAAACAGTCCTTGTTGGGTCCCAACAACACTAGTGCAGTGTTTGTCCAACATCAGTGTGTTAACTTTGTAGTAGCAGCTCAGGTGATTCCCTGAGATGATGATGAAAACTAATACCAAAGCTATGGAAACCATGTAACATAAGGGACACGTTTCAGGTGCCTATGCCTAACTGAGCCTTTGGTAGTTGGGCAAAGAGTTGATTTGCATACTTGAATATATTTTGCACCTTATTTGATCACTAACTAATCAGTGCATACAGATGGCAATCAGATTTCTGTTCTGAATAGAAAAATAGTACCTTGTTAATTCAATCAAGGGCTGTGAAGCTGCAGATGGGGAGCTCTACTCAGTGGGAGTGAAAAGTTATTAATATATCTCCTGTGATTATGAAAGTGGAGGAAACAGGGTTTTTTTCATTAGTACTTTGAAAGGACTTGATAATTTATTCATATGTGGAAGATAGTTGAGAAAGTAAAAATTGGCTGTGGACTGACTCCAACTCTGCATCCCAATTTTTATTTTTAAACTTTATCTACAAGAATGATATAATTCTTATCACTTACTGAGTAGCAAGTGAATGGAATGAGTACTTTCAATACTTTTGGAGTACTTTCAGAGATTTCCCATTTCTGTGTTTCATCTTCCTTAGGGGAAGGAAGAATTTCTGTGGGTGCCACGTGAAGGTGTCCACACGGGCTCGCATATTCCAGAGAAGATCACTGGTACTGTAACACTATAACTGATTCTTGATTCCTAATTGCTCTAAGTTTTGCTAGCAGCTAAAGAATCCATATGGATGAGTCTGAAGATTCCACTTGCTATTTTCCTGTCCTCCTAAATTTTAATTCTGTGTTAATAGTTTAACTGGTAAATTGCAACTGAAAGATGTCCTGCCCATGGCAAAGGAGTTGGCATTAGATGGTCTTAAAAATCTTTCCAAGCAAAGACATTCTGTGATCTGTTAGAACATCAAGCAACTTTTATATGACCTTAAGATTCTATATTCTCTTGTAAAACTTTGATTTTTGTTTTGTGTTTCAACAGCTTTTGAGAGATACATTACCCTGCTTTACTAATCAGTCATGCATCAGGTAGCATTTTTTAAAAAGCTGGTAAATGTTGAGCTTAAATACATTGTGACTTGTAGTGCTTTTTTTTTTCAATCTTGTTGTTCAGTGGCCCATAGCCATTTCAGCCTTGGAAGTTATTTCTTTCCATGAATGTTGTCAGCTATAAAACACAAGCTATTGACCTATCAGCAGACTTCTCCCTGAAAACAATTAAACTTCAGAACCCTGTTCTTTCAAGGAACTTGACTTCTAACTGGCTTGACCTTCAACTGACTCCCCAGCCTGCTTTGCACTGAACTGAAATTTCTGTGATGGTAACATCATTAAGAATGCAATTTCCTTTCCCTCTGAAATATTAGCTACATTGGCAAAAGCCTTCCTACAAGCATTTTCATATGTGCAAAAAGCTGCTGTTCAAGGGAAAACACTGCTGGTGCTTCTTGCAATAGGGTTTTCATTAGATATGATGCTGTGATAAAATAAAATGGTCTCTGCATTAAGTGAATCTTCTGGCCTGTCTCTTCTCTTATGACTAGAAAGGTTTCAATCCAGCATTGTAATCCTGGCCAGCATTTTAATGCTTGTGTATTTTACTGAAAAGATAAAATAGATATGCAAGCTATATTTTTGTTATCTTTTGTGTTGGAAACCAGGCTGCTACTGATTTTAACTAAAACTATTGTGTAGCTCTTTCATTACTAGTTTACTCAGCAGCAGCTTACAACACAAGATTATTATTAATGTAAAAATTGTAAGATAAATGGGTTTCATGTTTTGTTATTTAATTTACATTCCTATTAGATTGAGTAATCAAGTAGACTAAGGCAGCTTCTTAAAATAATGAGATTTTCTTTTATCAGAGTAGACATTTGTTTTAAATGAGTCATTAATCTTGTAGTTAAAGCACTGATTAAGAATAGTCTTTGATTTGCATTCCTTTGTCTAATTTTGATTTAGGACAGAGGCTATTATAAAAGAGGTTGATAAACCTATTTATTAGAAAAATAATATTGCTGGTATCTTGTATATCCTTTGCTATTCATCGTCTGTGCTTCATTTACTTATTGGACCTAACCTTTCAAGCTCTGAGATAAATTGGTTTAATATTTTCCTTTTCAATAACTCAAGTACTATAGGACCAGTCAAATTAATTTAAAATACTCACCTCTGTGTCTTCAGAGGTGTCAGTGAGTGCTTGGAACTATGGTTTCTGGAGTGAAACTTAAAAGCTATGGATTCACTGTAAAAAATAAAATCTAGAAATAGAAATAGTTACACAAAGTTTGCTGATAGATGATACAAAAAAAAAAAGACTCAGATATCAGCACACATTTTTATGCTCTGCTGTTTGAAATCCTGTTTGTCATTCAAGTTTAAGCATGTAGGGAATTGTTAAAGAAGTGCAGTGAGTCACAGCTGCAGCACAACAAGCTTGATGTCAGTGGCCTGTAATGGGTTGTGACTGGTCACTGTTTGTTCTCTGCTCACTTCTCAGCCTTCTTTAATTTAGGGTAGGGTACTGCTTGCATTTTCAGGGTCAAGGCTTCTGTTTATATGCAGATGTGTATGACTTTCCATGTTTGTCCTTTTTCTTTCTCACTTGTTTGCTTACATTGCATGCTTCTCTTGGCTTGAAGAAAATAAAAAGTGTAATAATATTCTGTTCTCTTAATTCTGAGGACAAGAACAAACCAGAAGTTTACAATTTATCTGCCTTCCCCTCTTTGCACTTGCACAGACACATTTCAGAACAGGAGCTTCTTCTTTCATAAATTTTAGACAAAACTGACTTCTCTTACCCAAAATTAAAGGCTCTAAATATAAAAAATAGTTACCTTATGAAATCTCACAAAGATGCTGCAGGGCAAGTAAGATTTTCATGTTACTGTAAACATATCTAATTTTTCCATTGCTGAACAGCCTACAAATATGAAATACTAATTTTATCTCTTAAGCAGTCACCAGCTAAAAGGGGAAAAAAAATCTTTGTGATAGCATTTCAGATGCTAATTGTATTTCAGAAGCATATCTCTTAAACAGAATACTTGTGCAAGAGTCTTAAGTGCAATATTTTTAAGTCTAAATGTAAACTAACAGTTCATAGATCTAAATTAAGAAAATTTTTTGTTATTACTCTCTTCCTTTGGTGACTTTTAAATTTTGCCTCAAGGTCAGGTTGGAAAAGGGTTGTGCATAGCCAGTCATAGGTTCCTGGAATTCAGTGTAAATTTAAAACAGACAGCCCCTGTGCAATTAAATGGTGTTTACAGACAGAGTTACTAACATCAGTTTGTAAGTGCTTCTGATGATAAGAATGAACCACTCTAATGCTTCAGACCAGAGGAGGATGAGACATTTGTCTGAAAGAGAAAACATCTCCTCTGTGCAAAGCTGTGAGCAGTAGTCCACTATAGATCAAGAACTTGCAGGTGTTGATGCTCCATCTTCTCTCCTTCATGAACACAGAGACAACAATGACTGAAGATACTCCATGCAGGAATTTAGAGCTGTAGGTGGGGTTTTCTTTCCTTGGTTATCCCTGGTACCTGTTGCCTCAATTGTCTCTTTGGTGAAGTTGCACTGCTAGATCTTTCATTGACACACGTTTCAGTCCTGCAGGTGCATGCTGGGCTGGGCTGTGCTTTGTTATGTGCCCAGGTAATGAGATTCCAAAAGTAGAAGCAATGTGTTTTCAAGTAAAATGGTCAATGAGTATTTTCTAAGCTAATTTAATACTTCTTTTTAGGACTAGCCTGTTTTGTGATAAAGGTAATACAATTTAAATTTGATGATAATTTTTATTTAATAAACTTCCAGAATCATAGGAAACCTGTAGGAGAGCTACAGCTCACCTTCCCTAGGGATGTCTTTCCTAGGGATGCTTCCCTCATGGTAGCTGTCTCTGGGCTCCTTGTTTGGAACCATGCACTGAACTGGGACATTTCTGTACCTTGGCTGTAGCTGAGGCTTTGGCTTGTGTACAGACTGCTGATTATGTTTGGACTTGGTTATTAACTAATGTTTTTGCTTATTTTTTATGTTATCCTGATTTTGTTGGTATCACCCAGTGTTACAGTCAAAGGTTAGAAGTGGATACCTTTTGTCTGGTGTGTGAGTTGTTTGGGTTTTTGTTTTGAACTCTTCACAGTTGCTTTCATGTCAGGCAATGACCATTGTTGATGCTTGAGTATCCTGTACTTGGAAAGGCTTGATCTGGCACTATTCATTGGAGATGGAATCTGTGTGATTTATCTGTGAACCTAAGAACACCCTGGGAAGCATAAAGGTGAAAAGGAATAGGTTGGTCGCTCTCTGTGTCTGACTGCAGAGGGCTTCCTTAGGGTGTGGGATGATTGGCTGTGTCAGGACACCCAGTGGTAATTCCTCAGAATTCATACTCGTGGCAATGCACTGTTTATCCACTGCTTATGTGACAGCTGTTGCCCTCAGAGTGTGTTTGCTCTCCAGCCAGAAACTTGTTCTACTAACTTAGTCTTAGATTTTAGTTCACAGCCTGCTCATCTTCAAAGATGGCAGTAAATTCTTTTGATGGAGTGCAGAGATTGTGTTCCAGAGGTCCAACCTCCATTTAATCCCTCCTTAGCCTCAAGCCACCTAAACTTGTCTTACTCTGGCTCAGAGCTCCATGCCAATGCAACACGCAGTCTTCGGAAAATGATTGGTTTGTTATTGCTGTGCTGCAACAATTTGTCTGCCTTAAAAGGAAGAAAAAAAGACAAGAAAAATAAAAACCCCACAAATGGTATCCATAATTTTTAAATTTCAGGAGAAATGGTTTAAAAATATAAGGACTTGTACTTTTTTATATGAACTACTTTTCTGTGGTCACTTCTATATGCTCACTGGGAATTATTTCTGCCTACAGCTGTTTTGTAATATAGAAACAAATCTTTCTGTAACAGTATCTTTATACTTTCCCGTAAAATAGTTATGAGCAGTATTTTTGTACTTTCCTCCATAAGCTAGATATGATTACGATGTGTTGTGGATTTCTTCTAAGAGTGACCTTTAGCAAAATATAGTTGTGTCTCAGACTGCAGGTGAGATAACAGTTGGAAGCAGTAGTGGAAGCTTTTAAAATGTTGCAGAGGGCATCTCAAATCTATAAATGTGTTTGGAGGAAAAGGGAATAAAATCAGGGAAAAAGCAGGCAACGGATACTGGTAGGCATCCATCTTCATTGGGAAAGAAGAAAAGAAACCTGGGGCAGCACAGGAAGACAAGCTGACATCTGAGGCTTTAGTGCATTTGGGGACACTAAGCATGACTGTCTCAGTACTTGTAAATAACATTCTGCTTTTGGGAGGAAGAAGTGGTGGATTTTTGGTTTAGAACTAGCTTCAGGCAACAGTTCTCTTCAGAGTAATGCATAGGGAAGGGATCAACAGTGGGATGACAGACTATTGAGCTGGATTATTGTTTTTTGATCCATGAAGAGAACTTCCTAGGCCAAACCTAAAGAATGTAGGGCAACAAACGCCTTCCCGAGGATACACGTATGAGAACAAGAAATATCCAGTGAGCTACCTGCAATGCTTCTAATGTCTAGGTTTGAACTCTATGGGAAAGCAAAGGTCTCGTGCAGGACCTGTGGAAGTAGCATCTTTCTGATGAATGAACGCTGCTGTGGTGGGCTTCAATTGGAGTCTCAGATGCCCTGTCGAAACTATATTTTCTGATTGCCTGACTTCTTTTTCTAAGTAAATGTAAAAAAATCTCCTTTGACTGGAAAAACTCAGAAATTTATACTAAAATGTGGGAGATATTACTATTTCTTAGGAAACAAGATTAAAGAGAAAAAAGACTTATGACATTTTTTCATACCTTAGTATATTGCTTCTAGTGTGTATATCCTCCTTCTTACCATAAATTTAATAGAACAGAAATCATTCATTATTGTGCTGGGCAATGTCTTACACAGAGTAGGATGACCATGCTGATTCTTCTGAAAATCATCCACAGTTCCTGATTTCGATTAGTATACTTGCCAGTGGATGTGATTGCAGAGAACATTTGCATTTGTTCGGCGTTTTGGAGCTCAAACATCCTAACTCTTTTATATAATCTGCAAATTGGAGAGGTTTAACATATCAATTAAATATCATGTCTGTTTTTCTTACAGAGTCCTCCTCCATTTATTCTGAAATTTTGAGATTATGGGACTATTTAGGATCTTTGTACTATCTCTGTTCCTTTAAACTCTCTTACCTAGCAGTTCATGCAGAAATGCTTGTGCCTTTCACTGTGAATTTTTTTTTTTTTTTGCTTAGCTTTGCTTTGTGGAACCCAGTCTCTGAGCTTTTTGGATAGTTGTGAAAAGATCTTAGTTTCAATGGGGAAATGTGGTTTTATTGTGATCTGTCTGGGGTTTAGTATATTTTCATTCTTTTCCTGGTGTGCTGAGAAGAAAAAAGTAGTTTTTAGGGCAAAACATGCAATTCAGAGGTAAGAAAAATATTTTCCTTATTTATTTCTTCAAGTGAAAAATGTTCTTGAGATATTTAGTCATTAGGATCTTTGCACAGGTCAGGACAACTCAGACACCCATGAATAATACTTGATCTAATTGTGTGTGTGTTTGTCATGTAAGCTACACAAGGCCTGTCTTTTTTTTTTTTTTCCTCTGGAAAATGAGATTTTTTTATCATTAGGCCACTCTTTTCTCCTTTTAAATGGTCATCAATATACTTGTATATAAGTATTTCATTAATCATCATTCTTTACTCTCTAGGAAAATATTCACTGTGTGCAGTGGGCACAAAATTCCTCAGTAAATGAACTAGATGTGCTATTGCTATTTTCTCCCATAAATCCAGATGTGCTGACATTTTATCTGCTGGTACAAACCTAAAATGAAATTTCCATTATCAAATCTGCCCAGAAAAACCCCAACCTTTGTCTGCTGATTGCTATTATAAACAGGTATGCTGAGAAACCAGAAGGCTACAGTAGGGAAGTGCTGGTTTTCTTTTAGTGGCTGGTCTTCTGCAGTGGGAGTCCTGGATAATCATTCTGGTGTATAATTTTCTCCTTTTGATGGAAGTTAAGGATTCTGCTTTATTATCCAGTAAAGTTTATTAAGTGTGAAATAGCTCTGTATTGAAATATAACAGTTCAAAAGTATTTGATAGGACAGCCACAGCAGTGTAGCTAACAAATAAAATATGTACTGAATTGAAGGGGGAGGAATTTCTCCCTGTAGTTCATATTATAGCACAGCAAGTGTTAGGCTTCTAATGCATCCATCTCCCCCTTTCCATGGTTTGCAATTTGCAGGGTCTCAAGAACACTGGTTAGCTCTTACCTCTTATTTGAACAGGATGAGTTTCAGTATCCTGAACTCTGGCATATTGTTCTCTGTTGTCCCTAAGACAAGCCAGAGCATGTGGCTCTGGTTAAGTTTGTGTGTCAATGCTGGTTTATAGAATTGGTGTAGAAGTCAGTGGAGGTTTGAAAATTGGAGAGTGGCGGGGATTTTGCTGTTGTTGTTTTTTATCTTGCTGCAAAAAAAACCCTGTTTGAGTTCTGAAATATGTGAAATAAGCCTTCAGAAAACATTAGTCATTCTATTAATCTTAGTAAATATGTTAATGCATCATGAATATGCCAAATTATATTTTTATTAAAGTAGCTATAGAAAAAATTGGATATTGTCTTAATGGTGAAAGTTACAGGTGGTGCAGTATTCAGTTTGTAGTATGAGTGTTTCAGAGTTGCACAGCAGTTGTATTCTGCATCTGCTAGGAACAGCTTCACACATGCTCACTTGTTTTATGAGCATAACTATTTGATTTCTCATGCAGTCTCTTGGGAGATTAGACTTAGCCACAGCAGTAGCCTCAGAAAGTTTTCTTGGTCTCCTTGCATCTGGTAAGTGTTAATATGGATCAAAATAAGGACTTGTTTACACAGTACATGTAGGTATCTTACCTTAAAAATGAAAGCAGAGCCAACTATCCCCAGATTTTTCAAGCATATGCTAGCCTTATGCCTCTCTGTAAAGCATTTTCTTTACTCATTCATCTCTTTAACCTGTCAGGGAGATGGTTGTACCCATTTCAAGTGCAAAGGCGGTACCAAGTGTCAGTACAAAGCTTAGAACAAGATTGTAAAACCATTGTAAAGTATCACCTTTACATTTTAAAATTAAAAGTATGTGACTGTAAGTCTCCTGGCATATCTCTCTCATCTGTTATTAGTGATGTATTGTGTTCTTTGAAGCGTGTGTGTACACAGACCTGTCTCCCCTGTTCACCTTACCTGCCACTCTGGCCAGTCCTAGGAGTTCTTGGGTATTCTCAGTGAATTCCCAGAGCTCAGACTCCACTGGCAAGGGCCACAGCAAATGGTGGCTTCTGCATGTGACCTGTGTCTCTAGCCCTTTTAATAATAGGACTAAATAGATAGAATGAATCTCCCTTGTGAGACCCACGTGTGTTACTGTGTCCAGGTCTGGGCTCTTCAACACAAGAAGCACCTGGGCCAGTTAGAGAGTGTCCAGAGGAGGACCACGAAGATGGTCAGAGGAATGGAGTATGTCTGCTGTGAAGACAGCCTGAGAGTCCTGTGAGAAGAATAAATTTTGGGGAGACCATAAAGCAGTCTTGCAGTGCTTTCAGGGGTCTTGTAAAAAGGAGAGAGAGAGGGCCTTTGTATAGGGGCAGATAGTGACAGGGGCAATGGTTTTAAACTGAAAGGGAGCAGGTTCAGTCAGATGTTAGGAAGACATTTTTTACTGTGAGGATAGTAAATACTGTAACAGGTTGAGCAGAGAAGTTTGGGGATGCCCCATCTCTGGAAGTGTTCAAGGTCCTGAATAACCTGGTCTAGAGAGTATCAACCCTGCCCACAGCAGGGGATTTGGAACTAGGTGATCATGAAGGTGTCTTCCTACCCACACCTTTGTGATTCTATACTGATTATTTGGGACTGTAATACCAATTATTTGGGAAAAGGTTCAGTGCCATTTGGGCATACAAGACATACTATCTTGTTTGCAGTCCCAAAGTTCAAGTTCAGTTAGTTAAGTACCCAGCATATTTCAGAATTTTATTTGTGAGAACTCGCAAGCTCTGTACAAATAAACATGAGGTTATTCATATGACGAAAATTAATCTCAACACTTTCAATTAAATTTTAGACATATAGAAAAAGTAAATGCCTGAATACTTCAATGGGTTGAGCATCATATTATAATCTTTCTTGCATTCAGTGATAAATCTGTCAAAAGACAATGTATTTTCCTTAAGCTGTTCAGTTAAGGTTAACTATTTTGTTAAAGTGTTTAAGCATTGGCAGACTGCACATAAGATATGTTATTAAGGTGTGTTTTGTGACCTATTCACTTTACCTTAATATGAAGTCCCATTTTGTATACGTAAGGATTGAAAGTAATCTATTTATTTATTGTAAATAAACAGCAAATGTTTGTGCAGAGTACCATGGAGGAGAAACTCTTGCAGGTTTAACTGCCCACCCCACCTCCTACTCTTTCACTGGAATGCTGAACTATTGTTTACTGTAGCCAGTAATACTAGGAATTGATACCTATAAACCAGCATTCCTTCCAACTGTCTCATAGCTCATATTCACAGTCTTTGCTGTAATTCCAGATTAAAGGCAAGTTCCCTCTCACCTCTCAAAGATTTCTAAAGCAGTGCCTTATATTACTGGTTATTTTGAATGGTGATAAGTCTGATGGGTTTTATACCTAACAGAAGGATTTAAGAGAAGTAGGGAATGGTAATGATCTGATAGCTCTACCAGAAATAAAGTGTAAACACATGCATCTAGTTCCAGTCACAGGAGATTTTATGAAACAGAAATGTTGCAGTGGTAATACAATAAGCGACATGAATGGAGATTGCTGTTAACTGTTCAAGGTACATCTTTTGAATATCCTCTGAAATAATTTAGTGACAAAGGACACCTCTATTTTTTTTTTTTTTATTTTGGGTTTTTTTTGTTGTTTTGTTTTTTTTTAAAACCCACACTATACAAAAAAAAAAGTTGTTTCAATGAATAACAGTTATTTATAATTCCACAGATTTTGCTGAGGAAATACAGTGATTCCATATGTGTTTCCAGAAGGGTTTCTGTGATAAATTTTTATTTTTTAAAACTTTCTTAATTATCACTCAGTTTGATCTCTTTGAATAGTGGTATTTAAATTATGCAGCATTTATTGCCTTAATTTAAAATGTCATTCTGAGGGTACCACTCCCAGTTTTTCAGGTAATGAGTTGTTCTTAATTTCATCAACTTTTAATTGTGATTTGGCATCAAATATAAACCCTTTGTTTTCTTTTTCTTTTTTTTTCTTTTTCCTAAAGTGCCTTTACTAAATACAAATTTCTTTGCATGCCATTATTCAGTAGGAGAAAATGGATGTCAATATTCACACATTCTTCCTTGTTTTAAAAAAAATCTCTACAAGGTATATATGTATTATATTCATATTTTTAGAGAAATATCTACATAAAAGAATGGATAAGTGTGTTCTCCTAGGGAGAACCAGAGATACGTGGTTTTTACTACAGGGAGGGAGTGATGCTTTGATAGGACTACCTAAAAACAGAGACTAGACAAAATTAAGAGAATAAAAGCAGTTATATTTATTGAAGGGCCTTCAGGTCCATTAGGGCAGATGAAGCCCACCCTGGGGCTACACCCAAAGTGGACAATGGGGTCACGGGTTTCCATACTTTTATAAATTTGGTCCATTTGCATATTGGGGGTTAATCCTCCAATTACAGCTTCAGGCAATGAAGTCATTTACTCCAAGTTTGCTCCCCCCTGACACACCATTGTTTACATTTCTTGGGGCCTGAGACAGGAAGGTGTCCTTGAGTTTCCGGCCTAGAGAGGAATTGTTTTGACTGACCAAAATGGGAGAACAGTAGATAACAGACTATATGGAGTTTAGAGTTATACACTAAAGAATTGCAGGATATGAAAACTATAAGAGCTAAAATCCTAAGGTATCAGGAGAATCAAAAACTTCCTTGGCCATAAGGATTTCATCTGTGTTTCCACATTTGTTGAAATTATAATGCACTGTATATTTTATAAGGTTTAGGAATCTTTATTGCTTTATTGCAGTGAATGTGTGCCAACCTGAATACTTGAATTTATTTTATTGTCAATAATTGCTTTTTCTTCCTAATTTTCAAATTATTACTTGCACTGTACAATAATAGTTTTTTACTGTTTTCCAATCGTTTATTACTATTTTGCACTAAATGTTGTAGTAGAGGTTTTTTCTTCAAAGATATGTTGGCATATTTCATGTTTTACTCCATGATTTTATTGAGACAGACTCACTAATCCATCCTTTGTTGTGTCCTGTTTTACTTCTGCTAGTGTAACTTTATTTTACCTCACTTGGTATAATTTTCCTGTAATTTGGTATAATTTGTAGTGTAAGAACTATTTTGTCAAAAGTTTTTGAAGACAAATGTGTAAGAGAAAATACTATGAGGCAATTTCAGCTATCACTTGTGCAACTTGGTAGAAGTTCACCCTGTAAATCTGGTGAGGAATAGTGGGCATGCAATAATTTTTTCAAGTTTATGTTAAGCATGGGGTGCCAGTGAGGAAAGACAAATACAAACTAAAAGGTCTGAATAAATACCTCTGAGACCAATGGGAAAATTTCAGTCAAGTACTTAGATCAGTCTTAATGGAAATGCAGCACTCAAGTATTTGTAATCTTGACATTTCAACTAGCACGTGGTAACATACCAATAATTACCATAATTTTGCACAGCCTTGCAAAAGCAAATCCTCAAATCTGTTTGGGAATATATATAAGTTACTGAAAATATGGTTGCTTATATTGTATATATATATTCTGTTCAGGTCAGAGTTTGCATATGGACCAAAGAGCAAATTCCATATGGTTCTCTAGGTCACATGAATTTTCCTTTCTAAAATGTTGTTCCATATTTTTCTCAAATACTTTGAATTTTTTCAAAGGGAACAGAATTTTTTGCATTATTTTCTTTATGTGATAGAATAATATTTTGACTCAAAGTGTACGTATTTTTGGACTTTTGTGTTCTAAAATTAAAAAGAAAAAGACTTGAGTAATACACAAAGCTTAAAATTGTTACAGTTATGATTTATGTGGAATTGTACTTCACAGGCAGTGGTGCAGCATAAAGAATATATAAATGATTTTCAAAGCATCACATAAGAACTTTGTATTAAAGTAAAATAGTTTTCTAAGTCAGTAGTTAAATGTAATTTCCATTTGGTCTTCCTGTACTTTTTCTTTTATGTTTGCAGAGAATGTAGTCCATTTTATTCTCATTGCAAAGAAAAAATCAGGGGTCTTAGATATTTTTTGCTCATTATATATACCTATTTCATTCTTTAAGCTCTACTTACCCTTTCTGTGCATCAGAGTGAGGTTTTTTCATGATAATAAATAATTTGAACTGCTAAAGAGGTGGTTTTGAATTTTTTTTTTCAAATGGAAAATGCAGAGAACTTGTGTGGAAATAGAGCAGTCTGTAAAAATGTATCTGAAAACACTATTCCAACTCAGGAATCATATGTTGATCTATTCAAGGTTAATTTCTCGCATGAATGACTGGTAAGAAGTATCTGAAAGTCAAAATAGGGTCCATATAGCTTGTTTATGGAACTATAAGTCAGCCTGAAATGGGCAGATTGACTGACAACGAGTCATTTCTGTCTGGCTGCTCTCTTTTGTCTGCTGCATGAAAATCACAAAATGTCTTAGATCCATTATGGAACAGTGTAGGAAGTGCTTACATTTTAAAAAGGCACGATGGGTCATGAGAGCCAGTTCTCTTCCACCCCTATGAAATGTAACCATCTTTCCGTGTCTTCGTTTTGTTTGGTTTTTTTGTGTGTCCGGAACTTTGACTGTTGGTTGACTTGTAACCCAAAGTGGGGAAATGTTCTGTAAATATTTGTGTCCCAGTGGTGTGATTTAGCAGAACAAGAACTGATCAGTAGGAACTTGACTCCTTACCTTATCAACCTTCAACAAGGGTGGGCTCCACCTAAATGGGGAGTCTGGAGCTTCTGTCAAGATAAGAGCTTAAAAATGTGAACAATCCATTTTAGCAATGTGCAAAGAAACCTCAGTTAATTTGGTTGAGGGTCTGCTTTTGTAATTATCAAGAAAGATTTGCCTTGATAGTGGTACTGTTTTGGAGAATGTATGATTTTTTGGAAAAGTTGTCTAATGCTTACTGTTTGCGGGGTTAATTTATTTTATTTTTTTTCTTTGTTGTCATGGGATATGTCCCTTTAATATAATTCAAGCAAATGCCTTGTGTATGGAATAAATACAGAGCTTTTAAGAGCTCTATAGGTTGCTAGTGCTATTTTAATTGAACTAAAATTGATCAATAAAACAGATGATACAGAAGTATCATGCCAACGATGAGCTCTGTAGGAGTCTTTTGTGTTTTACTGCTGTGGGATGTACTGGTTATATTGTTATGTCAGAAAAAGTCATTTGCTTATCAAACAGCTTTGAGTTTATGGGCTTTTCCTAGAGGAAGGCTCCTGTGGATACCCTGCATTCCCTATCTGAAGTATGACATTGAGCTCTTATGTCAGGTATTTTGCAAAAAGACCCAGCACCTGAGACCTTCCAAGCTACCCCTGATAGCCTTTATTTAAGAAAAAAGTTTAACTAATCTTTTGGAGAATTCTTCAGTGATGTATGGGTAATGATTTGGTGGGGAAGGAGTACAGGAAGGAGGGCCAAGTTGACTTGTGATTGTTTCAGTCTGTTGGAAAGTCATGTACTTTTCATCAGGCATTTAGTGTATTATAGTGGTACATGGTTAGATTACAAAACTAAGTTTTTATAATAGCTATCAACCTTTATTTTCTGTTTAAAAAGGGGAAAATTCATTTCCTTAAACAGTAGAAAGTAGAATGTGGAATATAAAATTTAAACACCTTTTTAAATTTTTCATGGTGACTCATTAAAAATGAATGGATATGGAAAGGCAGGAGCTCAAAAATTTTGCCCTTTGCCAGTCTCTTTTCTAGTTTCTCTTGTCCTTCTTTATGGTAGATACTAAGAAACATGAAATGTTCTGAGTTGTGTTTTGTCTCTATTATTCCTTGTAGTATTGATACCTGCTTTATATTCATACAGATAATTTATTCATATTCACCTGTAGGGCATTTTGCATGCTGTCACAGGTAGTGAAAAATGCATATGGGTGATACACTGATCTTTGATTTAATAGAATTATAGGGTAATTCAGTTTGGAGGGGATCTCAGGGTTCTAGTCCAACCCACTGTTCAAAGCAGGGTCAGTCCTCAGGTCAGCCCGGGCTGCTCAGGGCTTGATCCAGCTGGATCCTGAAATCCTCCAAGGCTGGAAACTGCGCAGCCTCTTTGGGCAGCCTGTTTTGTTGTCTGACTGTCCTAAGAGGGAAAAAACATCAGGCTGATCAGGTCTGATTTACCCTCAGTAAATCCATGCTGGCTCTTCTCCATCACCAAGCTTGGCACGTACTAAGCAATATGAAGGCTAAATAACTTCTCAAGTGCACGAAATGTGACAGATTTGTTAAGCCATTATCCTGGAGAGTAATTTCAGAGGAACCTTCGTGTACACTGGAAACACAAATGGAAACATTTTGAAGGTCTGGTGGGTACTATTGACCTTGTACCCTTTATCTCGGATTCATGGTTTCTTCATGTCTTTGCATTTAATTCCTGTTCCTGTTGTATAAAGTCCTAGGCACAAGGGAAAGCAGGAAGGTTTTTTATAGACTTTTTGCTTCAGAATGTGAATGCTGATTTTTTTGTAGTTCTAAAATTTCTGTTAGTGTCTTGTCATTCTGAAATGTCTCTGAGCCACAGAAAATATTTTACTTGGTACTGCAGTAAAAATAATGGATATTTTAAGAAAGTCATAGTTATGAAACTGATAAGCCTAACTAAAAGCATGCATCTTTGCTGCTAAGCAAGAAGCAGTTGTCTATAAAAGCAGCAATACTTCAATGAATATCTCAGTTTAATCAGCTTTCAATGAGTTTTTATTAGAGGAAATATTAGTTGTTTAACAGTACAAAACCTTCATTATTTTTAATGTCACATTCCTTCCTATTCCTTTAAGTTATATGACAGAGGCCAACCTGACATGACTGGACCCAGGCTCCAGAGGAATGAAATATTCTGTTTTTTGGTCAGATTGTTTAAGCCTCATGTCTCAAGTGGGACAGAAACCACAGTGTTGAATATAGATGTACTTCACAACTGTCAAACATACATGGTCCATAGGTAAACCTAGTATTTTTTTTATATGTCTGAGGAGAAAATTAATGAAACCTCATTTTAAAACTGATTTGGCAATGGATTCTGTTAGCTATGGACAGAGCTGAGAAAGAGGGTATGGTATGTAGTAAATGTTGAGGCAATCTCAAACGGAGGAATTGTTAGGCACAAGGTCTTTAATAAGTGCATTTCTTTTCCATTTGATTTCAACATTCTATGAATGTTAAATTAATCTAAATAAAATCTGAAAAAAAGGTGGGGCATAGAAGGTTTAAATGTAGTAGATCTATTGTAGCTACCAAATCAATTCTACATAAGCAGACTTTTCTTTATTTCCTTTTCCGTCTAGCTCTCAATTGTATTTGTTGGATGCATTAAGGAGCAGCTAGCCAAAAATAGGAATATTTCTAATCTAGTGTAGTATAGTGGTACCCAACTGTGGTAAAAAAGTGACTCTTTGAGTCAACCTTCATTTATTAACATGGACTTAATGAGCTAAGCTTTATTACACCAATAAGAATGCTTCCAGTTTAAGAAAGAATTTCTCTTTTATATACAGTAGAGTATATAAACCATATGTTGTATATGCCTAATGAGCATATCTCATAATGAGCATGTAATTTATATCTTGATTTTATATTTTGATTGAGAATGATTTCTCCCATCCCTTTTTTGCCTTTCCCTGGTCTTAAAATTAAGAACCAAACACGGTTTAA
Organism: Rhipidura dahli; assembly: GCA_013399225.1. Classification (NCBI taxonomy): domain Eukaryota; kingdom Metazoa; phylum Chordata; class Aves; order Passeriformes; family Rhipiduridae; genus Rhipidura; species Rhipidura dahli. The sequence continues at coordinate 727,129 of VXAC01004222.1, forward strand.
AGGAAAAGGGGTTTTTCCCTCGGTGTTTATTTAAGGATCCTTAAATTGCACCACTTTGTCCCATTAGAATCTGTTGAAATGCACACCCTCGACAGATTGCATATACAGTACAGTACAGGCCTTGCAAATCAGCATATCTATCCAAGATTCCCCAGTGAGAGGCTCAAATGAACCCCCCCATCCCAAGGAATCCCCTCCTCGGTGGGCTTATCTTAGTTTATAGGATGTTCTAGGGAAGACCTTGGTTTCTCAGGTTAGTGTAGGGCTTTCTGGCCTCCCACTGCGAGGCCTCCAGGATGTCTGGTCTCCTGACTTAACAGAATATTAGGACTATGCTAAGTTATCAGACTTAAGGAATTACAAGTATGCATGCTATAAGCACTGGGGATACATAAAAGCAATATAAAAGGGTATATATTAAAAGTATATCTAAAAAAAGGGTGAAAAAACATCATGGCATCACCTTTTTGGACAGAGGAGCTTGCAGAGTCTTGCAGGCACATTCTAGGTTAGTGAGTTATTCTGTTGCTCATTGTGCAGTTAAATGAAATGACTGAAGAACACAGGAGTTGCAGGCTGGTGGTAGTGCTGTTACTGTGCCTAATATATCTTAAAGACACTGAAATGCTGCCTGTGCGGGATGTTCCTAAGAACACATTTTCACAACTGTAACTCCACTTTCCTTTTTTCTGTGTGTCTCGCCACATATTTACTAGGTTTTTAATTTCATTTGTCCATTTCAAAACTTCAGTGAAATAGCTGTAGCTATTTCTGTAGCTAATACAGGAAAAAAACCTCAAAAATATACTTGTGAACACAGACAAAGCCATATAAACTACAAAGGCAACAGGGGTTTTCAGAGGTTCATGAGGAACCCTTATTTTTGTTAATTGTTTTTATTTGGTTCACCCCTCAAGATTTAAAGAATGAGAATAAGTGACTTATGTGGTGTTTGAAATTAATTTTTTTAGTGTAAAAAAATTTGGGGTAGAAGTTGAAAAATTGAGAGCCTCTATTTTTTCTGTACAAATGAATGTATTTGAACAAGGAAAAAGATGATTACGGTTTGCTTAATCCTCTGTCACATGGGTGTTACAATGCAAGATGTTAAAGAATTTCCAATACTTTCTTTGTGACTAAAGTTATAACTTGCTTTGGAGATCCATCATTAATAATAAACACTTGAGTGCCTTAAGGTTGTTTTAAACTCATGGAGAAAATAAGCTGTTAAAAAATAAGCTGTAAAAATGTAATTCAAGTCTTACAAAATTGTTCTCAGATCCAGATAATTATTTTATTCAGGCCTTTTAAATGATTGAGTTGTGTATTACATCACTCTTTCCATTTCAAAGGTACCTGAAATGAACCAGGAAGAATAGTGCTAGCTGACTGTCATCTTAGTACCCATTTCCCCCCACCCCCGTGCTGTTTTTTGCCAACCTGCAGCCCAGTTCCAAGGTTACAATTACATTGTAAGAGAAATAGAAGAAAGTGGCCTGTCAGTCAACTATTAGCAAGAGATATCTGGAATGCAAAATATCTTACATATTTGTACATTGGATTATGGAGCAGAAATCATCTGTAGCACTGAAAACTACAAACGTGTACTCCGACTTTTATTCTTTCTCATGAAAGAAGCACCTACATTCTCTTAAAATAAAATGAAACAAAACCCCCCAAATACTAAACTGATGTTACCACTGGCACTTTGTTAGGTCTATTCCCTCTGCTATGCTGCCACTGTCTTTTCACAAGATACTGTTTTTCTCATTTTGAATCTTTTTCCAGGGAAACAGGGGAGAAAGAAACAAAAAATAGCAAGGCTAGTCTTGAATTGGTTTTGCCCACTGCTCTTCAGAAGATTTGTTGAGATGGACCTAGAGTACCTGTTACCTTACCAACCATATAATGTGTACAAGTTCTTGGTAAATGAAGATCTAAGTGGCTGTTCCATGAGTCCAGATCTCTGGTGCAGTGCCCAGGTGTGCAGCATCACTACTTCTATGAAGGTAACCTCCTCTTCCTGTAACAGAAACAACCACACAGAGCCCATAGCAAAGCTTTTCTTCAAAGGCACAAAACTGGCCAACTGGAGCAGAGGAAGTCATAGGAATAGGGATGAATGTAAAAAGGAAGGCTCTCTGTCAAGAAGAATGGATGAGTTGGTCACCTTAAAAATAGATGACTTTGAAGGGCGTAAGACACGCTGCCTGCTTATAGATCTTACAATGAAGAAATTTAATCCAGATATGGTTTAAATGACCCAAATCCAAGCCCTTTTTGCAAAATCAGATGCTTCTTTACTAAAAACCAAAATTAAACTCCTGTGAGTAAGGACTTATGAGACAAATTAACAAACTAAAGAAATGTGACCAGGCATGATTGTAGTGAAAATTTAGTTCTGATTTGTAAGAAAGTTCAGCTAGATCACGAATACTGTTTGTTTGTTTGTTTACTTGTTTTTGCTGGGGAAGTGAAACTATGCTGAGTTGAACCTGTCATTTACTTTGAATAATCAGTTTTTTTAGAATTATTTTTTTATTTTTTTTTCATTGAGTCAGTGAGTGCTGTTCTTTTAATGAGAATTCTGTTGTGTGTTTCACTGCAACTCCCCCTTCCCAAGTTATTTACTGTGAGAATGTGACCTTATTCTGGGTCATGATTCAGTTTAAAATTTGGTATGTTTTTTATCCTGGAAGAAAGGACAATATGCAATAGATCACAACATAAAAAAGGTTATTTTCATGAAGATTATTTGCTGAAATTTTTCAGTAGCACTGTGGTAAAGAATCTTTATGGTTGCCATTAACCCTGAGAACAGGGTTGCTTTATCCATCCTGAATTGCTGAAAGAGCTTTAAATGAAAATAAAGCCCTCTGCCAGGAGAAACTAGAAATGTTTGTTCATAACAAATGTTTAAAGGGGTGGTAAACTCTCAAACTGAGACAGAGTAAACATGAATGATGTATATGGTTGTTATATTATTGTAATTTATTGAGAGGGGGTTGGTTGATGGACAAAACACTTCCGTCTGTTTTTTCTATGGATTCTAAATTGGGACTTGCAGAATTCTACTTAAAGATCTGAAAAAAAAAGCCTGTGTACTCAGGCAGGCAGGTGTAGGAGAGCTGTTGGTCTTATATAGATAGCCATACATTACAAGAAATTTACCTTACAAATCTAGAATCTAGGCCTATGTGTGCAGATCTACTGTAAATATTCTGCTCCACCAGAATCAGCATTCCCTTAAGCATTTAAAGATGTCAGAAGTATTTTTTTAATAATTAACAGAAAGTCGATTAGAAAATGAGAAATATGATGAGAAATACCAAGCCTTTTTCAGGTACTGACATCTGAGTTACAGGCAATAAGAGAGATCTTACTGGCTTCACTGGTCTGCTCTGATCCATCAAAATCTCTGTAGAGGGAATTTATGTTGATTATGAGTCTAATTACAATTCCTTTTTTGAGACCTAATTGCTTGTACAAGGTAGAAGAATGAACAAGTAGGAGGTTGCTACCCTCTGTACACGTTGGGTAAAATTCCAGCTGGCAGGGCACTGCTTTCCTCATCTCATTTATCCTCTGTGCTTTAGCCTTGATGTGGATATAATAGTAGCTTCTTTTATTTTCAGCCTGATTTGGGTTCCACATTCTCTGGGAATTATTCCTGGTCTACAGAGATATAAGGGAAAGAAAAATAGAAGTGTAAGTCTCTTTTAAAAGAAACAGCGTCTTTTGGATATTTTTATATATATGTATATAATTGGCAGCTGTTTCAGATTCATTGGAGGGTTTTCTTTCTTTCTGCACTTAGGTCATGGCCAAATAAAAAATCTCTAGGAATAAAAAAAAAAAAATCTGGAGGATTGAGAACAATGTGGTTACATGGGAGAGAGTGGTTCCAAGGTTATTCATCCCTCAGGTATGTAACTGTGAATGGACTGAGTATTTTCACGTGGAAGGGTCTTTTATCAAAAATGAGGTGGCACTGCAGAGTGAAGGAAACAATGCAAAAATCCTGTGAATTCTACCAGAACTGAGATTCTTGCCAGAGGTTATAGAACCACTTTATGATGGTAAGAACATTCTCTTTCAGTAGTATCTACAAGTGTACAGCTTATTGGAAAATGAGCCACAAAATATGGGAGAACAGTGGCGTAAGTATTATTTGTAGATCTTAGGCCTTACCTGTCTCACAGCCAGTGCCCTTAGTGAAACCTTAACTGGGGACCAACAGGCATTGTCCAGAGGAAGGAGCTGTCAGGAGAAATTTCCTTTGGCAGTCTCCTTGGCAGCCTTTTCCTGGCCCTGTACATGCTGTAGCTCTGGGATCTCTTTGGCAACCTTTCCCTGCCAGCCCTAACTAGATGGTCAGATAAGTCTTTACCTTGGGCCAGTAGCCATGACCCATAGAGAAAGGATTCAGGGGAAATTTCTTTTTTCAGCCTTCCTTTTTGGCAGGCCTTTTAGTCCTACTTACACTGCATCTCTAGGGTGTGTTGTTTTCTCAACGCTAATTCTATGCTTTCATCTGAGCCTTAACCCAAGATCTGAAGCCCACCTCTTGCTTTGGCATCCCCTTTTCAACCTTACTTGGTAGCTTTAGGCTTTCTTTGTTTACAAACTCTAAGAAAAATTTCAGGTCTTAATGACAGTTTATGAGTGTGTGTTTGGCAACTTTCATTCTTTGAGGAAAATGTATCAGTCCTTCATTGTTATGCTGAATGTGCTGTAAATTCATACACTGAATGCTGAATAGGCAGGCTATTAGTGCTACCCTTCTCAAAGACTTGTTCTGACATAATTTAGTTTATACTAAAATCATGCTGAGGGGAGATAATTACTTTTGTGTTATGGGACGAATGGAAAGGTCTGTCTAAACTCCTTCAGATGAACATATGTGGTATCTAAAAGTCTGTTTAAAGACTATGTAAAGAAGATTGTTCTCTATCACCTAACCGCTATATTCTCTCAATCCCCTAAAGTAAATTAAATACCTAATTTTCTAGATGTTGCATTCATGATGCATACAGAACCAGTGTGCATAACAAAGCAGTAAGCACTTCTGAATTTTACAAGGAAGAAGTGGTCTCAGGTGATTTCAGTGAATATCACTGTCACACTTACTTTAAAACCAAGTTCAACTACACTTTAAACTTGAAATTTAATAACATATTATACCTTTCATTAGAGCATCTGCCAGAAAAAAATATATAATTTTTCTCTGTGTAGTGAGAGAAGAATCATGTTTGCTCATTAGGCACATGCAGAATGTAATTTCACAAGATATTCTGTTCCACTGGCAGATTTTGTAACATGGCTGGAATGATAAAGCTTACAACATCATTAAAGTAGCAAGAGTTTAACAATCCCACAGTTTTACTGCTTAAAATATAACCTCATGGTGTTTCAGAAGTTCATGAGGTTTTCAAGTCTTAGGGATAAAAACAAAGTATGATAAAGCTACTTCATCTTGAACTATGCAGTAGAGGTGGAATACTAACCCATGTGAGGGTGATTCCATTTTGATAGGAAAGCAGTTAAAAAAATATGTATGATCAAGTTCTAAAAATTAACACAAGTGATAGCTGAGGAGGAAAGTGATGACAAGCAGAAATGTTACTCCCAAAATTCCACAGTTCTGGAATTAAGGGGCAGTCCCTGAAACTACTAAGAAGTCAGTATAAAATAGATACCTTTTTCATGCAGAATGTAGAAATTTTGAAATTTCTCACTCCAGAAAATTTTTGAGGGGCAGAGTTTGAAACAGACTTTAGCTGCATGCAACAGAGGATGTCACAATAGAATCTTTTGCATTCTTAAACATTAATCAATTTCACTCATGTTCTGCTTTGCTTGTTTTTTCTTAATTAAAGCAATACCTTTCCTGATAACACCTATCAAAATTTCATCAAACTAAAGTTATGTATTTTAAAAATATGAAGAATCTAATGACATTTTAAATTTCTTTTATTTAGACATTTTCAATGAAATCTTCAATTTATGGCCCTCCTCCTCAGTAAATATCGAAAAATCAACTTAAGTGTTTCATTCTCCTGTTCTTGCACACCAATACCACCAGTCAGATAATCTTGTTCATCAGGGTCTTCCCTTGGGTCTCTTACAGAGGCTTCATGATGATATGTTTTAGAAAAGACTTCTAAATATGCAGCAGCCAGTTAGAGTTCCACTGGAGGAATATGAGCATCTTAAGACTGTTGGAAATTCTTTTTTATTTTTCAGTAAAACGAGTCAAATTTTCGAAGGTAAGGAAACATGTATGTTCTAGATCCAAACAATTAGCTCTAAACAGAAAATTGCTGAGAAATCATTTGGCTAAATTCTCTCCATGCAGTTTGCAGGAGTTCATGATGGAGGCTAGTTGTTAGAAAATTAAAGGGAAAAGGGATGGTGGTTTTCCTACCCAGAAAGTGATTGAGCTGCTCAGCAGAAGTTGCTCCAGAAAACTGACTAAGCTTCCTCTACAATTAGGAAGGAGAAAACCAAGGATCCATCCCCTTTTCTTCCATACTCTGAGCTTATTAAATAGTTCTTTTCCACCAAGGATCCATCCCCTTTTCTTCCATACTCTGAGCTTATTAAATAGTTCTTTTCCACCTTCATCCTCTGCAGGACATCATATGTGATCTGTTCACAAGGATTATATTGTGCAAAACTAGCATGCATACTTTTTTATGTCCATTTGAAGTGGAATAGTATTGATTGTAGATTGTTTTAAAAGAAAGTATCAGAATCATTGCATACAGCAACCAGATTTAAATGATAGCACTGCAGTTTTTCACTTTTATTTGTTTTCTGTGAAAGCTCATTCTGCTTAAGGCTCTGCTGTTGAAAAGATGTTCTCATTTCTCTTTTTGTAAAGAGAACTTTCCAGAAGTTTGATTTAATAGAAAATAATTCCTATTCTACTTTACATTAGAGGCTTAGGATTCTACTTCGTTTTTCTTTTCCCAAAGTAAACATTTCCCTCAGAGTGGTCCAGTCCACTCTGAGAACAGCAGTAGAAATTGAGATAGTAGTATTTACAGCAGAACCAATTAGGAACTTGTCTGTACTTTTTTATCCAATCACTTTTTTGGATTTTGGCTAGGAGAAATAATTTTCACCTCAAAGATATGCATAGTGACTATGCAGAGATGGCAGTAGGCTCTAATTATCTTTTAAAATGTCCATTAAAACATAAAAGCAAGGGTAACCAAAAATATTAGAAAGAAAGTATGTTTTGCAAGAACATTGAACTTTATTGTTACCTACAAGAAAGGCTTAAGAAATTGGAAGAAAATTTTAAAGAAAATATTTCCTCAGTCACAAATGTGACTTCTGCTTACCCCCAAGCTCCCCATTTTTATTTCCCTTTTTTTTTTTTTTTTTTTTTTTTTTTTTTTCCCCTTTATAGGCATTCTAATTTCAGGAGACTGACTTTTAACTGACCAGGTGAAGTATTGCACATTCCTGGGAGGAGTTTTACTTAAAGGTTTGAAAATATTTGGATTTCTCGACTCCTTTTTTAATACTCCTCCCCCTGCCCCCCCCAAAAAAAATCTTGATAATAACCTTTTGGTTATGAGAATTCACTCCTAGTCTGAGCTTGTCATGTCAGTTTGTTATTGCATTTTTAACTGTTATGTTTCTGTTGTGGAATCCTGTCATGCTCCCTGTGAGTGACTAAGGTATAAAATGATGGAGAATGTCTATTTTGTAATCTTACTGTTTCCAGTAAATGAATGGACATTTATATATGATATTAGAGTAAATTTCCTGCAATTTTGTTAAAATAGATCTCTGGCATTCAAGATAAACCAAAGGAAATATTGAAGTATAAATTATGTTCCCTATGTATTTAATACAGAAGTAGATTTCCCTATTTCATTTTGTGTCATTCATCCCCCACCCCACCACCTCCCAAGGTATGTATTTCACAATCTTGAAATGCAACTGGCACAGTGCAAATCCTTATAAGACAGCAAAAATCTAAATATGACTGTAAAAATAAACAAGCAAACACATATACATATATACAGTCTACTATGATTACATGTTTCTTGCTCTTGAAGACAGGTTGAGAGAATTAAGCTGTCTTTTAAGCTGTCTTTTTTTAAGGGACTTATAAAGAAAGTCGTCTTGGCATTCAAATGCTAAGTGTGAGCAAGGTCCATGAGAGCATAGGAAAATTTGACACTGTACTCTTCAAAACAGTGAGGTGTGTAACTTTACTCTTCTGTGAGGGAAACCTGTTATTGAAACTTTATACTGCTAAAAGAAGATTGTGATTATCTGCAAGAGTAAATAAAACATATTAGCTTTATAGTCAAGGTCCAGTGCTTGCAGTGAAAGTAGGTTCTGCTCAAAAGAATATTGCTTCTCAAGAGGGTACCTTTTGAAGAAATGAGAAAACAAGGTGTTCAAGAGAAACTTGGTATTTAACAAAAAGCAAAGCTGAATCTTAACTATTTCTAAAAATGTTATATTGTAATGATCAGGAAAAATATTTTACTGTGAAGCACCTACAGTTACTCATTGTTGCTGACAGCATTGCAGGCACCAGTATGTCCCTGACCCAAATATTGTGTCAGTCTGGTCAAGTATGTCTATATTCAACAAAGTCAGAAATGAGAAAACATGAAAGTTAAAGGAAATAAGCTACTTTCTTTAGAAATAAGCTGTTTCTTCATGGGTAGATTGTCTAGGTTGCAATTAACTGTGCAGGGTGCAGAGACTCTGCCACTGCCTTTGTAGTCCTGGAAGACAAGCATTTTTGCTGAGAGCTTCCCTTAAACATTTTAATGACTTATTTCACTATTTTATGTATCTCCTGCAATTAAGTTCTTGTCATATGCTGATAGAGGTTTTTGTTGTCTAATTATTTCTGGCATCAGACACTGTTGTTCTTCCTTCGGGTTCTTCCCCCGTTCATTTCCAGGAATAACTGCTGACAAACTGTAGCTGATGACACCTTGCCCCCATTCAAGGTGCACAGAGCTGTCCTGTTCATTTGTCATGGCTGTGCCCTGCTGCTACAGCAATCAGAGTTTTCCTTAGGCATGATGGGATGAATGGGATGTCTCTGCAATGGGACACACTGGTGCTTCATTAAGAAAATGAGTAAATTAACTGTAAGCCAAATAACGAAACCATTTTCCAATATCTTTCCCTTAAATGATATTCACTTTCAAAAGGAATGTTAGCTATTATTGTGGGGATTAATTTGAACAGTGAGAAATGTGGACAGAGATCTTTGATAGTACTTTATTTTAGCTTCTACTTCAATGAAAACTAGGAAATAACCTTTATTTAAACTTGTGAGTCTATCTTCCCAGAAGCCTGTTAATTGCTGAGTGATGACCCTGTGTGGTGAGAGCATATTGATTTTTCATCTTTTAGTCAGCTTAATCAACTATTTGTTTCAGAAAAGGTCATACTTGTTGTTTAATTGTGACTTATTAGAAATAATTGAGCATTAGTTTACATACTGGTAAACAGGATACAATGTTAATTCGTCTTCTCAAACTGTGGTACATTTTAAAGTTTCAGCAGAGAATTTATGTAGTAATTGCTTTCATATTTTTCATTTATTTTCCACTGGGTTTTCCCTGATGATGCAACGATCAGATTCTTTTTACACAAAATGTCAATTTTTGATGAAAACACATAATTTAGTTCTAGTAATGCTTGCCTTTCTAGAAAATGTAGAAGATGAATTCATATACCTGGCTGAGCCATAAAATGAGAATTTTAATTTATAAGTATTTGTGCTTTGGCTAGTTGTCCCTGAAATGTTAGGAACCAGGATTTAGTCCCAGCAGACGTTTTATTTGATCTCAAATAGTTTCAAAGTAATCTTTTCTTGTAGTAAAGGAAGAACACATGATTTAATGTATTATTGCTGCACGCCATGGAAAATTTAATCTTTGTTAATATACAGTGAAATAGCATATTTTCTTAGATCCAGAGCCTCAAAAAGCCTTGGGTCTCAGCTGTGGAATAGAGTGCCCAACTGGAATTCCTGACATGGTGCTGCCAAACTTACCTTCAGTTGAAGTTCTCTGGACATCTAGGCATGTGCAGAAATTTTGCCTCCATTAGATGACCCGGAACGTGTTTTGTGCTCGATCCTGCTCCAGATCCTCACAGAAGGGTCCTTCAAGAGTTTATTGCGAGTTTACTACAGTCAGTAGCCCTCTTCTTTGATACACCACAAGCATGTGCTCAAATTCTTTTTGCTCAATATTTTAACTCTGTTTTGCAAAGGTATGTTGGTCTGAGATCTCTCGTCTTTCAGAGTGTAAGGGATTTTACCCCACTTTTTCCACATAGGTAAATGTTGGAGTTGGAGGCTTTTGCTAATGTGTTTGGAGGCACTCGCCCTTCTTTTATTGAAACTATTCCAGTATGCCATGAACAACCAAAATATTGTTGGAGCAGGGAAAAAGGCAAACAAAACTGTTTGAAGGGATATGGAAATTCTGAAGAGGTCTGTTCTTCAACTCATACTTCAAGAAAAAGTCAATTTAGAATAGACAGATATTTTATTAAAAGCACAAATCCAATCTTTAGAACAGGTGTCCTTTCAAAATTTTTTTTTAACAACTTCTGGTAGCTTTTCCCCTGCCTGTGTTCCCTCTCCACAAGGCTGAGGTATTTTAGGCTGTTGCAGTGCTTAATGTTCCACCTGCCTGCCAAAATCTCTTACAAAAATCCAGTAGACAGTTGTAATTCTAGATCAGTAATTTTCAACTTTTTTTTAGTGTGTGGATCTCTTTAGAAAATTCAGATTAATAGTGTTCTACAACATTAGAACCTCTCTTTATGTACTGTGGGGTTTTTTAGAGGCAGTTGAGACATAGCTTGTGTTATCTATAGAAGAAGATTTATTGCATCTTCATGGTTCCCCTCTGAGAATACCAATTCAATTTCAAAAGAAAACTGAATTTATCTATTGTTTTTGTTTCACATGATCTGGATTTAGGTTAATGATCTCTAGATAAGAAACTTCATCAACAAGTAATTTGGTTTAAATTCCCCAGGTGTTTTTTTTTTTTTTTTTCAGCAGAGAACATCCAGAGCTAATGATGACTTCAGAGTAAATTATTCACCATGAGTATATAATGTATACATTAATACATTTGATTCTTCAGATATGCTGACTGTTAGCCTGAGATACCCAGTAAAAGCAGTAAACCTGTATTTAGAATAGCTTTCCTTCTTTTCATAAAGACAAGCCATCTTCAAAGTGTATGTATGTACATACATTGTAGGAGTGGGGCATTTAGAGGTTATACCTCTACCAGTCTGGTTCACTTAAAGTTAATTTATTTTCTTATGTAACTTGATTCCTTTTCACTGAGGCTGAAAAAAAAAACAATTTCTATGATACGTCACCTCTTCAAAGTCATAACCAATGCTGCTGATTCATGACATGATTACCATGCCTTCAGAAGTTCAATTAACTCAATCTGAAATAGAATTTCCAAAGGCAGTGTTATCCTTTGAGGTAATATAAATGTCAGAAAAAATGTACTAGCTGAATAAATACCATCCACTTACAGTTAAATACTAACACTGCAGATGGATTCTACTTATGGCACTTAAGCAAATAAAGCCATACTGTAGAGAAGGTTGCAAATATGCCTTTCAACCCTGTGGATTCTGTCCAAGAAGAATCAATATTAACAAAAAATAAGCTTGCAGAGTTCTAAAGTAAGGTGGTTCTCTAAGTTGTGTATTTTTGCAAAAAATGTTCTGCTTTGAAATCAAATGCACTTAAATCCATTTATTTGGTGTTGCTTTTTTATGTGTTCTACTGATACTCTAAGTTCTTAATTTTCACTGAATTTCAAATTAAACTTCACAGAAATTGAGAAGACGGCTTTATTTCCATTCTGAAAAAGTTTAGATGTTCTGGTGCATAGAAGGTTTGGCACGCAGTGCAGCATCCATGGATGTGTGCTGGGCTCTTCAACTTTGCACATCATGGACACACCTCTGGCTTTTCTTTGGAGAGGTGACAGCTGCACACTCTGTACAGTCTTCACTTCTGTTAACCTGGTGATATGAAGAATGGATTTAGGATAAAAGTAATTACTGGAAAGGGAGATTGATAGACACAGTTGTTTAAACCTAGCCCAAGGTTACTGTGTTAAGGGGGCAGAAGAGTATCCCCCCAAAAACTGTGGTCTATGGTGACAGCTGTGATAAATGAGGTGAGCATGCTTGACTGGCAGGTTTATAGGAAGGGTTCTGTGTTGTGCAGCATGTAATATTTTTAACAAAGCTGGCTTTAATAGTTTGCCTACTGGGCCTCAAAGACTTTCAGCCAGTTGTCACAACAACAGTTTTTATTCAGAGTGTCTTTGTAGTGCTCCTTCTCTTCATGTTGCTGAGGAACTGATGGGGTATGTGGGGTATACAGCTTACTGTAACAGATCCAAGGCTTTAGAGTAGCATAGGTTTAAGGCTTTCACATAAGCATATGAACAGTGCAAAACAGACAGTGGAAGTATTCAGAGAAACATTCAGAAGCAGTGTGGTTATTGGGACTTGGATTTTTTGTGGGATATGTGATTCTCTGACACTAGATTCTCTGGATTCAATACACCTCATAGAATAGTCTAAGAGCTGCCTAGGCATGCAGTGATATGCCCTGGCCAGGTGTCATCAACATCTTGGTGTTCTTTCCACATCAGACTTTAATTTGGGACAATGTAAAAATGTTTAAGGAGACAGTAGGTGGAGTAAAAGCAGAATATTTGGTGCTTTTGCAAACCCCTTGTTTCAGCTGTGTTCTGCAAACCTGTGTGTTGTGAAAAATATGCAGAAAATAAATGCCATTGTATTTTGCTTCAGCCAAGTTATGATATAAGGGAAGAGGTTGGGCTTCCAGCACACAGCTGAAAGTTATGAAGCAAGGAGCAATAATTGAGTAGGGATGCTGCTCTTTATAGCATTAAATCAATCAAAACAATGGTTTGGGTTCAATGTTCTCATCAGCAAAAATTCCTTCCTAAGCCAAAATGGAGAACAGGACAACCTGTCCATTTTCAGTTCCTGTGCAGTGAAAATGTTGGTGGTATTACAAATCTGTCACTGAAAGCTGCTAGAACTATCAGGCATAATGCAAGCCCTGAAATCTATTTTGAAACATTATTCTCTAAATGGCAGATTTTAATACTGCGCACCATAATTTTTTCAACTATTGGTTTATGTTTCTGAGATTCAGAGCTATGATTATGACCTTTATTACACAGAATCTGATGTAACAGCTCAAGCATTTTTTTTTTTTCCAGGGCATAATGGATGGATTTGTTATGAACAGCTTGCTTTTAGGTTTGGTGTTGGAAAAAGTAATTGCTGCAGGTTTTGCTTGGAACATAAGGTGACTATTCCAGCACAATTTAGGATGAAATCTGCTTAGATTTTGATAAAATCCCAAGTAAATATGTGCCTGTAAGAATCATGCTCTGATAAATATCCTGTATCTACAAACAAAAAGCTGTAGTGGAAACCAAGCAAAACTTGATATTTCTTACACTGGTCAGATGACCCTGGTTCTGCCCAAGATGGGTGTTGAAGGGAAAAAAACCCTGGATGTTGATTGAAAGTTTAGGGGTTTTTTTTCCATGACATGTCAGCTTTTGATTTTGTGTAGTATTTGCCTCATTATATATTTTACTTTTTCTTGTTTAAAAAGTAAAATACTAACTTGTCATAGTTTGGGAATGGTATTTTCCAATTTAGTAGTCTTGCTAAAACCATACCATTGCTCACTTCTGCCCTTCTCCTCCAACTGGAAGCACAAAAGGCAAAGATAATGGGTGGAGCTGCCCTGTGACAGAGGAACTGGCTTTTTGACTATTTATTTTTTGTAAGTATCAGAAACATGAGAGTGAGCCTAGAACTACTTGTTCACTAAATAGTTACATGTTTGTGATGTCATGACTGGCTATTGTAGAAATGATTACAGGGTTCCAGGGTTTTAACTTAAAGTGTGGCGTAAGAGAAGAAACCAATTAACGCTTATAGGAAAAATTGTCATTTTTTGAACAATCTCAGCAAGAGAGACATAAATATCTTGATTTCTTCCTGAAGTAATATTCGCCAGTTTTTTGAAACCTGTCAGAGTAAGCATTTTGCTCTTGCTAAGAGATACCCTTGAAATGTGTCATATGATGTTATGCAGAATATATGCTGTTGAAGTACTGAGATTTGGAAGAACCTGTGGGACAGGTGAATGAAAAGGATTTGTAAATTTCCTTCATCAAGTATTAAAAGTATTACCATAGAGAAGACAGTTCTCTGCCTGTATAAAGCAATGGGAGGCAGGTACTTTTTCAGTTCTTTCCAAATTCAGATCTTAAGCTTCATCAGTCTCTTTGAAAGGTTTGCTTTTTTGATTAACTCTGCATAACTTGCACAGTGTCTACTTCATGAAGTTCTGATTTTTTTTTTTTTTGTAAAACCAAGTGATACCTCTGAACAATTTTAAAGGAAATCTATTATATTCTTTTTGATGAGGAAAACAAGAATATAGCTTTACTGACAAGAAGTCCAGCAATACTGAAGGAGTAGCACCTCAATTACCTTATCTCTTCAGGCCACAAATTAGATAAGTAGGGAGTCTGATAAATGGTATTTTTGTAAAGCTCCAAATATCTTGAAAATAATGAACTTAGTGTAATCCAATCAAAAATATTCCTAACATCACTTCAGGTTTAGAAGTATACTTTTCTTCAGCTAAGAAATATATTTTTAATTGAAATGTGAGTCAGAAACTGGCCCCACAGTTATCTGTGTAAGATTCAAGGAAATTGGAGAATGCTGTAAAACTGATTGAAGTTCAAAACTGTTCTAATAATTAGGTTTATCCAGAAACAACTAATAAGGATACTTATAATGTTTTATAAGGACAAAGAGCTGGTTTTTTTTGTTTTTTTTTTTATGTTGACAAATTAGAAGCACTGCTGCCACTGACACTGAGACACTTTCTTGATAGGTCAGTGCTATTTAAAGATCAGACAAAAAGCTATCAAAGGAAACACACAAAGGGCGTACATTTGACTCTTTACTGGAGGTGACCAACAACAAATACAGTTTATGTGGAAATTGTAAGGCAGGAGATTAATTTAGGAGGTCAGGAATGGAAAGGAAAAAAATAGGAACACCTGAATGTGGTAGGTAACACTTTGTGTTTCGTAAGCACTTTGTGTGTAATAAGCAGTGTTATTTGTAATTGTGGAAGTCATATTCTGAAGCCTTTAACTTAAGACATTTTGATGTGACTTTCAGAGTCAGAGCTAAAGGATATGGAAATGATTATGTACTCCACAACAGAAGTTATTCCTAGGTTTTTGGTTATGCAAACTCTGAAATGGGGTTCATCAGTCTTATAAAATACACAGATTGTTAGAAAGACCAGTTTGATATTAGATTAGTAGCAAAACTAGAGAAGGATGAGTGGGAAATACACAGCATGAAATAACTAAGAGAAAGCTGAATGACTTTAAATTAACCAAGTAATATTTTCCAAAATTAGTGGTTATTAGTTTTTTCTTTAAACCAAAACTATAAAAATAATATTTTATAATTTGCCAGTTGATCACAACTTACAATGTACAGGTACTTTATGTTTCATTGTTTGCTAAATGTGTTTTACAACTTCTTGAAAATATTTGGGAACATATAATTGCACGAGGAATATTTGCTGCCCTTGTTTTATGCTGTGGTAAAAAAGGCTTTAACTTTTCTCTTTGAAATGCTGCTTATCATTCTATGTACTCTTAGCCCTGTTCTTTCATCTTTCAACACTTTTATTTTTAATAATTTAATGAATTATTGTTTACTTTTGAATTCTGCAGCCTTGGATTTCAGTGCTCTTAGGTCTTGTCAGTACCAGAAATATCTGTATCCTTCTTTGATTAAGTTAATGTAGCAGCAGACCTAAGGGTGGATTTCAAATTATTTCATGCATTTTCTGAGACTGAGACACATCAGAGTGGATGGCTCCTGTTTTCACCTACTACTCTCATCAGGTTAAAATTGAGTTTTTTCCTACCATTTGTAGGTAATGATTTTGAATCCTCTCGCATCAATGATTGTGTGAAACGGAGCATCTGATAACACAACAACCAGATGAAGTCTGGATTAGTAAAGTATCAGATTGAAATACAGGGTATGCAGGTTCTCTTTACTCTTAGTCCAAGGACAGAGCAGTGATGAGACAGGTGCTTCATTTCTATGTTCTGGACTTCACCTGTCTGTAAAGTAGGTATAACTATGCTAATACATGCAAAGTGCATGCATTGGATGCTTAAAACACTATAGGAGAAAAGTTACTGTTAAAGGCATGATTCCTGTTTCACCTCTGTTCAGTCTAGTCTTGGAAATCCCAATCTAGCTGCTGGACAACTGCACTCTTTCGAGTAATCTAAGTTTTTAACTTAACACTGTTGTTTTTGGAGGGGGTTTGTTTGTTTGTTTTGGTTCTGCTTTTGCTTCGTTTTGTTTTTTTTGGGGGGGGTTGTTTCTTTTTGTTCATGAGTGACTTGTTTTATTTAAAAACACTATTCTTTCAAATGTGTATATGCATGCAGGTAGTATAAAGCATAAATGTACTTGGAAATCCTTATGAAACAGATCAGTAATCTAAAAGTGGCATGGAAATAAACAGTTCTCTTTCATCTAAAAGTATAGCAAGGTAATATATAGGTGTTAACTCACATTCCTAATTTTTAATCCTCTGCGGAGGTGATTCCCTTTTTCTGAAGTTCTCTCTGTACACTAGGAGTGCATTTACAGAATTAGGAGGGTTGGACAACTAGAAATTAGTGAAATACTGATAATATCCAGTTTTGTGTAAAAGCATTAATACAAACTTTAATGTGCTCCTAGTAGTATGAAATTAGTTTTTTGTTAATGCTCTCAAGTATAGGTCTTCTGTTGCTGAGGTCCTCCTTGACTGTCCTAGTTTGTCATGAAGAATTACTGCTCAAAAAGGTGTTTGTGACCTTACCTTACGTTGGTGTGGCCTCCTGCAGTAGCTGCCAGCACACCAAGGTTCCAGTGAGGATTGACAGGACAAAGAGAACTAAACTCTCTAACCACAGCAAAACATGAGACAGCAGGGCAGCAAATAGCACAGTAAAGAGGAGCTGAAAGGAATTTCTCTCCACGCATTACAAAATCTTTGATTCTCTGTTTCATGTCTCACCAGCTTGGGCAGGGGATGCTCCCCTGCCTCCATCTCCATTACTGGGTGCCAGTACTGTGAGAGAGTGGCTGCTGTTCTCAGGGGCTTGTCTGGTATGAAGAGAAGAATAAAGCCAGTGTAATAGTAATAAATAAAGTAGTATGTAATAACACTGAAAAGTGCCTCCCTATCCAGGTAGTTGTGTGAAACAAAAATTCCTTTTGTACTTTATCCATAGACTAAAAGGAAACCAGAAAAGAAACCACAGAAAAATATAATAAACCATAGAAAATATAATAAAACATGAAAGCACAATTTTTTGAACTATACTATTTATATGAAGTAGAACATCTCTAGATGTGGAGGGAAGAAATGTTACTTGGAAATAGCCAAAAAGTAGGTCTGTAATCTGATGTAAGGACTACATTTGAAATCCCTATTTCAAATCACTAGGAATCAAAAAAACCCCAGAACTGCTGACATCCAGGTGAGATCATAAAAGATGAAGATACACTGACTTGTCACAGTTTCTTTGAAAACTTGACCCTGTTTTTTAAGGTCCTGTGAGGTGATCAGATAAAAAGAATGTGCATTGGTCAGTTAGGAAGGCAAAAGAAGACAGAGTACATGTGATTTCAGAGGGGCTTAGAGGACTATGCTATACAGTGTAAAAGCAAAACCATAATTAAGGTCTCCAGCTATACGACATGTATATATGTAAGAAAACATCTAAAATAAAACAAAACCATTCATTTTCGGTCACTGACTATGGTTTTTTGCTACATTCATGTGATGAAAGGCTTGAGGGAGGTGAGGGGTTTTCATTGTTTGTTTTTTTTTTTTTTCCCTTGAGATGAATTTAAATAGTTTTAGGCTGAGATTCTCTTTAGCTAGGAAAACATTAGGATGAAATAACTCAAATAGCTATGTAACCTGTTGAATGGATCTACAGCCACAATTACTGAAAGGCTTTCATGTGCAAAGTGTATCCTCAACCTTTAAACAGCGGGTTTGAAATCAAGTTCATCTGATAATGACTCTTGAAAATATTGACAGGTTCCAGGTAAAAAAGCTGTTTTCTTTGTCATCAAAAAGTGGCAAATAATTGATCATTCAGTGGAAGAATGGTTACTCAAGTGTTTGATAAGATGATTTAGTATCCTGTAGTATAATTCTTGATATATCACTTCTTCAGTGCCTTAACAATTTTGCTTTAAATACCTTGTACTTGACTTCAAAAAAATTATTTTCCCCTTTTATTTAGAAAAAGGGTTTGTATTTAAGCACTTTTTGGTTGTGTGGTTTTTTTTTAAAGCTTTTTTGGTTGTTGTGTTTTTTTTTTTTTTTTTTTTTTTTTGGTGGGGAAATAGAAACAGCCACTCTTCTCCATAATTTGTAGGAACTGTTATTTAAATTGCTTTTTAAAAAATCTGTCCGTGTCTTGAATGGAGATTTTAATTAGGTTCTGGATGCCAGTGTTGTGATGTAAGGTATAGTTTACACAGAAGCACAGAGGCTTCTTGTACCAAAATGTTAAATTTTTTTTAATAATAACTGTGACCCTTTTAAACCATTTTAAGATGAGCTTTTTGGTTTCTTAATTTTGTGTCAGATTATATATAAAACTCTTGTTTACTCCTTTGGAGGAAGTCTTGCATAATTTAGTAATAAAACAAATATGCTTTTTTATACTCTTTAAAATCTGAGCAGTTCTAGCTCATATCTGATGTGCATGGGTACTGCAGTCACTGAGAGATGACATAGTGTCCTATGGTGCATTTCACATGAATCTATACAATTCTAAGGGACCTGTAAAAAAATAGTACATGCCTATATTCTTTCCTATAAAACATATATGGTGTAATTTGAATCTCCTGAGGAATCTGATTGATGTTTCTTCCCTTTGTAAATTAAAGGGAAATGAAATAAATTCCTCCCTACAACACTTATGGTCCTTATACTGACTAAGATGGAGACTGTAGCTAGTTGCATTTCATATAATGAAAATATATTAAATATATTTTAAATATGAATTTATGAAATATAAATTTCTATCTAATTGAGAATTGAGATGGCTTTATAAGCCTGTTTTGGTGTCCTGGAGGACATTGCCAGTGAAAATGTAAAACCCATATGGTGTCCACAACTCTCTCCTAAGACCATGTTTTTGTCTTGGAAGTAACACAGTGTAATATGAGATACAGCAGTTGCCAAGGTAACTGTTCTTTTCTCATTTGATATCAGCAGGTGAATGGTTGCCTGGATATCCACAGTAATTTGCTGGGGCTTTAGTAATTCACGAAGGATATGCACATTCTTTTCCAGGCTTGTTTTTCTCTCACAGAAGCTTTGACTAAAATCCCAAGGTACATGATAAGTATTAAAATATTATTCAATATTATTAAATAATTATTCTTCCTTGAATGCTGTGTTTTTAATATTTATATTTTAATATTGTCTTAAATGCAGAATATTAGACCAAGATCTTTCTATATTATGATAGTTCTTTTCAAAAGAACTTATTTTAGGTTATTTTTTTTAATCTTGCTTTATTCAAAACTCTTCAGAAATTTAACTACTTAACACCATGTTTAAATCTGAAGCTAATGAGACAAGTCCTGCAAGTGGAATTTTTGGGGTTTTTTTGTTGCACTTTTCTTTAGTGAAATCAATAAGATGTTTGAAAATAAGACTGGTCTCTCATTCTAACTCAGCTGCAGCATTCTCCTGAATTTAAAAGAAATACACCAAGCAAAGAGGTATTCAGATTTTATGGACTTTGAGAATAGATGTGAAAGTTCTCATGAAATGTGGCATAATAATTACTTTCAGTGATTAGAACCTAAGTTGTCATTGTGTCATAATTCAGTGTTAGATTTACTGTATAGAACTTACAGTTTTATTCAGTCTGTTGGCAGGTCCAGAAAGAATCTGTTGCATTATTTATACCAAAGTTTATTAGCTTATTACATACAAACAATCAGAATGGGAGGAAAATCTTAAATTTGGGACAAACAGAATGTGTTCTAGAGGTTTCACTTGTGCATAAAGTTGACCATACAAGCCCCTAAACATTTCATCTGTATGTGGCCTGAATTCCAGCTGTTAAATACCTCAGAACTGAACAATTGCCTCACATAATCTCTAAATTTAGCCCTTTCTTTAAAAAATAGCATTTCTTAAAGAAAAATATATCTTTCTTCATAATTCTGTTGCTATTATGACTAATACCAATGTCCCCAAATAACATTACAAACAAACTGGCAGTACATAAGCAACCAGCTAAATAAAACCACCAGCCATATTTATGCAGAGAAGGACAAGACAGGATCCACCTAAGAATTAAGTACATACTCTCAGTGGAACTATTCTGTATTTGGGCAATCATGGCATTCTGAGAGATTTGATGGGAATCTTGTATTTATATAATTTCTATAGGTTTTTTCTTTATGAGCACTTGATTTCTGAAAAGTAGAATTAGTGCTGGAAATGAGTTTTTAAAAGCTGACAGTGAAACTGCTTTATAACAGAAGTTTAGTCTGCTTTCTTTCAGTTACTGAAATAAAATGGAAGGTGTGCTATTGTTGTATGGGTTAGACACTTCTTGGCTCAGAAGTAAATTGTTTTGCCCCTCTAAAAAGGAGTTGGAGAACAAGTAGACTTTAAGACATCCATCCAAGACTACCATCTGACAGGTAGACTCAACATCTTGACACCGCAGTAAATGCTAATATTAGCTCTGCTTTGTCTTGATAGCTTTGTCAGACACTTATTCACCAACAGTACTTATTTAAGTAGATCAGACTCTTACAATTAACAAAACAACTTTAATTCCTACTCTGAAGGACACATTTTTACTGAGGCATGTAACTTCAATCAGATGTGAAAGTTGTTTTCTTCTCCCTTAATGACTTGACACTAAATCCTGTGGCTCAAGTAAATGACAGCAGTGACCAAAGCACAACTCTAACCTAGAAGTTACCTGACGTGCAGCAATTTGTAACAAATAAACCTCTACAAGACTTCTGGAGAAGCTTTCATTTTAAAAAAATAAAAAGTTTAATAATTAAAATAAATTTCTCTCTCTTCCTATAAAGATTTCCAAACTCAAGTCTGCTGTTAAACAAAGGTGAACCAAAAGAATGTTACTATAGCTGCTGTTAATTTCTGAACAATAGAAAAAAATGCCTCATTGATATATACTTATGCCCTCTGGTTCCAAGTATCATGTTTTCAATTTATAAAGTCTCTCATTAGTGGAATGGGATGGAAAATACAGTCCTTTTAAGCTGAAAATCTCCTGTTTATTTCAGTTAAGCAAAACTGACCCTTCTTCGACAATACCCTGGAAGTTTGCAACTTCAGTACAGTTATGTAAAAAGCAAAATTAACCTAAGCAAACATACAGCAACAAACAAAACTGAGGGTACTTAGTCCTCCTAAAGTTGCATTTCTCTGTGGTAATTTTATTATTTTCTCCCATAGGTGTAATAAGGCTTATAGAAGCTGTTAGTACCAGGCAAGTGTTTTCTTCAAAGTGACTGTTGTTGCAGAGGTGAATCATCAAATGTGTTGCATTTTCAAAATTCTTCTTAGTTTATAGAAGTAAAGGTTGGCACTTGCTGGGAATTTTAACAGCTCTGACGAATGAAACCTTTGAAATACAGACCTGGGACTCCAGAAAATATCTTTGAAAGGATTCAGTATTACATTTGAATAGAAGAACCACTGAATTTAATTTTTTCTTAATTGTTATGTTTAAAGTTTGGCGCTTTTTGTGTGTCCAGAAACTGCAGAACAGATTTGTTATTTACAAAAAGGTTAACAACATAATAATGTTTGGAAACATGGTAATATCTTGTGACATGAGTGATCTTTATAAGTTAGAAAATGGTGTGTTCTGCAGCAAACTTCTCAGCATCTCACTTTATCTACTCTTCTGGTGGCTGAGTTTTGATATCTAGAAGGGTAGGTGGAGGTCCCTGGAGCACAACTCCTTGAACAACCTCTTTGCAGAAGAGTAAAATTATATATATAAAGCTTTCTTAGGTGAGTTGTTTCTTCCTTAAAATATGAGTGAAAAAAATTTCAGGCTACAGATTGATTTTCTGTCTCTTGATCAATAGCAAATCAATATCAGATCAGTTAAAAATATGTCTGAATGTCTTTTAAATTTTCTGTAGTGTTTCACTGCAACTGCTTATATAAACACTTTTTTCCTTATTGAAATGATACAGGAGTAATTTCACTGTCTATAACCTTCCAAGGTAAATCAGTTTGAGGTGGAGGAAAAAGCTGTGAGAGAACAAGTGCTGGGACTCCTGCAGCCTAGGAGCAGAAATGTTTGAGCTGTTCTAGTTAGAGGAACTAAAGTAGTTAACAGAAGTGAGTTCTGTCAGTGAAGAGGTAGGTTAAAATAGACTTTAAACCAGAGGCAGGTAAAATAGTTTTGGATAAGTGGCTATACTGAGGTAGTTGCATGTTTAACAGCAGATTGAATTGAGCCTTGTGAAGCTCAGTGCTCCTAAAATCGCTTTCTGGAAATAAGCTGTGAATGCTCTTTTACCAGGCAGTGGGAGCCCAGTGTGTGTGTTAGGGCTTCACTGCACTGTGGCAGAATATGATGTTATGGACTGTGTGTGAATTACTGAGTCTTATAAATGGAATTTATCAATGTAACTAGTTTGGAAAATAATGATTTTAAATAATGAATTTGAAGTGAGTGAAGTTTTTCCTATTGCTTATGATGTACCCTTTAAAAAAGCAAGCTACACTGATTAGAAAAAAAAATAGTTAAATCACTGTTTGATCTTGTGTTGGTCTAAATGGTCAAAAACCAATGCTGGTAAAAACCTACTTTGAGTAATTTTGACAATGTAAACAGTATTTAGGGACTTAAAAATTGAATGTGTGCAAATGTCATCCAGTATAATATAAAACTTCATCTCCAGCTTTCAGTAGGCATTCTCAAGTTCTGTATATTGTGGCTGAATACAATCCAGGCATTTATGAGTGCAGATGGTGTTTTTAACCAGCTGTACCACTGTGATGTAAAAGGAATTCCTTGTAACATAGAAGGGCACCTCGTCAGCTGAGGGGAATGCAAGGAGAAGTGATCTAAATGAGCCCATAGAAACATCTGTTGCAGTCATAAATATATATGAGTCTGTTCAGCTGTATAGAATTAAAATGATGTTTCACTAACACTTATTTTAATAAGCCATAAAAGAGATTGCATTGCAAATTATAGATGCTGACTGAATTTTAAAATCAAACTAATGCTTATTTTTGTGCTGCATTTTCACATCAGGATAACATTGTGTTTCCCTTAATAAAGCTAGAAATAAAGCAATTTGGCAAAGAAAGTAACAGGCTTACCCTGTATTTTTTGTGAAGAGTCACAGTTTGGGCTAGGAATGATGAATAAATTTGAAATATATTTTGAAGTATATTACTCTTCACATAAGAAAAAAAATTAGGAAACTATCTGCTCTTCAGGTGTATAGTCTCTTTCATGTTCCTGTCATCTTGGAACTAGCAAAACCAGCTTTTTTTAATGAAGCTCCTCATTGTCTTCAGTGATTAATGGATTAAATTAATTTATAAATTAGATCAATTGTTTTGCAGTGCTTACAGTCTTAGAGAGCTCTTGTCAATGGTGGTAAGGTCACAATGAGTTTCTATACACTTGAGAGAAAAAAAGAGAATGAGTCATACCCATATCCCAAGGGTGGGATTGTTTTCTTAAGTCTTAATGGCAGCATTCCCATTCACCTAAATAAGACAAAATGTCAGTTTTCATGATTCATTCACAAAATGAATGTTTTCATCTCTTATATTTCTGACCTGCAAAATAACTTTCTTAACATGTTTTTAAAGTCGTGCTTCTGTCAGTTCCCTGTAATTTTTCTTTCTGGTTTTTTTTTTTCTTCTGGTTTTTTTTTTTTTTTTCCCAGAATGGTCTGTGGTTTAACCCTGGCCAACAACTAAGAACCACACAACCACTTCCACTTCTCCCCTCTCCCCACCACTGCAATGTAAAGTAAGAAAACTCTTGGGTTGAGATAAAGACAGTTTAATAGGGAAAGCAAAAGCCGTGCATACATGGAGCACAAGAAATTTGTTTATTACTTCCCATGAGCAGGCAGGTGTTCAGTTGTCTTCAGGAAAGCAGGGCTGCATTGTGTGTAGTGATTACCTGGGAAGATCAGTGCCATCACTCCAGATATCCTCCTGTTCCTTCTCTCCTCAGCTTCATATGCTGACCATGATGTCAGGCAATATGGAGCATCAGCTTTGGTCAGCTGAGGTCAGATGTCCCAAATGTGCCACCTCCCAGCTTCTTGTGCACCTACAGCCTCCTTCCTGGTGGAGTGGTGTGAGTGTAGAAAAGGCTTTGACTCAGTGTAAGCACTGCTCAGCAGTAACTCAAACATCCCTGTGTTGCCCACAGTGTTTTCAGGACATATCCGAAACACAGCCCCGTACTAACTACTGTGAAGAAAATTTACTCTATCCCAGCTAAAACAAGCACAGATGTCTAATTCCAGTCTTTTCTCAAGTTGACTACTTCTGTGTCCTCTTTAGAGTGGTAAACTCCATTGATGATGATTTTTTTTCCATTATTCTATTATCATTTTGTTCTATAGGTATAGCTTACTCTGATTTTTGCTGCAAATACTGTTTCCAGTTGCTGATAGTCTTTAACTGAATGTATAATATATGCCATAACCAATCTATCTCAGTACCCTTATCAACATCCATTTAAATGCAACACAGGTTTTATGTCTGTCTGGACTTGCCAATCTAACTGACATAATTTGGATTTATTAGAAAAGTTCTAAATACTGTTACACTTTCAATTAAAGCTCCTGAAGTTGTCTGAAGAACATGCAAATTGATATTTAGCAGTTCAGTTTTTAAAATAACCCCCCATTTAACTATAAATACTATCATTAATACTTGAAAAGCTGATTACTTACTCGCAATGCTTAGCAGTGTATTGAAATTGTTATCTCAGAATATGTGAATAGTGATTTAAATGAAACATAGAAATGTATTAATCTTTTTGTTCCTCATTTAGGAAGAATACAATAATGAAAAAAATTAATGGTCTGAAATTTGTTTGTGTGCACTACTCAGAGAGAGGCTTTGATAATTCCTGCTCCTGAAGGACTATTTCTGTCAGGCCTTGTTATACTTAACTTGTATCATCCTTGGGAGCTGCTCTGTCAAATTGATGTTTATTTGATATACATTTAATTTCTCTTCAGTAAATTTATCCAGACACATGCATCGTGTGCAGACATGCCTTCTTGTATGTTAAGAAGATAAGCAGAAAGGGACACCGGGAGATGTCAATCCATGTCTTAGGTAGTTGAGGCTGACTGTGTGCTGATGGACATCTTCAGCTCGACTGCACCTTCTACTAATATTCACTGGGTCCTACCTCAAGGTGGAGCTGTTATATTTGCGATAGAGACGAGACTTGAAAAGCATTTTCTTCCCCCAAATCCTGCTTCTGATTTAAATAGATGTATGAGTTATATTGGTAAAGGAAAACGACAAGCAATTTTCCTCCCCCTCAGCAAAAGCTGGAGTCGTCAATGTGGCACACAGGTGCACATTGCACTGCACCACTGACTTTTATTCAATCTGACATCACCTTTTGTAGGTTCAGGAAGATACATACCTTTCACTTACAGTAGGTATCCAGCAGGATTATGACAATATATGCATTCCAGCTGTCAAATGCAGTGCTGTTCTTCTTGTGGCTCTTTGTAATTGGGAATGTTTTCCCAGAAGACCGTGTGTGTGTATGTATTGTGTTCTAATTAGGACTTTATGAGACAGTGATGGCAGGCTGTCAAATCAATGGGATGATGGGTATATTTTAGTCTCCATGCTATGGTCTAAATAACCTTTTAAGGACTCTGTTCCCTCAATGTGGTAAATAAATGCTGAATGTTTTATACTTAATAGGCTTTGGAGTAATGTGTTCCACATGGCTTTATTGCTGGAATGAGACCTTCTTATCACTAAATACACAATAGTGACATGAGGTCATTTCAGCATGAAGAAATCCATAAATCTCATAGATGAATGAAGTCAGTTTATTGTGAAGTTTAGTTAAACAGGAATACTCTAAAGTAAACCTTGGTGGAAACTTTAAGGAAAATGAAAGAAACCCATAAATACTTAATCTAGTCATCTGTGACCTCTCAGTTTAGTTACTATGAATGTCTATCTTAGCTGGATCTGTGAAAGTGATGCTCATTTCCTGCTTTTTTT
>VXAC01004222.1:753653-846272 GCA_013399225.1 Rhipidura dahli
TTTTTTTTTTTTTTTTTTTTTTGTAAGAGTATCTTTATTCTGGTAACTTAGAACATTGACTATATAATATATTTCAAAAGCTTCTTTCTTCAGTGTATGAAAGAGATTGGGCCAAGCCTCTCTCATAGCAGGTGTAACAAATGACCTGCTTCTAGTTCATTTTGTGTGAAGTTTGCCAGAAGTGAGAAGAAATTAAATTAGGCCCTGAATAGCTCATGTGACCTGAACTGGGAGCAGGTCTGGGGGCTCTCTGATGGGCTGGACACAAAGTGCCCATTGGTGTGGGGATTCACATTTTGAAGTCAGTATTCTATACAGAGTTGGGTGACATTTTTTTGTTAAGACCTTTATTCACTGAAAAATGAGACTTCTAATTGCTGGCAGTATTGGTGAAATGGGATTCAATTAGTTTTGACTGGCAAAAAATGGAAAAGAAAAAGAAACATTCTTGAATGGTGAAACATTTCGTGTTCTAAAAACCAACATTTTGATCATTTGAGCCTAGACTAGGAACATGGAGACTTGAAGATAATGCACAAAAGTAAATTCTTTATTTAAATTCAAATCTTGGTTTTAAGGGAGGTTTTATTTGAATATTAACGATGAATGGTTTTGCCCATTTTGTCCAATTGCCTCCAACGATTTAGTTTTTTAACCTGTTCCTTAGAACTTTTTTTGTCCTTCTGATATATGTACTGATTCATGCAGGGAGAGAATTCAATTCAGGTAAGTGCCCTTTATCACTGGAACAGATTGATAAAAACCAACAGCAACATTGATTCATATCTTAGTGACGTAAATGATAATTCTGCTTCAACACTAGTTCTTCTATTAAAAATTACTGGGATGAAAGTAGTTCTAGCTGGTTGAAATATTCAGTTTTCCCTAAATCATACTGGGCCTGAAATATGAGTGAGAAAGACTGAAAATTGTGATAGTTTGAGCTTTTTGATTGTTTGTTTGGGGAGCACTTACTCAGGAGGAGTTAAACCTTGTTGTGGAACTAGTCTGTTTACCTTAGTTGGTGTTGGTTGTCTTGCCTAGTGTTTTCCAGAGTATTTAGGGACATGTTTAATACCCTTGAAATTCTCTGCTAACTGGAGTCCAAGGTATTTGGCTGTCAGTTCTGCAAATTTAATTCTGAGTTTCCTCTGTCTTTTAGGTGCCCTGGGCCCAGTTTGTGAGTGACTTTTGTTCTTGCCTCATATGCTATTTATGGTTCTTGGATGGTTCATGTCTGTTCTGAGAAAGATAATTCCTTATAGCAATATTTAAAGTTATTTAAAACTGATTGGAGGCTGTCTGGCACTCGAGAAAAATTTGTCCATTTATCCTGAGTTGGTGAGAATTAACCTGAACTTGCTTTCAGACTGAGAAGCAACTGAACACAGCCTTGGCAGTCATCAGGACTGTATTGCAGTATTATTATTATTATTATTATTACTACTGCTACTGCTACTACTAGTATTATTGTAGGATGCATATATGGGTGCTTCCTCTTTCTTTTATAGGTAAGTTTCTTAATTTTAGGGATTGAGTCCAGAAGAATTAAAATTAGTGTGGAATAAACCTTCTATCGCTGTCCCATCTTTCTTCACAGCTCATGCTGAGAACTATACTTTCTGTCTTTCTGCTCAGCTTTTCAGAAGTACTGCAGATAGCAGCATTGACAAATCAAACTTTCAATCCCAGCCAATTTCAGTCCCTGCTCTTGCTTCTCTAAGCTGGTTCTAGCTGGCAGCTTCAGGTCAGCTCAGGTTGGAGTGGCTGGTGTTGTCAGAAGCAACTTTTGTTATCCTCTCAGCAGAAGTGATCGGAAAAACATGGCAGAGGGAAGAAGATGAGCTGAATAAGCTGCTAGCCAGCTAATAAGGGTATGTTCACAAATCCAGCAGGGCTTGAATGTCTGAAAAGCTTACTAATGCTCACATTTCCTGAGAAGGGCTTGCTGCTGCCCTTCTGTCAGAAAAAGGTATGTCATCAGGAAAGAATCCCTAAAATTTATGAGCTGCAGACTCATTTGCATTTTTCAGCCTTTACTGGTATTTTATACATACAGATAAAGTAATGAATATAGTATTCAAAACACATCCCCATTTTCTTTAAACTTTTTGGCACATTTCAGTTATTAAAACTAAAAATAAATCTTTGAGAATAATTTAATAATGTTGAGAGACTGAATTGCTTATAAAACTGAAATATAGATGACAGCCAAGTTGTTCTGGACTTGTCCTATCCCTTCTCTCTTAATTCAGTGGTCTCAATCTTCATCCTCCTCCAAATCATTTTCAGAGAGAACGAACTTGGAACGTTTCTTTGTGATTTCAGCAAGTTGTGACACTCTACGAAAATCAGCTATACTTATTTCAGATGAATCTGTACTGGATATTATGGTGCTTTCATAATGTATCTGAATATCTGAAAGTACTGTATTTTGTGCCCATAAGAGTGGGTACACATTTGATCTGACACATACTGAACAGATACCACCTGTATAGAAGAATAGATCCTGTACAGAGCTCTGTTGTGTGAGTCGATTTTCCTGAATGAATGCCTTTGGCATAGCAGAAAGAACAAGAATCTGTGGGGAAAAAGACCCTCAAACAAACATGCAAAGTGAATTCTCTAGGAAATGTGTTTTAATACATCTATAATTTTTTATTTGTGCATCATACATATAATGAACTTTATTAAGTAATCCTAAAAAAAATAAAAAACCAAAACAAAATTAACCTCATAGGCTATTTTTTCTATCAGTCAGGCTGTTAGAATATCTTCACACTGTTTAGAAGTTCTGGAAACCTTGCTTTTATAACCAAGACAACATTTCTGAGCATTGAGTTACCCAGTTCTGTTTAAGCTCTTCTGCTGTGTCCATCACCAAGTTATTTGTTTTCTTGATCTGTTCCTATGGGAACCATGTGGTTTTAATTACACATTATGATGTGGGATTATCTTTTTGCTTTGGCAAGATTGCTTAATGTCATTCCATCTCTGTAATGAAAAAATATGTATTTTTCAGTTGGCATAAAAATATTGTCAAATGATAAACTAGTGGTGATACTGCCCCTAAATTTTGCTAGAGTGATATTTTGGGACTATTTCTTCTTTGGGGTTTATTGCTGTTGTTTTTAAAGCACTTTCTTAAAACAAAGTCTTAAAAAGTCTTTCTGTACTGAGCTGATGTGGTGGATGAAGGCAGTAAATACAGTCATTAGGTAAGATGTAAGCAGAAGTAGGACTGCATTTACTTGCAGAGGAGTCAGATGAAGCAGCCTGCCATTTAGGATTTGAAGGGGTGTGACAACTGCCTTTGTATTCAGAAGTTTTGGATTTCTTAAGAAACCCCCATGTTTGCTCAGCATAGTATACCCCCAAGTTGTAGAAACAGTACTGCTCACAGCTGTTTATGAATCCCAACTAATGTATTCAGCAGTAATAACGTTAAAGAAAAATGACTGCCTGGCACCCTATTTTTCCAGGAGGCATTTGTTTGACAGGTAGACCTATTGAGAAGCTGGCAAAAAGTCAGCAGGAGTGCTGGAGGTAATGCATGGTCAGAAGGAGGACCAGAGGCAGTGGCTGTGTCTACTGACTCTTCTTTTGACTCCTCGTCTTTCATTTTGTGATTTAGTGACCTTTTATAGTGCAGCAGATGAGAGGGCTGGCTGGAAAACACATCACTGGGGCTTCAGAGACAATTTTATTTCAAGATACACAAAATACAGTTGTACAGTAGTGGTGTTGAGGGGGGTATGAAAATCAGAACATTTCTGCCCAGGTGTTTCTTGTATGGGTTTAGTCACGTATGTTGCCATGGGTAGTGTCAAAGCATTCTGTGAGTGCAGTGCTTGAAAAAATAGTTATGACCAGCATTATTCTGGAATGTGCTGTCTGAGAAATACATTAAAGCCTACAGAAACTGAAACCCTTAATGGAACTTGTCTGAGCCTTCTAGTAATGAGTAATTTTCAAGGTTACTTCATAATATTTCAAATTAAGGTGAAAGTTGAAATAATTTCAGTACTATTTCTCTTTATGCTGAGAGAAATCTGCTAAAGATAATTTGCTGCATAAATTCTGTTAATTACTGCAGTTTTTGGAATAAATTTCAGTCCCTTTTTTCCCCTCTCTCTTGTTTGAAAGGTTTTATGGGACCTCAGCATAAACCTTGTACAATTAAAAAGTAGGGAATTATATTTAGTTTCTGGAGTTTAACCCCTTGAATTACGAAAGATGTCTTGGCTTTGAGTTTGTGTTAAGAAATTGCTATAGTTTTTGTAATAAAACAGCAAACCTACATTTTTCTGACCCTCTTAACCACAGCTTCTATAAAAAGTAACCTTATTTTACAATACAATAGGGATAGCAAAGGGTGTGTGTGAAGGGTGAGGTTAATGCACCCTTTTATATTAAGTTTTTTTCTAAGCTGACATAAACAGAAAATGATCACATTTTCTACCATAACATCAATACATGTGTTGGTGCCTCCTTAGGGAGAAAAGAATGACCTCTTGATTTCTATTTTATGGCAGAAAAACTTCAACTATAGTTTTGTAGTTACATATTTCTGATTATTTGTTAAGCCTGCAGAGGGAAAAAGACTGACATTATATCCAGGTTTTACCCAATAGCCTAATGATTTCATGTCAGTCTCTAGTGTTTTTGTGAAAATATAGATTGGAAAGATAGCATTTTCTTGCATGTTATTCACAAGAGGATGAAATGGTTAATCTATTTTCTTTTGTGTTTGTATTAATTAAGTTGGAACAAATTACAAAGCATCATGGGTCATGACCTGAAATGACTTGTGTATTTCTTTTGCTTTTTAGAACAAGAAATATTTCTGTTGAGACTTGCCATACATCTTCAGACAGAACAATCAGTACAGGTATTTCTATGCTACTGGTCATGCTTGATTTCTTAACATTACTGATCTATAGGTATTAAGCCATCTTTTATAAAGTATGGGCTTTATAAGGAGATGAAATTTATGTATAAAGTGGGATTGTTTTATAGTTACAGTGCCTTAGCCAAATGATCTAAGCCTGTGGTGTCCATACACACACCTGCTCTGCAAACTCAGTTTAGCTGCTCTGTAATTGATAGGGACTCATTGAGTACCTGCAAATGCATTTGCAGGAATTAATTGTTATTTTCTTCTTTTGTAGGAGCTCAGACCTCACTGACTTCAGTTTTAGTCAATGATGTTCACAGTTTCTCAAATCTGATACATCATAAAGTGTACTCCAGTACTTTCTGTTGACTTTCACTATTGTCAGCAGTAGTGAAATCTAACTTAACAGTTTAAGGACAACAGTTGTCACATCATTATCCCTTTGGTAATCTTACTGTAGAAATTGGTTTTGCCCATGCATATGTTAAAAGAGAACAAATTTCTTTCTTGACCCATTCTGTGCCACTCAGTATGTACAGAAAACCATACCTCTGATGATAATATGTATTTTGAATCACATTCAAAAAGAGAATGTAGAGGAAATTAACTCCATTATCACAAACTCCTGTCACTTGTCTTTTGTAGTAAGACCAGTGGAGGTAGTGTTGCATGGAAAGGAAAATTGGACTGCTTTCATTCATTTTCTGATCTAATTAATTGTAATATTGCAATGTGAACTAGAGAACAACTTTAGTTTAGTTAAGTATTTGTGTATTGATGGGAATAGCACTCTACTACCTTTTTCATTGTATCTGAGCATTCTTTATTAGTGGAGGAAACTATCTTCCAACAGCTTGAATATCAGGTTTGCAGGCATTCTCTTCAATAAGCCAGAATTAATGTCATCACAATGTTCACCTGAAATAGTCTTCTAACTGAGGCTTTCTTTGTGTGCTGTTTAGTGGTTTGCTTTCCTTTTGCTATCTGCATTTGGGTTTTGATTGGTTTATGATTTTTTGGAAGATTTTTCAAAACTTTGTAAATGTGTTGTAACAAACTGTAACAGTCAAGCTATCCTGCATTTAATATTATAAGTTTTAAATTTTATTTTCCTTATTTTTTTAAATCAGCTGGAAGTGTAGTATTGTTCATACAATAAAATATTTTGGGATCGCATTATTTCAGTGTGTTACTGTCTCACTTTGCCTAAAGCATTTGCACAGCTGTCTTTAGTAGTTTAATGACCTCATTGCTCAAGTATTTGCTGGATTTAATTCCAAATTTCCACTTAGAAGATAACCTAACTTCGTAGTACGTCTTAAGACTTTATACGTATTTTAATTGGATCAGTATTTTAAGTCTGTTCTAATTTTTCTCCAAGGAATATCTCAGCATATGAGAACAATTTTTGATGACTCACTGTAGCACAACATTTACACGGTATTAATTGAACAAACTTCTGAATCTGTAAAGTGAATTCTGCAAACTACCAAACTTTTATCACAAATTTTACAAAAATTTTATCAGGTAAAAAATTATTAACTTGTTAATAGCTGCCTTATTTACATGTGAGTGGCCTCTTCCATTCTTCATTTTCCCCAGAATTCAATTATTGCATACCCTAAAATGAAGCTTTTTATTATATTATTATTGAATATACTGATTTTTATTAGTTTGGGTTTGAATTATTTTATTGAGTGATTTGGTGGGGTTTTTTTGTTTGGGTTTTTTTTTCAGGGGGTGGGTTGTGGTGTTGTTTTGCTTTGCTTTTATTTTTATCAGGAGCAGCCTAATTGCTTATTTTATATAAAAGTCACACTAGTGTTGCTTTCAGTACCATAAATTATTTAGTTATGCGTGGATGCTTTTGTCATGGATGCTCAGCATTGTCTCTTATCTGTGTGTAGAAATAAGTCAAGCAGTTTGAATGCTGTTGAGGTCAAGTAATCTCCTTTCAGTTTTCATTTCTATTTTTAATAGGATACGATTTCTGCTTTGTTCTCTAGACTTTTTTGCTAATCTTTTATTTCTCAAAAATATCCAACATCCATACTCATAAGTGTGTGGGTTCCTAGATATCAGTAATGTCTCACAGCATACAGCTTGGCTGAAGTCAAAGTGTAGTTGGGTGGCTGTGTGTTTTCTTGGGTGTGGCTTTTGGTTTGACTTTTTTTCTGCTGGGTATAGGCAAAACCAGAGAGTTGATGCCTGTGTCATGGCTGGACATTGGCCCAACTCCAGGGCACAAGAGTTGCTTGCTCACCCACCCCTGCCACAGCTGGGCAGAGAGAAAGGAAAAAAATCTTACTTAATGCAGGCTTCATTAGTTGAGGTAAGGACTGGGACAAAACACTTCAAGTGCAAAACACAGGCTTAACTTAAAGTTGCCAAGTGAATTTATTTCTAACAGAATCAGAGGAGGATAATGAGAAGTAAAATAAGCCCTTGAAACACCATTTCCTCCCAGCCCCTCTCTCCTTCCCACCCACAGTGCAGGGAGACAGGGCACGGGAGTCTTTGGTCAGTCCATCACTGAGATTTCCTTCCGCTGGTCCATCACATTCTGATTTTAACTTTGCATGCTAGGTAAATGCAGAGCATGGATAGAAGATTAGTCCCTTCAGGAGAAGTTGGTAAAGTTTGACAAGTGTCTGGATAAAGAATGGGTTTGGGCAGCAAAGAGTAGCTGCCAGCTCCACCCAAGCAGCATGGTACCAGCTGTTGATGCAAGGGGATAAAAACATTTCAGGAATCTCTGATGTGTGGGGGGAATTGAGTCTTTATACACACACATAAGACCTTGACATTCCAAGGTGTTTCACTGATGCTCTGGACTTGGCTGCGATTGTCCACTTTTTTATAACTGCATATCTTCCAATGTGTACGTGGGAATAAAAAGAAGTTAAAGGAGGGGAGGAGTCCTTTAAAACCAGCCCTAAAATCTGGCCCATAAAATGTCACTTGGACACTGATCACTCTTCCCTGAGGTGCAGTAAGTAAAACTGAGTGTGGTTCCTGCTGTTGTCCCTCAATAACATTACATTGTTTCCATGAATTTAGTGGCTGGCACCTGCTCCTTTCTCATCCTAGGTGTGATCCAGCCTTCTGACATGGACAGCTGCTGCATTGGCTCCAGCAGGACTGTGGGTGGTCTAGCATGGCTTCTAGCTAGGCAAGCAATCCAGTTCTGTAATTTGTCACCTTTTGCTGGCAGCTGTAGTGAGGAGGTGAAGAAAGGCTGGAATTAAGAGGGGAGAAAAAAAAATCTGTCCTCGTCATCCCGCTGGAAGCTCTTGTCAAACAGCTGAGGTGCACGGTGGGAGGCTGAGCTGCCAGTTCTGCTCCCTGCTCTGAGGGAAGGAAGCCCAGGGATTCAGTACCCTTAGCTCAGCACTGTTACTGAAAAATTTACTGAATTTCTAAACCTGAAGGAAACCCAGTTTTCCCTATTTATCTCTATCAATTTGCTCGCAAAATTTTTTATCAATTTGGTAAACAACGTAACTTGGTAATATGTCAATGTATTCCACAGAAACCTGGGTTGTTTTTTTTTTCGGGTTTGGTTTTTGTCTTTCTAGCAGATCCTCCTATATTTGCTGGTTTGCCTGATTTTGTTTGTCATAAGCTCTTGCAGACTATAACAGAGAATTCAACTTTACATCAGGTGGGAGCAGATCTAGTTGTGTTTGGATTGGGATGGCTTCTTGAAGACTACAGCCAATGTCAGCTTTCTGTTAATACAATGGTCTTGAGCAGGGGAAAAAAGTTGTAAGTCTTTAGGTATCAATGCCTTGTTGTTAATCACATCATTTAAACCATACAGGTATTTAATTTGAATACAGAAATCCTTACATACTTCAAATGCAGATAAAGGAAAACTGCTGAAATTACTTCTGGGCAACTTTTATTTGTCTGCGAGATGAGGACTAGTTCTTGATGGCATAGTAGAAAAGGAATTTCTACTTTTTTGCTCTATGCAACTGGTCCTCTTCATGTGTCTTGAGAACTTGGCTAACATGCGCCTCAAAGCAGTGCTTGCATTCTCTCAGAGAGGAATAAAAGCTAAACCTTTTTTTTTTTTTTAATTAATTTTATTTCTGTAGTGCCTGTGAGACATTGAATATACTTTTGGCTAGATTAGTTGATTGCATGGCTGTGGGTGAAAGTTCTATCCCAACTGTCCCTTGTTGCCAGAGGTAAAAATTATTCTTGTTTCAGGAGATCTGGTTATCAGTTTGACTAGAAAAGTAACCTTAAAATACTTTGCTCTTTGTGAACTACATTCTTTTTTTGTTTTTGCATCTTCATGTCTATCTTTGTGCATCTGTCATGTCTATAAAACCAACTGGTTAACATGTGTGATTTTAATGTGATGTAAAATTACAGTTTAATATAACCATTTACTTTAATGAAGTAAATATAAGGTAGCAAATAGAAATTAGCTTCAAGTGTATTCAGAAATGGCTGAGTATTATTTTACCAGAATGCTTTGCTATAGAAATTTTGTCTCTGACAGGAACTAAGTAGTTTTTATAAAATTACTGTTTCCCATTTGAAAATGTTGGACTTCTTAGGAAAAAAGAGAGAGAATTTTTCTCTGGTGCTTCTTTCGTTTCCTTCTCGCACCCACACCAGTCAAAAAGAGACCTAGAAATGCCACCAAATATCTCACGTGAGTTAGTTCAAGTGCCTTATGTCCCACACACTTGTCCCTAACCCAGTTTTCAGTTTAGATTATTTCCCATGACATGCTGCAGAGATCCCATAAGTTAATTTATTTTGCAGTGCTTTTACAAGAACAAAAAGGTTGAAGAATATTTTTTGTAAGGGGCTATGGTACTGTTTCTTTACTAAATATTTTATTTTGTTATCTGAACTGTTTTTAGTTATAATATTTTGTTCTAATGTATTGTTTCAATATTTGAAAATTTGTAATTTATACCTTTACAGCTGTATTTAATTCCATGAGTAGTGTTTCAATGTTTCCATTTTGGTCTTGAATTTGTTATAATATTTCTTCCATTAGTGCACAGTATTTAATCAGTCATCATTATAGCAAACGTCTTCAAAGACAGTACATTTTCTCTTAGTCTTGGCCAAGACCAGGACTGCTGGTTTCTGCTTTTCGTTCCTGTGTCACAAAATAGCAGAATGAAGGAAGCAATATTTCCACACACTACTATGTAGCAGTATGTAACAGAGCAAAAGCTGCTTTGCAAATGCCTCTCTTTCCATGCAAATTAACCTATTAAAGTTAAATAATGGAATTAGTTTTACTGAACTTATTAATAGTTTGGCAGGCCATGGATCCTCAGCCCCCAAAGTTCGCAGGCAGGCTTTGAGGCTGTAACAATTCCAGTGCTTTTTAAGTGCTGTATAGAAAAGAGATTTTTGAGCAGAAAAGGCTGAAAAGGCTCAGCTTCAAAGCTTTTGCTTCTCAAACTCCAGGGTTTCTGAAGGCAATACTGAGTCAAATCTGACTATTGGGGAATAATCTTCTCCAGTTTAAGAAGGTCCCTATTGACCTCAATTAGTGTAGGCTCAGACTACTGGAAGACGCCACAATACACTGTGTACTACAAAGGCTTTTGTTCTTATAGTTTTCAGAGTATCAGTATTAAAATTGGGTATCATCTTACTATGTGCAAAAAGAGATTTTGTTGTGGTTAGCAAGAGCTTGTCTTCCTGATTCTTGCCTTTAGTTCAGAGCTAAAGAATTTCTCTTGGGAATTATAAGATTTGCTCCCAAATTCACATTTTTGAGAGTAAACAGTGTTGTGCAGGTTAGCAAAAATGTAAATTGGCAATAACCTTGTCACAGAGTGGAAGCAGATTGAATAAGAATAAAGTAATTTTCACAGTTTTCTCAGTTAAAGGCAAGTAGCTGATATTTCACTGCCTTTCTGGGAGAGAGGGATTTATGGGGAAAAGACAGAAAATTAAAAAAAAAAAACATCAAAAATCCCTAAACCATGCTCTTTAAATTACTCATAGGTATCAACAGTTAAGGCTTGAGATGTTGATTCTGCACTTGGCTTCATGAAGCAAAAATAGTTTTTGCTCCTTCTCTCTATGATGCATATCTTGGAAAACATAGCTGTCTTTGGAAGAACTCTTGCCATTCTTGCCATAGTGCCAAAAACAGTTCTCTTAGAATAAGAGATCAAGAGAACCCTTGAGTATTGCTGCTTATCCTTAAATTAGAAAAAGAAGTGTAATAACAAAAGAGAATCGTATAACTTAGATTGATAAATCCAAATCCCAGGTAAGTGACTGGGACAGAATAGAGAGGAACAAAGTAAAATCTGTTTAGTAGAAGTATAAACATGTGCTAATGCTTTATTTCACTGATTTAAAATATATCACCCCTTGTAGCTTTCCCATATCATTTGTACTACCGGAATGTCACAAACCTTTTATTTTAACTTTTCTGATGATCAGAAAAAATAAGCAGAGTGAGAAAGAGGTGTTTGTCAAAGCACAACATAATTATTTTTGTAGCTTACATACCAGGGTCAGCTTTTTATTTTTCTGAGTGAATTCTTCATTTGTAGCATGGTTTTTATTTTTGATCTTTTACCCTAAAATATTTTAAAATGGAGAGAACTGGAGGGGGGGTTGTGAGGGGATGCAGTAACTGGTCACAGTGAGATGTTTGTGTTGGTTTGCAAATCAGTTGATAAATACACCCTTCATTTTAAGGCACTGTAAGGATGCTTCTCAGTCTGAAAGTTTTTCCATTGATTTTACTCTTGGAAATTACAGAATATCAAGAATTCCAGAACATGAAAATGTGCCTCTGTACTATGTACATATGTACTGGTGGCTGAAATAGCTGTCCCTAAAGTCAGTTAAGAATATTTATCCTGGAATTTTTGAAGAACAAAAGCAACCACTATTTATATTTGTGCCATATAGTAATGAGTAAAATTTTTAACTGAAACAAGTTTCCTATTTAAAACTAATTCCCTCCCACCACACCACATTGTCATCATATTATTCTTAAACTAAAAAGCAATATAAAATAGAATATATTTGAAGCATTAGGTACAGATTAAAAAAATCTTGCTTTTATGAAGGACGCATTTTTTCACATGGCATT
Organism: Rhipidura dahli; assembly: GCA_013399225.1. NCBI lineage: Eukaryota > Metazoa > Chordata > Aves > Passeriformes > Rhipiduridae > Rhipidura > Rhipidura dahli. The sequence continues at coordinate 765,653 of VXAC01004222.1, forward strand.
TTAAATTTCCTGAAAGTGTGAAACCAACTAATGAGAAAATACAGATTGCATGAGAATTTATGTTGGAAAATTTTATTCCTATTCCATGTTATATTATTAATAAGATAATATCTCATAGTGGGAACTTTAAATAAGGGAGCATTAGCAGGGTGTTTTGTTTTTTCTGGTTGGGTTTTTTTCCCTTTTCCTTTCATACTTTTTTGCTTAGAAGGAAGTACATGTCACTGTGGATAACCTAGTTTTTTTTTTTATATTCATATACTATCAGGTATGCTTCAAAGAAAAAAAAAAGTAAAGTGGCAAGTTCCTTTAAGATGTGTTTCTTTATTTCCTTTAAAACCAAGTTGCCAACCTCATTTCTATTGTGAAGTAGCTTCTGTGATATATAAGAAACAAAAGAAGGATTTTTCAGCGCAGGGAGTCTTACTGTTTCTTCTATGGCATGGTTGCATTAAAAAAAAATGAAAAGGGAAAACAATGCACTTACTTTTCTGCTCAGTGCCACTGCATGGAGAATTGTTGATGCAGGCCCTGTGGACTTCCATGGAATCCTAATAGCTGTACTGTTGCCTACATCTGTTCATGTATCATTCTGTGCTCATCTAAGCCAGGTACCTTCACTTTGACTACAGGCTTACTGATAAACCTAAAATGAACCAGTGTTTGTGGAAGTGATACTGCAGCACTCCAATTACCTTGTTCTGCTAATCCATTTAACAGTGTTAGTATTTTATTGTATTTAAACAAACACTCCACTCAGTTCTGTGTAATGGCAAAGGAGGTGTAGCCAGTTGTTATTCACGTGAATTCCATACACAGCAGAACACATCTTTCCAGTTGGATTCTATTTTCTGAGTTTATCTGTGTCATACAGATAGTGAGTCTGTTAATTCATAGTGGGGCTACTGAAACATTATTCTTCTGGAACATACAGTTTTGTGGACACGTATCCAATCTTTTCCAGCATAATTATGTTGAGAATACTCTGGTTGGCTAACCATGCTCCTGATAATGTAGTTGATGGCAAGTGAGGCAAGGCTGGGGATGCCAACGAGGTCTCATTCCAAACGATGATGTGCCATATTTACTGAAGACACATTAGTGTCTGTATGTCCTAGAATTCAGAGACACTACTTTAGCTTGATCATAATTCTTGGTTTTGCTTCAAGGCTTCTCTGTATCTCTCTCTCACTCTGTATCTCACAGACACAACATCAGTGGAAAAGAGGACTGAGTATGTTAATGGGAGGACTGAAGAGTACACAGGTCCCAACACATACAAAAGTGGGTGTGATGAGTTTCCCAGATCCTTCTGTAAGGATACAAGCATAAGGAATATAAGCAATAAGGATTGCTTATGACTTTGTTCTCGTTCTATAGGTGTTATATCATTGTGAAGGGAAGGTATTAATAAGGCAGATTATATCTTAATGGTTTTTCCATGGAAGACTTTTGAGAATGACTCCATCAATTTAAAGCATAAAAAAGATTATGATCTTAGTAATGAAGGTTCCCCTCCAGAAGTAAATAAGAACAGTTATTTGTAGGCATTCTTTAACCATGTTCCCATGTAAGCCTGTTTTAGTATTGGGGTTCTCTAGTTTTCTTTACATATTAGTCAACACCAGAAGAAAGATAATTTTCGTATATCTACTTGACTAAGAGCATTCACCCTGTCTTTATTTGTTCGGGAGGGGTTGTTGATGGTTTTCGGTTTTGTTGGTATTTTGGTTTTGTTTGGGTGGTTTTTTTGTGGTTTTTGTTTGCATCTTGTTTTGGTTTTTGTTTTAGAGTGGGGTGTTGTTATTATGGCTTTGGGTATTTTATGGAAGCAAAGCAGATAGTGGTGAGTTAGCCTGATTCATTTCATCTACTTAATCTGTAGTAAAATTCTGTACTTTGACTTGTGTGATCTCTGACTGATGAAAAAATATGCCTGTATCCAAATGCTGTGAGGCATCTATATTTTATCCATTTTGGTTTTAATGAATTAATGAGGAATACAGTGCAGCTCTGGTTCAGGTCTCCAGGTTCAGAGCCTGGTTTTACATAGTTGCCCTATAGTCTTTTCTTAATTGTCTTAAATGGGACTTTCACTGCTTGTCTCAAAAGACATGGTTGCTTCTTAATTATCTGAGGTTGAATCCATGTGGGATAAGCATCACTGTGAAGAGAGAAATGCCTGGCAATGATGGTGGGTTTGGAAAAGCTTTGTGTACAACTATGGTGAGAAATTGAGTGAAATTTTTGATGGAAAGCTGAAGGATATTATGTTTATTAATTCATGTGTATCTGATCTATGCCTACACACAGAGTTGCAACAGAAACTCCTGATTAAAAGCATCTGATCTATGTGTGCATTTACATGAACAGATCATATCCAAATATTGCATTTGCTGTGAGAGATGATCCTTCTGTGCATGAAAATATTTTATTTCCTAACTATACATACTGTAGGATCTGAAATTAAGTTATCTTTGTTTGATAAGAAAGACCACTTGTGTGTTAAACTGATTTATCATCATCTTTGGTCTTTTAAGATTCAGACTAGATTTAGTTTCAATCTTTCTTTAGGCTAAATCTAAAGAAAAATGAAAACAGTTTTGTTCTGCACTGAATGTATATATATGAAAAAATTCGGAAGAAATTATTGTTGTTAACTGTTGTCTTTAATTTCAGGTGACTTTTTTTCCTAATGCCTTATAATATAAATACTTTCTTACCCTTCCTAGTTATCACAATGGTCTCTCTTTTACCTTGTATTAATAAGGGATGTCTTTTTTGTCATAGCCATAGTAAATTAGTGAGCCACAGTATTATTTTCTTACTTCAGCAGCTTTTCCTATATGTGCCTGAGGCAGAGCAGCTGTGAAAGAAGGAGGAAACATAATGCTTGTTTTCCATATAGTACTAAATAGTTTCAAGTGAGGGAAACAGCCTGTAAGTAATTTTGCTGATAAAAATCTCATTTTTGCACCCACATTTCTGAAAGACCTTCCTTTTTGAAACAACTGTTTTTACAAAAAGACAAAGAAAACACTACTGTAGAAAGAAAAAGGGTGTTAGAAAATAAATATTAGTGCCCATTAACAAAAAGACATCAACAGGACACTCTAATATGTATTTCCTTGTTTTCCTTATACCATTCACTGCTTAAACTTTTAGTGTTTTGATTACAAGCCACACCTTTTAAAAATTAAAATAGTCAGTCTAACCACTTCTGTTTCATCACATTAGCCTGTTTAAATGCTATTAGAAGAGGGTAATGATGCATAAATAGATTGAATTGGTATTGCAATAACAATGGTTTTTTTCAGATACAGGGCAAATACAAAACAAGGAAAATATTTTGTTTCTATTATTAAATGCTTCCTAAGTCAGTGACTGCTTCAGAGAAAAGTAGAACACTTCAATCATCCATTTTCAATATGTGCCCACACAGAAGTGCTGTAAGAGCTGCTGGAGGCCACAGGTTTCAGACCACAATTGCACCCTTTCACAACAGCTTTCAATTAAACTGAGACATGTTCACTTCCATTCCCACCACCCACTCCCCCCTCAATACTGTGAGTGGAAGCCTGTTCCAAAATCTGATTTTTTGATAGTTAGAAATCTTCTTTTAATAGGCATTTTTCATCCAGTCTTTCTTTCCCCAGTGTTGTTCTCTATAATAACTATTTGATAAATAAATCTGTTACCTGTTGTATCCAGGATTATTGTACAATCTATTTCTGGAAAGTCAGTCTCCTGTAATGATGTGATTCTTCACTTTCTGTAATAGCATTATATAGATCTTTAATATATCCAGTGTAACATATCTGTGTGGTGGGAAATGGACCCCATTAAACTTCCTGTGGTACCTTTGTCAATTTAGTTTTTTTTTAATTTCCTTCCTGAAATGGATTTTTTTTTTTTACTATTTCTTGATCTCTGACAAAAGAGGGGATGCTTTGTGTCTTCACAGTGTGCAAGATAAGTTTCCTTAGAGCCACTTTTTGCCTTTATGGGGTGACAGCATCTTTTCATTTGAAACCATGTCATTATATTGAAGTGGGTAATATCACTGCCATGGGTAGATATGCTTGTTGTGGAAAAGCAGGTCCTATTAAATGGATGAAAATTGCTTAGAAATGAAAAAGTCATATGTGTGATAGAAAACTTGCTACCTGGATAGAATGCTTAAAACGTGAAACAGAAAGAGAAAACTTCTGGCTCTACATTTAACAGCACCATAGATTTCCTTGTAATCCCAGAACAGAATGACAGAATATTCTGAGCTGGAAAGGATCCACAAGGACCATCAAGTCCAACACTCTGGGAATGGCCCATACATTTGATCTGGATTCCATCCGTGTGGATCAAACCCACAATCTTGGTCTTATCAGCACCATGCTGATGTTGTCAGGCCTGGGTTTTTTACAGATGGACCTGGTGAGGATAGGCTGAGAGAACTGAAAAAGGGTATGAATAGACAATAAAAAAAATATTAAAATCAGATCTTTAAGAACCAATATCATCTTAGCCAAATATGAATATTTGTTAATTAGTAATTTGAATTAGTTTACAAGTCAATGTTGAGCACTGTATTAGAGAATAACTGAAGAAGAGGAATGACAGCTCTATTTTTGTTAAAGACTAGCAGATAAAAATGTGTAATATTTCTGTAGTTCTTCTTAATTAAGCTGATTCTTAGCAATATAAGAATAGAAAGACTGATATGAAAGCATTAAAGCAGCTGCTGTAGTTTTTATCAGGAAAGGAGCCAGCCTGGAGAATCAGAGTTATAACAAGTTCTTTTATGGACCACAAATATGAGGCCAGTGGGGAAGAGACAGAAGGTTTTTGATACTTGTTTTTCTAACAGACTTTAAAATAGGGAGTTTTAGTGCTGTGGGAAAAAGATATCAGAATGCCCTTCTTTTCAGTACTGCACCATAGGAGAATGTTTGATTAACGTGGAAGGGATTGATTTTGTGCAAGTTAAGATGATACTGTTATGATTTTTGTTATTGAAAATTCGGAACCACCAGGGACTGTAGGTTGTGAATTGATACAGTTCCTCCTCTCACACTTGCTTTAATCACTTGGCTAACAACTGCAGTTTCACTTCTTGTTCTTGACTGCTGAGGAATAGATCTCAATTTCTGAGCTAAGCAAAAGTTCATTGGTATTAATTTTATTGTTGAGACTATATATAATTTGAAATGTTCTCAGATCCTTTAAGGAGGTGACTTTTAGACCACTTTCAGAGAAAATGAAAGTAATTTTATTAAAACTTGAATATTGTTACCAAAGCTCTGTGACTTTAAACAGAAGGTCATTTAAACCTAAGAAGCCAAGAACATGAGAATAAGATATAAAAAAGTTTTTAAACTACTATGTCAAAAGTGTGCTACTTTAACAATTAATACAATAAGATAAGGAGAGAGGTTTTTATCATTTTGACTGTCTCTTAGCATTAGAGATAAGCATTTCTTCATGACAGGGAATTTTTCCTGTTCATCTGTCTGTGCTTGGCCCTCACACAGGGCTGCTCATCATCTCTGTATCAGAAAACATTCAGTGAAAATTATTATAGTAGCAAAGAATCAAATGATTTTTCATGGATTTTCTTGTTGTCTCCCTTTTAAAATGTATGCATTTTTTGGTTTGAAGTTTCTATTTTTCTTTTGTTTTGGGGACTGGAGAAATGTTAATGACTTGAGTATAGTATAAAATCCAGAAAAAAAATCCAGATTTCAAAAAAGTGTATCACACGAAGAGGGTTGTAAAGGAGCTAGTTACAAAAATATGGAATATAGGTTATTTGCCAGGAAAGTACTGGGTTTTAGTGTTTCTAGAACAATGCAACTTAAATATCTTAATATCTGTTCGAGCAACTCACTTTGGTTTCTAAATTATTCATATAATTTGCAATCTTTAAACGTAGTCTGCAGATGCCTTTACTTGCATTCCCTTTCTATCCCTGTGCTGCAATGGATATTGCTCTTGCAGTTCCTAATAACTATTAATAATAAACTCTTATCAGCATTGCTGTTTTGGCAGGGCAAGGAAAGAGCTCTAATTTATAACATCCTATATAGTAAAGCATTTTGATCATGTGAGTAGAAAAATAATTTTAAACCAAGAAGAGAAAATGTGAATGCACTCTGTTCCCTATCATGTGCTCCCATGTCCTGCCACATTCTCTGGATAAAGTCCAGGGTAGAGAGTATCTGTGTGGCAGCTGAACATGTGATGTTTTGTGATGTAATAGCTGATTCTGATGAGGAAAATTTAATATTTAGTTAATAAATCCATTTATTTTGTTTCTGGAACCATAGACTGCATTATAGCCCCCTCCATTAGCAGCAACAGAAAAAGTGCTAGTTAAATACTCACAAGGAATGTAAACAGTGTAGCTTTCGTATATACTGAAGCTGAAGAAATGCTCTTGATCTCATTTTCCGAGTATCAGACCTCAGATTAAGGCAAAATGTGATTTTTACATCTGAATTCTGCACATGCATGGAAACAGAATTTTGGTGTGTTTTGAAAATTTATTCTTTTTTTTTTAGCATGAAGCAGCTATTCTGCGTGGGCACTGGTTTCCCAAGGAATGAAGGGTAAGAGCATGGTCCATGATAAAGCTTTATCTTGGCATTAGGGGACTTTATTTGGGGGAACCCTCAGCACTGTCAGAAAAAACCTACTTATCCAATATAAATCTCTATTTTCTAATGCCTAGAAGGATTGTGTTCTGATCCAAAAGCTTTCCAGGATCTTGTTTTGGACTCAGGCTTTTGTAGAACTTGGTAACAGATCCAGCAAATTTGAGAATGTGAGGAGTGCAACAGTCTTTAGTTGACAGCCCATCAATTGAATGCAATACAACGTCTTTCTTTATTTTATTATTATGATTGTAGTTCAATTAATGACTTCTGCACAAGTACCAAAGTCACATAGTCCCAGTATAATTTTGAATATGTAGCTAATAACAAAGCTACAATAATACCAGCTAAAGAATAGAAATACAAATCATCCATTCATTTGTGGAACACTGTTCTTTTTGTTTTCTCCTGATTCTGTTTTTAACTCTTTGTGCAAATAGGTTAAGCAGTTTGCAGTGTGACTTAGAGGATGAGCTAAATGCTCTAAAATGTAGTTGTCAAAGAATGGCACGAGGATGAGGATTTAGTTGGTTTGTTTCCTGACACAGGATGTACAATCAGATAATCCTTAGCCAACAAACTGGCTGTGGCACTATGCTCTTGCTGCTGATGTGCACTGCATACAGATTACTTAAACTAAAAAGATCTCCTCTTCTTGTGTTCTGATGTGTGCTTTACAGAGATAAAAGCAGACTAATTCCACTTTACCAGCTGTATCATTCACTTTGTTAGGCATCTAACCAGAATTCATCATATGATCAATTACAACTTAGAAATGGAAAAAATATACAATATAAATACATCTCCTAATGAATAATAGAATTGAATTGGGTTAAAACAGACTTCTTATGAAACATTACTGCAAATGGCACTAAGTGATCTCAGAAGGAATTATTGCTCCTTCACATTAATGTTTTGACCATGTGTAGTCCCTGATAATGTGAGTGGCTTGTTTTCTGAATATGTCTGTCTGTGGTTCCACACAGGGCTGGAAAAAGATTTTCATATTCTCTTTGGAACGTGAGCTGATTAGAAACAAAAATGTTTCATTAACTTTTTTCTTGGACACATTCTCCCTTATAGAGCTATGTAATAAGAGAAAGAAAGGAGACATGAGATGTTAGAACCTCTGGAATTTTTGCCATAGCCTTTGTGCAGAGGATTCTTCTGGGCAATTGTTTTCAACTGTGAGGAGATGTCAGGCAGATGGTCCAGTGAAGACCAGTAGTTGTAGCCCACTGCTATAGAGCAAGATGACAGAATTTGTCTTTGACAAGCAAGTAAACAAGTGGCACTCATGTAAGTGTTTTTTTAAAACCACACTTAAATTCTGGTGGTTATTTTTGGGAGAGCAAAGCACTCATTTCATGCAATTGTCATCTTTTGAATGTGTGATGTTCCCTGCTAGTTCAAGGCAGATGCTGTAATTTTTTTGTTCCCTTTAGAAAGTCTTCTTCAATTTAAACATTTTTCTGTTCTTCAAATGTGACAAGGTGACAAAAAAGACAAAAAATCAAACCACCATCATAATGGAAGGAAGGAAGTTATTATCCATTGGACGAATTAGACAAGTGATTCTTGAGTTCTGACTGCTATGTTGAGCTCTGAGATGAATGCCAAAACTTGTCCAGCCCAGAGGCAGTTCCATTTACACCCTGGAATGTGAAAAACATTTTCACCTGTTATTTAGAATGTAACTTTCCTTATAGTGTTCACAAGACTAATAAATCAGCATTTGCTAGGTATTTCAAGGTGCTGTTTGAAAAGTAGAGATTCTTATTGTTTCACTTTTTTCAATTCCCTACTGAGAAACCATGAAGACTTACACTTATTTTTCATTAAATTTTTGCAGATACTCTGTGTATGTAAATAATAAATGTTGCTGTACCTCTTTGTTACTTGGCAGCCAGGTGAAACATTTCCTGTAAGAATTTAGGAAAATGTTTCATACTGACTGTATCTGTAGTTAATAAGTCTCCTAAAGCTTTCTAATTACACAGAAATCATGGCAAAGTTGATGCTTTCAACACTGAATATTACAAGATAATTCTAATACATCACTAGAATATCAGTACATTCCAAAATAATGTTGAAGCATGTCCAATATTTCTGTCTCAGCCTTTTCCACTCCAAGTAGCATGACTTACCTTCTGCAAGATTCTTTTCATACTATTATTATCAACAATTATGTCTTAAGTCTAACAGAGAAAATGCCTTCAATATACAAGCTGAAATTCACTAAATATATTTAGCATATAATAAAACCAAGGAAATATCTCAGAATGTTAGGAAAATTTGACCACTGCTTCCTTTTTAGCCTTGTTTATATTTTTAAAATATTCAAACAGTCCAGAGAGGCAAAACTTCTATTGATATCTTATTCTGGTTTTGCTCATAATTTTTCTGGTTTAGTTTCTATTAACCTGGCATTTTGGACAGGGAGGAAGGGAGGAGTAAAATTAACATGCATTTCCTGTGCTGGATGAAAGTCCTGAGTCTGTGAAGTTCTATGCTGTCACTGCTTGAGGAGTTTTTCTAACGGCCAGGTTACACAGCCCCTCTTCCCAACATTTCTGAGCAGTGGTTTTGGTTGGATTTTCAGTTTGGTTGATTTGGCTTGAGTCGTTGCTTTTTTTCTGATTTCAGTCTGAGGAGAAAGACAAAGGATTTTTGGGAAAAGTTGTGCTTCCATGTTTTAAAGAGAATTGGAAAATTCTGTAGAAAACAGGAGGATAGATGGTTCCAAGGTTGTTGTCCTATTCTTCTTAGCACCAAAAATATTCAGTGTTCTGGATCTGTGTTTCAGAGAGTACTTTAAAATACAGAATATTTTATTTAATTTCAGGAAGCGCTCTTTTATTCTTAATGGCAAGCCCCTAACATTTAAAAGCCTATAAAATCTGCTGTTAGATGGAAAATTTAGAGAAGAGAGTAGTGTAGTACTTCTAAATACTGAACTGGTAATTAGATTACTGGATGGCATAGCTACTGCTGATTATTGACTTCTCTGTTCCTCATATACTCAAAGTGCTTAAAGGATAACAGAAAATGTCACTGCTTTCCCTGAAGGAAATTGGAAAATCTAATTTGTCTTGCAGTCTTTCAGTGGAGCTAAAGACAAAAAATTAGGAAGTATATTTTCTGCTCTTCACAGACTCCGACATGGACGCCATGTACTTGCAAAGCAGCTGTCAGTGAAGGCAACATTTTATACTGAACAGCACATGTGCAAAATCATGAATAATGTTAGTTAAATTTCACTTCCTGAATACAGAGCTCATTTGAAAGAAATACAGACTATAAACATGTAGTGGATGTATTTCATGAATGTTTTAAGTCCTTCCTCATTACTGAAATACCTCTCACCCTGCCCCCAGTGAAAACCAAATACCACAGCAAGCAGAAATTGAGTATTCTTCCAGTATAACATTCCCTCAAGCATCCATACCTAACTAAAAGTAGCAATTATGAGATTTACATATGCATGTTTCCTTTTTAATGAGGAATCCTCACAGTTTTTCCTATTATATTAGCAGAATTTAAATTAATGCCTGAAAGGCAGCCCTTCCCATGGGCTGTGACTGTTGTCTGACAGTGAAAATTGGAACAAAACCATTTACCTTTTTGTACTGAAAATATAGATAGCTGGACTGTTAATGGGAGGCAGGACAGACTGCCCTGATAAGGTTCAGGGCATGGCTGGGCCTATGTATCAACCAGATCTGCTTATAAGCAGAGAACAGCTGAAAGGAAAAAATACCAAAGAAATTATGAAGTAACAAAATTATTTTTGTCAGACCTCTGGAAGAATGACAAGGCTGGAATCTGAAGGACAATACATTATTGTTCTGCAATATTTATAAAATGTGGGACAGAAGAGGCTAATAATTTGTGTGTATGTAAAATTTGTATTTACCTTACCCTGTTTGTTTTCTTTTTCTCATGTTTATAATCCTGCATTTTCAGGATGCTTTGCTCTGCGTGGGGAGCTTAACATTACCATTATATGTTCAACAAATAACTCTGTCCTTGAGTATCTCCTTGCTATCGAATCTCAAAGTAACAACTATGCAGGTGCCATAATTATTTGAAAGGCCACTTATATCCTAGGATTTGTTTTTTCCTTCCTCTGCTGAGTGGGAGTAGTTTGTTATAAGTGCTGAAGAAGTAAAAAAAAAAAAAGGTTTTTATTTCCTTCTTATGAAAAATACTCCTTTTAGAATTATGTTAGTCATAATTGTAAATTCTTTAAATGCTCAACAGTTAGAAGACTACTGAACACAAGAAATTTTTCTGAGAATATATCACATAAAATGAGATGTATAATATTAAAGATAATTTTACACTGATGCTTTCTACATTTTGTGCTATGTATGGGTATATTCTTTTTTTTGATATATAATCTGGCAACTATGACCATCCATACTGGGAAATAGCTCCTAATTTGTAAGTTGTTCTTACAGTTTTAGCAGGACTATGTTCTACTAATTTAAGAAAAAATACAGTAGTTAATTCTTAGTTAATTATTTTAATGTTGGCTAGCATACAGCACATACAGAGGACAGCTGAAAGAAAACAGAGATATGGGAATTCTAATATAACAAAATGCTTTGACACAGAGCTTTGGAATATTGTTAAGACTGGAATAAAAAGGGTGTGAGATTAGTTTTCTGCAATATTAATGTTTGCTGCAGAAGAGCCTTGTATGTTTTTATGCATGTATGGAGTTGGTGCTTAGAAGTAAGCAATGTGATGGGGACTAAAATTCAGGGAACAAGGAGTGAGAGGCTGTGATGCCCACATGCTGCTTTTCCAGAGACTGAAGTTGTGGAGAGCTGTGTAAACAGAGGGAATACCACGGCAGCAGTCCAGGGGAGCTTGCTGAAAAGAAAAGTTTACATGGGCTTCTTCTGCTGCATGAGGAGCCCAAAGAAGGTTTTTCATGAGATTCCACAAAAATGAGAAGGTCACTGAATTGCACCTTGCCAAAAATCAGGTTAATGATGAGCTTAGCAAAAAGCAACCCTTCCATCTCTTCTCTGGACTTGGCTTCTATATTGATAAGTTTAACTGCATTTATAGCACATGGTACATAGATAATTTTGATATTTCATTGATGAGTGCTGTTAAAGATCCCTGGTTTGTGCTGTCTGTCTCTGGTGGTGTGCTATCCTCTGCTTGGCCTTTGTGTGCTCTCTTCCATAGGATTCCCAAATTAGGACCTCAATGGTTTCTTCCTCATAGAACCAATTCACTTTGCTTCTTTGCAATAACCCTCCTTTCCCTGTACTGTCTTTATGCCATGAATGTCAATTGGCATTATAGACACTTAGGTGGGCTCTTTTTTTTCTGATGTGTTAGAAAAAGGATATAGAACTAGTTTTGATCCCTGTATCTTCATGCTCCTCAAGCTCCTCTTTCACCCTTGCTAACTACATTATTAAATTTACTCTGCTGAAGTTTATGATCCTTTCTTTATTGTTCCTTTTGTTAAAATTGTATTATTTTAGTATTATCTTCTTATTTCTATTCCATATGTAGGTTCCTAGCTTTTGTTTGGAACTATTTCTGGGTAAATTTTTGTAAACCTTCCCCTATTAAATGAAAATTCCAGACTTAAACAAAAAAAAAAAAAAAAAAAGGCTTCCCACTTTGTTTTAAAGAATTTTAAAATATTTTAAATTAATNAAAAAAAAAATCCAAACTAAAAAAAAAAAAAAAAAAAAAAGCTTTCCAAAAGCACAATACCGGCTCTTTATTTTAAGAAGTGTAAGAAACTTCCTGTCAAATTTTATGAATAAGGCCCCTTCCCTACCAAAAGTACCTTGGGTGTTGAAAAATTTTGCAGAGGAGAAACAAGTGAAATCTAAAAATCCATGAGCACATAAGCTAAGAGTAATGACATAATTTAAATTATAAAAAAAATCTTTCAAAGGAAACTAACCAGAGAAAAAGCAAATGATGCAAGCCATAACCTTCCTAGTCACTTTTTTGTCATGGTGTCTTTTTGCCAACTTTATCCCTCCTTGAATTTTAAAATTTAAAACTTTTTGAAATTTACTTGCTAAACCATCTTAAGGCTATTTTTTCTCTTTCAATAATAAATTAATTACAACACATTGCCTTTTTGTAGCATATCAAATGGGCATAGGCTGTTAAGTATTTTTCTTAATATGCTTAGAATACTTTTAAAAATAGTTTCCTGTATGCTGACATTCCCATACTTTTAGTTTCAGAATGCTGAAAATTCTCAAGTTTATCATAGATTGTGCTTGTATTTATTAAGTTGGTTAAATGTAATGTTATGTGAAAAAAATCCTGCCACATTTTCATAGCTGTTTCCAAGACAAAAACATCCAAGCCAAAGATGTGAGTCAAACTATATTCCTCCCTCTCTTACTTTATTTGTATGTGCCCAGAGAGTTACCAAAGTCTCTTTGCAGTGCACTGGATTCGTAGCCTGAGTGACAGAACTTACTGCAGGAGATGGAAAAATGCAGTGAATTTCCCTTTAAGACTGCAGTAACCTTGCAGCTATAGCTGTCCTATTTTTATCATCTTAGAGACTGTTTCTCAAGCAGTGAATGCATTCCAACATATTCACAGTATGATAACTCCTTTTCTGTAGACCTTTGGGGCTCAAGGGTTCTAAGGATGTTCTATTATTTTGTAAAATAATACTGAACTAGATGGGGATGTGAATAATGCATATTTTGCTGGAGAAAAAGCATAATTCCTGGGTTTTGTGGGACTGCTAATACTGATCCACTTGGACAACAGTAGGGAATTCTCTGTTCTGAAATTGAAAAATCTGAGTTTGTGTGCCATCAGTGCTAGGAAATACAGGCTGTGCACAGGGAGAAGAATTGCACTGTTGTCAAAGAGTCCTAGTGGTGTCTGAAGCCTAAGTTTACCTGGTTTCATTAATATGCCTTGCAGTTTCTCCTATCTGTTTGTCTTAGTCTCCCTAAACAGCAAAAGACAAAATCACAGCCATTAAACCTTCATACTTGGAAGAATTCCAGAAAGAAGGAAAAAAAACTGCTCAAAGTTTATAAAAAGCCTTATGAAATAATGGGGAAAAATGTCATGAGAAAGACCTGTAGAGTGCATTGGCCTTCTTGTGAATTTATAGAGTGTAATACTTACGAGGACTAATGCATTTTGGGCATTGCAGGTGAATTCAAGAAATGGAATAAAAGTTTGCAATTAGTCTGAAGTCCAGGCTCCATAGTATGAACAAAATAAGTTTATTTCTCTTATGAATTCAGTACCCAAAATTTTAAAACATTCTTGGCAGAGAAATCAGCAGGTAAACTATTTTCTTAAAGAGACCTTGAGGGAGAACAATATTTAAATATGTGGAATGGAGAAGACAGAAATTAGTACTATGAAGGAAAAAAAATGCTATTACTCAAGTGTTATTCTTTCTATTTAATGTACTCATGCATCTTTGCAGGAAAGAGAGACAATCATTGGCAAACCATTGGCAGCCATTCCCTAGAGATTGCAAGGTACATTTTTAATGTTCTGAACAGTTGGGATTGGATATCTGAGAAAAAGGAAAAGAGAAAGGATAAATTAGTATGATTGTTTTCAGGGACTTAAATGAAATGTGTTAGAGCATTTTAGTATGTTTAGGCATCCTAAATTTTCATATAAGGAAGCTTTTCTGTGCTAGTGCTGCAATCTTTTGGGAGTGTGCAAAGCCTGTTTCATTGATCCTGTGTGCCTTCCAGCTTTTAACAGCACAGGACCAAGGTATGTTTGTGGATCATGTGTTGGAAACACCTCTGACTGTCTAGCTGAGTGTCTAGGAAAAACAATTCTCATCTGGAGATGACTGAGAACATAAGACTGGCCAGATGGGAGAACTGGGAGAAGCTACTGTGAAGCAACTGTGATGTTTTTGGAGAAATGATCTCTGCACAAAGGAAAGTACAGAAGAAAGCAAGAAAATGTGGGAAAGCAACATCATGAATGTAAAAGAGAAACTGATAGAGAGCACAACAGTAATAAAGGATGAGCGTAACAAGGGAGGCTGAGTTATAGGAAAGTGAAGTTTGATTTTGATTTGCTGGCCATTTGAACTAATGTTAATTTTTCTTTTCAGTGCTCCCTGTTTTAGCTTGACAGTGGGTCAAGTGGGTTTTAGCTTGTTGTTGTTGGTTGGTTTTGGTGTTTTTTGGTGGTGGTTTTGGGTTTTTTTTTTGTTGTTGTTTTGTTGGTGGTGGTTTTTGGTTGCCTGGGTTTTTTGTTAGTTTCTTTTTTTGGGTTTTGGTTTGGTTTTTGATTTGGGTTTCTTTTTGGTTTTTTTTGTTTTTTTTTCTCAAGCCAGAAAGACTAGGGCACAGCTGAAGTATCTCTGGGCCCTGGTCATCTCAGAAAGCAGTAGTATGGTACATGGCTCTCTACTGCTCCAGAAAGAATCCATGCAATTATTAACTATGCCTGGAAGAAATTATAACCAAATCATGAGGTAGGACAACAGTCTTTTTTTTTTTACACTCTTGTTATTTCTCATTATGGAATATGCTTTTCTGCCTGCTGGACTGATGTGTGTATCACATTTCCTTTCACACACTTGTGTGAAAATGTTCAAAGAGTCCCACTTGTGCCTTAAGCCTGAATGCTCAGTGAGACCTGTATTGGTAGTGAAAACTAAATATACTGGAACATAGGAGGGACTGAAACCCCAGCATGGTCTAGCAGGATGCCTGTGCAGCATTGCATACTGAAAGCCTGACCCGGTGACAGCCTTTGGCATGGACTGCAGATTTAGGAATGCAGCTGCTGAGGAATTCAGAAAGCAAGCAAATTAAAAAAAAGCAAGGCAGGATTCTGTTGACTTTTTTTTTTTTTTTCCTGAGAAGCCTCACCAGAATCAAGCATTCCCCATAAAATGGAGACCTGTTGACCTGGAAAACACCAGTAAAAACATACATCCAAATTTTCCAGTTGACACCAAAATCCAGAATTTTACTTCCACTGTGTTATGTTACTTGAGTTCTTGTTATCAAACAATTGTGAAGGATGATTAATGACCAACAGCTGATTTTCTGAACTCTCTGTAAAGTCTCACTTTAATTTTCTTTATTTTCTTAAATGCATTGTCAATAATAAAACTGAAACATAGGAGGAAGTGTGTTCTTTTTCCTCAAAATCCAGAACCGCATTTTCTTCAGGTGGTACCAGCTTGTTTGGGATAAATTCATTCCATTGCCCTAGATGCTGAGGATTAAAATATTTGAGTGAACTAACAATACTGATAATAGTGACCATACATAAAGGTTTATCTGTTCTACTGTTACATAAATACTACATATAAGTCTTGGTATCTGTTTAGATCTGTTAGATACAGTTAGAACACAGATATATCTATAGCATTGTGGGAACTTTCTTGATCTAAGTGGGAGTATTAAAAACAATATATTAAAATCTTTTTTTCTACCTACCTAGTCTTTCAGTTTTATAAGGATACCATTAGATTTCAACATGGAAAATGCAGGAAGGATAAATCTTTTGGACATAATTTCTTTACAGAATTTGGGACATTAGGATTAAACTAAGTAATGTTAAGACATTTATTCTTCAGGCTTGCCTTCATTCCAGTAGATCTTACTAATTCTAATGATGCCAGTGTCAAACAATCCTCCCAGGTACTGTGCACGTAAAATCCAATTGTGAACACTTATCCCAAAACACATGATTCATGAGTGCCACAGGGAGCACCAATTAGGGAAACTGCTTTCCACATGGTACATTCTCTGACTTTGGATATTTGCTTGAAATGATACAGTGTAAAAAAAAAAAAAATAAAGAGGAAGCCTTGTTGCTGTCTAACTAAATTATCTAAAAAGCAAAGGACCTTAGCAATTTGCCTGGGCTTTAGTTTTAGAAAGTGCAGGCAATGCATTGAGTGAATTCATGACACTGAAGTGCCCATGGCAAGTGCACAGTAGAAACAAGTTGTTTCACCACTCTGTTTGTAAATATCAGTTCAGCAGCAATTACACAGAACACTCAGATTGCCTGAGTGTGAGAAAAAGTCTTATTTACGTCTGATGTGCTTCATCATTGCAACAAGATTGTAAGACTATAAAAATGTGCATCTCTGTTTTAGTCCTCTGAGGGAGACTCTTCCTCTTTCTACACTTTGGCCAGAGTTGTGTAGTAATACTGTCTCTAGGTGGGGATTTGAAAAGTCCTCTGCTGAAACAAACACAGGGCAAAGATCAAACAGCACTGTGTCATTTTTTCCCCTCATTTCTTAGTTTATTGGCTCTCAGAGTGAAGCACGTCAAGTGTGAATGTGCATTGTGGAATTTGTGGTTTGTTGCATGAAAATTCTTACAGCCCTTGATTACTTAATGTGAAACCACAAAAAAATGTTTAGAACCTGTTACAGAAGCAAACAAAGGGAAGAAACCCACTGGATGAGAAAAAATCTGCTTACGTTGATGTTATGCTTTAATGGACAGAGAGAGAAGCAAACTAATTTTTTTTCCTCCTTAGTCAGCTTCTGTGTGTAGAAATGGCATTTGTAGAAGCTTTTCAGTGCTGTGAACCATCACGGCCTGTCAGCTGGCTCTTGTGCTCTTTCTGCTTGAAATGTGCTGAACTTTGGTGAGGGAGACATTCAGGAGGAGCCTAAATATCTGTTTCTGCAGGGATATCATGGTGTCTACATTTTATGGAAGTTCTCTCCATTAGAGGGGGGAACTGATTTTTGTATCCACAGACTTTTACAATGTTCAGTTCTTTGGGTTGATATGAAGAAATGTATTTTCTTCTTCCTATCTCCCAAAGCAGAAATAATCTGAGTGCTTCTCTTGTTTTCCTTGTCTGCCAGTTTTGAAGTAAAATTGTTTGAGAGCTATTTTTTTTTCTGCAGTCTCAATATTAATGCTGTTTTGAATTGGGTTTTTAACCAGTTCGATCAAATAAGTCACATTTTTCATTTTATAAACTAGTGTTCCTCTTCCCGCATTCATGGAATGGTATTAGACTCCTTTTTTGCAGTATACCAGGATTTGAAACATGTCAGCATGAAACTGAGTTTTTTCCTAGCTTGAATCTTGCAGTACTGTTCTCTGCAGGTAAATTCATATAAAGAGATAAGGTCCTGCCCTCTTGATTTATTACATTTGGACTGCCATTTTACTATCTTTCCTTAAGAGGCTTAACTGCCTACATAAGGTTCTCAGCAGCAGTCAAAGTTTGTCACTTCCTCTAAATCATATTCTGGTCTTTCTGTTCCTTTGTATTCATGTCTTTCATGGAAGAAGAAATTACATTAAGTTTGCTAACTATAGAAACTTCTGTCATGACTGGGGGCAGATGTGTTGCGTGTGGGTGTGTTAACAAATAATCTCAATTACATGTAAAATATTTTTATATAATTCTGCTTAATTTTTTTTCCAATCAATTTAAGAAAAGTCTGTCAAAGTAACACTGCAGCTTGAGTACTGTTGTCCACAAGATGTACTTACATCAGTTTCAACCGAACTGTTTCAGAGCTTAATGAAGCTCTGGTTTTTCAAAGACCACAAAACTTCTGAAAGTTCTCCTTGACATTTTATCAGTGTTGGATGATCTGAAAAAGAGGTGCCGTTCATAGCTGTGCAAAACGTGGTGGGTTTATAATTTTTTTTTAGACTTTAATCTACTTGCCTTTATGTTCATTGAATTTTAGTTTGTGCTTGGATTCAGCTGGATCCCAGAACTCCAAGTAAAATACTGGTTTCACCCAATTTCACACTGCAGCCATGCAAAACCCACACATTTCTGACAGGTTTTGATGTGAAACCATAACATATTTTGGCCCAAGTTCATACAAAAACTATGTGAACCGCTCAGTTAATGTGGGCTGTGTTCCCAGTTTGTAACGAAACATTAAACCAAGCAGGTTTTTTGCATGGCTTTGTATGTGTTGTACATGTTTTGTTTAGAACCTGTGTCAAAACATTTCCAAAGCCCTAAAAGCAAGCCTGTTCTTCCATAGCCTTCAATGGATAATTACTTTTTCGGTGGAAACCAGAGGAAAATGTTGAGCTGAAGCCCTTTGAAGGGAGGCTACTGCCAGAATATCTCCTATTCAGTGACTGTGGATCAGAATCTCATTCTCTATTTCCTCATCAGCCAATTTATTTCAGCATTAAACTTCATTCGGGATTTCATAGGAAAGAGAAATAGGGCCCTGGGTATTCTACTGTGGTTTTGGTTCAGCTGTTATTTGGCTCATGTCCTGCTCACTGTTGGTTCAAGGTTTTAGTGGGACAGTTATAAATTCCTGCTTATTTTGGGTCCAGTGTTTCAGTAACTAAAATCTTCTTCCTGTTATTACAAATATTATGATTATTAAGCCTGGACAGAGAAGTATACTTATGGAGAGAGTGTATTTTTCCTTTTGTAGAGAAGGTAGTCAAACAATGGCCTTTGATTTAATTGCTGTTTTCTGATCCAAACAGTGTGAGATGTTGCATATAATATCAAGGTAAGGCAAAAGCTACAGCTATTTTCATCAGTGAAAAAAATATGATCCAATTTTTTGTAGAAGCAAGTATTTTAAGAACAAATTCAGTTATGTAATCATTATCTATATGTCCCTTTTATTTTTTCCTCTGCTGACATCTGCAAAGATTTCCCTGATTGTGAAATATATTGTTGTCTTTATTATTCACTTTTAAATCTATGGCAGTATTACATTCCAAACAAATTAATTCTGCTGAGAATTCTATAGAAAACTGTGCCAATCTCTACAAATCTTGTGGCACTTAAATTTGATTGAGTAAGGCTTTCAAAATTTACAATTTTATTATAAAACAGGTATTTGTTTTACCTTGCAGAACTGCTAATTTCTCTTAGAACAGATTTCTTTTTTTTAAATTACTAGGGATTTTCTGCAATTTCCTGTTGGTCTGAAAATAAGTAAAAGTGACATGCATTCGTTATGAAAAAAATCTGTTCATTTTATTTAGGAAGATCTCTTCTCAAAGCTATCACTAATGGCAGTTGCGACTGAGTGAGAACTATCAGACTTGACACTTCTAGTGCTTTTCAGCTCCAGAAATCCCCAAATACTTGGGAAGTTTAATTGTCCATGTGTGGGACAAACAGAAGTCGTTGCTCACAGAGAAGTTTCTCAGTGGTTGTTATCCACCTTAGCCAGACCCTTCACTTGGAGAAGCGTAGTGAGGAGTGGCACTATGTGCTTGCTGCTCTAAAGCAAGATACTTGCACCTAACCCAGGCCACACCTTAAAAGCTGTGAAAAAGTGGGGAATGGGCTACATTCAACTCATCACAGGCACCCATGGAAGCCAGTGCTTTAAGGAGCAGTGAGTGCACTGTGGGAAAGAAGACATTTGCTACAGCAAATTGCATTCCAGGCCAAGACTCGTAGCAAGGTAGAACCAGGGGGCAGTTTTGGGGTGCCATGGGTGTCATGCTTCGTCTCGCTGGGCACCTCAAACTTCATAAGATGGCATGACAAAGATTGCTAGAAATCATGAGTTCATGTAGTCAGGGAAATGCAGAAATGTCTTAGATGAATTTAATAGGGCACATATAATTTGAGGACTCTGGGTTTTTTTCTTGGCACTACTGGAAATGCCTTTCATAGTTTCCAGTCTATCTTTAGCCTCATCTTAGGCTTAGAATGTGCACTGCTTGGGGACGAGGCAACCTTGTTCTCATGTTTCTGCTTTTCCAAGTACAAAGGATCTCAGCCTGTTACCTGTTCATACATCAATTTGTAATCATGTAGCAACACTTGCTAAACTCAGCAAAACAAGAAGTGAGCTTAAAAACACATTATCAGTGGTTTCTGATGGTTTGAAACAAGCAGTGGTGAAGCCTGCTTATCTTTAGGTCTCTTAGCTAAAATAAAGTCAGCATTGTTTGTAAGAAGAGAATCTTGTTAGTCAGAAGTTTTTATTAAGAAGACTTTCTTAAGAAAGAAGCTTTCTTAAGAAAAGCTCACAGAGCTAAATTTAAGAAAATATCACAGAGCTAAATTGTTGTTACTGGTTGTAAAAAGCAAGTTTCAATTGTGAGGCCTATTTGTTTAGAGTTTGTGTAGCACATAATTATGAACCATAAAGAACATCTAGGAGATATTTTTCCTCCTCTCTATCAGCAGCTGAGATTTCATATACTTTCCCTTTTTTGATGAATGCCAAGATTATTCTTCAGTGCCATTCATGAAGGTAATTTACACAGGTGTTTGTTGCTTACAGTAGTCCTTGGGGTCATATGAAGCTTTTTGCTTCTGTTTTACTAAACTTTCCAGTGTTACCAATAAGTCTGTCTGCAAGAACATTTTGTTCTAATTGATCTCTCATTCCTATATATTGCCATCAACATGTATATTTTTGTCATAATTTGAGTAGATACAGTTGCTTTTCTTCCCGTGCATCAGAATGCTGACCCTGCTCCATGTTCAGTGTAAAGAGTGTTTTAAAGCTGGTTTTAGTAAGTGAGATCTAATATCTAATCTTAAAATATTGCTTATAGTGGGCTAAATCCCAGCCAACTAACAGTCTGTGGTAAACAGCTGAATCAAGGGTGTTCTCCTTTGTGACATTATTTTGCCCCTGCAGAGGGAAAGAATGTAGAGGAAAGTAAACATTATATTCTTCATTTGCTCAGATTAAATACTAGATATACTGCATCAAAAATGTATTCTTTTGTTTTGATGGCATTTAGATTGAATTCCAGGAATTTCCTATTCCCTCTTTGACCCAGGTTTTACAAGGAAGACAAAGGAGGATGGAAAAAACAAAATACTCAGCTATGCCAACATCATGGAAATACAGCTTTGCTTCTGCTAACTCCAGTAGCTCCTGCTCAGGCCTGGGGGAGCCATGGTTCCTTACACTCCCCTTGAGAGTGCATCTTTTGGCACTCTCCCTGTAGCATTTGCAGCACAGGAAGGCCCTACAGCCTGTTGCCACCTGCAGTATCTTTTGCTGCTCAAATGATATTGTGAAGGGTAGATCCAAAGCAGTCAAACTGTTTCCCCTGCTCATGTCACCTACGTTTGATACAAGCCCTCAGCATTTGTGTGAGAGCTCTCCTAAAAGCTGCAGTGAGTGACTTCTGCAAGGGGTAGAGCCAGAGGTAGACTTCATCCCTTCTGAGGCTACACTTTTCCTTTCCCATACTGGCCCAGTAGGATGCAGGCACAAGCAGCATCTGCCCTTTTGAGGCTGAACAGAATTGCTGTGACTGCTCTATATTGTATTCTAGAGATCATATTCCAAACATCCCTTTCTGTTGTACTTTTGTTCCCTGGATGAATACTTTTTTGGCACTATTATTATTATTATTATTATTATTATTATTATTATTNTTTGAACTACTTTGTATAGCTCCTATAGCTACAATTTTTAAAGGCAGCCGCAGCATTCCACTGTATGTAGCATGTGAACAAACCATAAACAAGTAGATGTTTAATGATAATTCATCTTTAGTAGAACTTAATAGTTATTGTGATTATGTTATTAAATGGAACTCTTCAGTTAGCTCCTAATGTGTAATATTATTGAGATATTCAGTACATTATTGGAATGAAATGACAGCATACCTTCAATGTGTACACAAGTCTAGTTTGATGATTAGTTCTCTTGGGATTGCTGCTGGCTGGAGTAATGTACTGTAATTAAAAAACTAAATTATAACCAAGCTGAAAAATGTAGTACTGAATTATCTTAAAATAGTATAAACCAAAACTAATCATGCTGAGAAACTAATAGGCCAAACCAAAAATGATAATCTGCTACTAATTAAGATGACATGGAGACATGCAATTAAAAACTAATTGCTAGCTGACTTTTTCTTTTTTAGAAAAGGTCTTGATGCATTTCATTAAAACTGATTTTGTTTTTGAATGTTTACTGGCATTTCTTTAATATCTAGTGTTAAAGAAGGGAGTTTAAAGGTTTAAATCTGGCACACCATGATAGCTTTATTTCACTCTAAATTTAATTGCACATGCAGTATACAACAGTTATGGGACAGAAGCTGTGCTAGTGAGTTGGCCCATATGTTGAATTTACTCACTTATTTAAACTGACAAATTAAGTTTAGAATTCTGTTTGCCAGCTTTGCTCAGAACAGTAGCTAATTAAATCTTGGCAGCAGAACCATGGGTGAAACATTTGTGTGATATCCTTCAAAAAGCAATATAGAAGTACAGTTTTAATAAAAGGTGGTGTTGCTTGCTTTAGGAATTATCTTAATTCTGTGCTAGTTTTTATTGTTTCATTCAACTTATTACTCTTAGTGACATCAGTTATACTCATAATTTCCTATAAAATAGAGCCTTTCTAACTTCTCCTCTCTCATTATGAAATATTTGAATGCGTTTATTGTGACAGATGATCAGACTTCTTGTCCAACAGATGTTTTTACATGAAGATTAAATATCTCTGAAACTGTGAATGGCATTTCATAGCTTTTATCTTCTAGAAGGGTACAGAGATTTTTATTCTATCAGCTTCACATGGATAATTTAAAAAAAACCATAAGAAACTTATTTCTTCAGGTACTTGGGCTATTTTAATTGCCATAAAACTAAAATTTTTGGGGCTATCCTTAAATATTGGTTCAGACAAACCAATTGATGCCTTTACACTGTTGCCTATACATTGACTGAAATTAATGTGCCCCAGTTATTTTCTGGCCTGCACATATAAAGAACTCACATTTAACCCAGAAATAATAAAAGCCTTATCTTTTGTGGTGCACAGATTCCAAGATAATTGTATTTACAGAGTTTGAACACATTCTTGGCATTTTTGAAAATCAATGAGCATTTCTGAGTATTTGTTAATCAAAAAAGACAGCCAAAGCAGCATATGGTGACTGCAGCTCAAAAATCATGAAACTAGCAGTCAGAAAAAAAGCCTGTCTTTCAATTTTATTAAGAAAAATTTAGAAATAAGAGATTGAGAACTTAAAAATATATATATATATATATTTTCTGTTATGCTTTTAAAATAGAGAATTGAAATATGTTTGATCAATTTCTGTTCATGTGGGAGAAATTTGTATGTGTAAATATGCATATATATATATATGGTCAAACATAATATATGCAGAATGCATTCTTAAATTTGAAAAGCTTTGTTTGGGTGTTTGGAATTTTCAGCTCATAAAGCTAAACATTTCAGCTCTCTGTGGCAAGATGGTACAATCTGGCTAAGAGAAACATATTAAACCACTACAGCATACAAAATTCATTTACTGTAAGCAGGATTTTACGGCATTTGTTTTGAAATCCTTATATTCTGGCCAAAGCCAGCTAAAGCAGTGAACTCTGCCTTTCAACAGTCAAGTAAATAACAGTAATGATAATGAAAATAGTGTTTCAACATCTGTTCTTAGGCACTGCATCAAAGAATCATAGAATCATTTCGGCTGGAAAAGACCTATAAGATCATTGAATCCAAACACTTAACTCAGCACTGCCAAGTCCATCACTAAACCATGTCCCGAAATACACATCCACACATCTTTTAAATACCTCCAGGGATGGTGGCTCAACCCCTTCCCTGACATCCTGTTCAACTGTTTAAGCACCAATTCAGAGAAGAAAAAATGTGTCTGTCGTTCTACAGTAAATACCAGATTTGCACAGTTGTGAAGCTCTCTGTTGGAGAAAAATAATTTGGGGAACAAAAATTATGCAATCATACAATCATTGAGATTGAATGGGACCTGTGAAGACCATCTAGATGCAACTTTTTATATTAATTTGACTTTGAGAAGTAATTATTATTCTTGAAATTAAATCAGTCTCAAAGGGTAGGTATTTTACATTTAGCTATTGTGTTTTTCTAGCAAGTCAATAACAGACAGATAATACTGAAATATGCACTGAAGCAGTTGTACTGTTATGAATTCAGTATCAATCAGTGAGAGAAAATCAGGCTTACAGTACATATTTTACCCTTAGGTGCACTAAAAAGAAAACAGTTGGAAATAATCTTAACTTGGTCTTGACTGAAAGACTGAAAGAAGTGATGGCTATCAGAAAATAGATTATTAGCAGATTTGCTACCTTTATGAAGAAAAAAAAAAAAAGATTCTTAATATTTGAGATATATCTATCTACCAGAGCTTCAGAGGCATGTTTTCAGGTAAATACACCCTTGCTAGAATGCAATGTTTTGTTAAACTATACTGACTAGGTTTCTATTCTGAAAAGGTGAAGGTAGATAGTGATTTGCTTTCTGGTCAAAGATTTGCTTATTCAAGCCCTTATTGTGTTTGATCCAAAATACAAATCATGACAAATTTAAGTCCCATGCTAAACAGGGACTTAAACCTTGTGTTTTCATTTTGCCTTTATCACATACGTAGCCTGACTGGGGAGGGAGGGAGGGAAAAAAAGGTGAAAGTTTAATTACTTCTTTCTTTGGTAAAAATGCATAGATATATGGTCTAATCAGTTGCTGCCAACTGATGGAGCTGCTGAGAGGGAGATGCTAATAAAGTCACGCTGAGCACTCCCTGTAGCTCAGGTAGCTCAGGGGGCAGCTGCAGACTGAGCCCAAGGCCAGAGGCTGTGACCTGGCACCGAACCTTTGGGCAAAGGGCCCCCGTGGCCCCACTGGGTGATTGGGCACTCAGAGCCACAGCAGGAGCTGGGGACCCCCAGAACATGGCACACTCAGACTGTGAGGGTGTAAAAGCCCAGGAGTTCCTTTGTTCAGGGTCCCTCCTGTGAGGCACCAGCTCCATCTGTTATTTTTGTCATTTAGTCATTGAGCCGAGATAAAATTATTTCAGGAACTGGGATGTCTGGGACTCTACTATGGGAAATCTGGGGCCAAAGATGTAAGGGAATGTGGTCTGACTGTGAATGTGGGGTGTGTAGCAGTGCAGGGGCCTTGGTCCCAGCTCAGGTGGGTGCAAGAGTGATTGCCAGAGTGGATCCTGAGTGGTCTGACAGGGAAGTGTCCTTCATTATTAGGAATTTACAGAAATACTTCTACTTCCACAAAAAAGAGTTACATGCTAAATTAGAGTCACACTCTTTATTATGGAGATTGGAAAAGATGGAACAGTTTTTGGGTTTCAGTGGAAAACAGTGACAATATTGTCACCCTATTGTGACTCATAAGAAAGATGCTTGGAAAAAGGTGTGGTTCGAGTTTTTCCTGTTTTATTTTGGTTCCTGAAACCATATGAAGGAAGCTTTGTGCTTAATTCAATGACTGTACTCCTTGCCCAGTATTCAAAATATTCCCATAGGCTGTACAAAATGACTAATTAGCTAATATAGGACTTTGGATTCTGCTGCAGTGCCTGTGTGACTTTTTGAAATTTTTTTTTTTCCTTCTTAAATACCAAGTATTGGTGTAATTTTGCTCCTGCTGAAGTTAGCTGTGCCACCAACTTTGGGAAGGTTAACATAGTTGAAAATTCCTTTCCTATGATACTGTTGATGTTGTATTGAGTAGCATTTGAAGGTAAATATATTAATCCAAATATGCCACCCGTTTTCTGTTTTCAAAAGATGTGAAAATATATGAAGAGAAAGGGGGAATTTGTTAGTGTACATTAACTTATTTGTACATTTGTAAACCAAAACATTTTAACTTCTGTGTCTGTTTTGAGGAATTCATTAGTGCTACCATACCTATTTCACTGCAGACGTAACCAAAGTCAATGTGCTTTGCTTCTTAGTTACTGCTTCCTACTCCATTTATGTTCCTGCTTGATTGTTTTGATCTTTCCAACCTCAGAAATAATTTTGGCCACTGTCTGAAATGTCCAATATTTCAAAGGCAGTTTGAGGAAAGAAATGCACATTTGCCAAGCATAAATTATTGAAACTTACAGCTTGATTAGGTGCCAGCATTGGGGACATGGAATATTAAACTCTGCAATTTACTTCTTGCCAGTTGTTTAATGTATCCACACCAGTCTGCTCCAGAGGAAAAGATTAGTTATTGTAGTAAATGCAATTCTCCCAAGCTTTTCAGTGATGATAGAAGCACTGTAAGCCTATTCCCTATCCTTAAATTTTACTTCTCACAGTCATAAGTTTGGTTTATAACTGAACAAAGAATAATAGGTGCCCTAGCTCGTGTGTAAAAAACCCCAACCAATCAACTAACCAAAAGATTATTTTATGTAGCATAATTAGAATATGCATCTATAGTGACGATCATTCAGCTTGATGAAACATGATAAGGTGTTGTTCTACTACTGAGAAGTTAAGATCAGTAGTTAAAGCCTTGGTGTCATGTATGGGTATTAGGAATGCTGTGTGGAACAAAGGATCCTGCGTGGGCTGTGAAAGACTAAGTGAAAGCTTGTGTTATTCAAAGCAGCCAAAGCACCAAGCAATTGAAAGGTTTCTTTCCCACATTTAGAGCTAACCAAAAGGAAACACAAAGAAAAAAAATCCATTTAAAACCCATTTTTCAGGGGTGGAGAAAAACTTCTCCCTGTCGTCAAGGTAGCTATCACAAACTTTTTATCAGAAAACTGAACATGATTTTTTACTTATTTTGAAAAAAAATAAAAAAAGTGATTATTCGGCAGGTGTTCTGATTGAAAAAAAATCTAACCTGACATTTTCTGTCTTATATGCTTTACAGAAATGAATCAATCCCCATATCAAATGTGGAACTGAACCTTTAGAGTGAGTTACTGCATACATTTACCAGGATGCAGAATTTCTTTTGAGAGAGAATCTTTCTTGACAGGTTCAGCTTGATGAGTGAGCAATGGTGTTTTGATTAAAATAAATACAAATTGATTGGATTTGTATAGAAGGTAGTCTTGGAGCTATTCATCCCAGCCAAGGTTGTGTCAGCTTGAGATGCTCTTAGAAGCATAAAACGCTCTAGAAATCTTTGAAGTGAAAAACAAGATGATCTAAAAAGTCCAGATACTTTTATGGCTAAGCAGGCACTGGTGGAGAGTTTCAAGAATCACAGTGAGTTTTTTTGGGAAGAGTTGGCTGCCCAAGGTCAGATTAAGCATGTGCCTTTTTAAATTTATTTATCTGCCATCCTTTATTCAGATGCTCACATAATTTGTTCAGTCAAAGAAAAAAAGATATTTAAGAGAAACTGACAAGAGGAGAGGTGGGAAAACAAAAGTCACAAGAGGATTTTATGATTGATAAAGTTTGAGGTGGTTGAATAAAGCATCAGTAGTAGGGGTAAAGTTGTGGTCTACAAAATGCAGTGAAAAACTACTAGTATTTTCTTATTCTGCAGCTGTCTAATCTTATGATTTATCTTTGAATTTTCCTGTATGCAACATCAACCCTCTTTTCATTGATACTTCTACTTCTTTTTGTTGTCATTTGTTTACCTTCTTTCAGAAACATCTCATTTTTTCCATTGGTTTTAACCCTCTCCTTTGTTTATTTTCTGACATCATTCTATTCTTCAGATGGCAGGCAATTAACTAAATATGCTCATATTAATTTTTTTCTATGTCCCCTGAAGTAGCAAATGTTGCCATCATCAGTGATATTTATGTACTTGCTGAACTTCCATGACACTTTTATATGACGTAGCACTTCTAAAGCTTCAATAGTGGCCTCATCTTCTGCCACCTGGCTTCATTTTACCTAATTGGATATAGTGTGATATAATTCCACAGTCCCAAATGCTGCCTCATCATATAAACAAAAAATCAAAAAACCCCAGCTATGTGCATTGTTATTTAACCAAGCTGTTCAAATGATACACCAGAAATAAGCTTCAGCTCATTAATGCTGGTAAGACCTTTGGACTTTAAACAAGAATCTGGTGTTGCAGTAGCAGCAGTTTATGAATCACAGCTAGTTCTGAACCAGAGAATCTCTGTCTTACAGTGGGAGTGCAAGAAAGGGAGATGTGGCAAAAGTTTTCAGGGCAGCAATCTAATGGTGCCATGGCTACATTCAAAGGTCTTGGTACTCTTTGCAGAAGCTCATAATGTTTTAAAAATACCCCAAACCACTTTGAACCACTGGAACCAAATATTTCCCAAAATGTCATTACACATTGAAATACAAGGTTAATGACTTCCAACTTCTCAAATATGTAACTCTCTGTGTGTTCTTTTGTCTGTACTTTACAATTGTTCTGCTCACTTTTAGGGAATCTCTGTAAGTTTTGAACAGTGGCATTGAATATTACGCTGGCAACTATCCAGATGCCTGAGGGCAGCAACAATTTTCATATTCATTTGAATTATTTTACATTTCTAATACATCTGTTTGAAATCTCCATTATATAGAAATGAAACTTTGCCATTAATGCATTAAAATCTTTCACTATGTAGTAGTGGATGGAAAGAAGAGAAGAAAGTACCTGAAAGTATTTGTCTTTGAAAGCTATGCTGTGTATTTTTCTTCTCTCTGGTGCTTTTGTTACAGTTAAAAACAAACAAACAAACCTGCCAAAAACATAGATACATATCTTCAAAAAAATGCTGTAGGTGGTATTGATGATGATTTGTCTTCCATTTTTTCCTCATTGTTTATTTTTTTCTTTCATCTACAGTATGTCATTTCACCTCTCTGTTGAACAGTTTGTCTTCCTCACCTATCTTAAAGACTTTCTCACTCCTTGGGTTTTTTTTTTTTTTTCTAAATACCTTTCTCTATGACGGTTGCAGAAATATTTATATAAAAGGTATATTAGATCAGTTGGAGAACTTTTCCCAAACTATGCCTGTAGTTCATATAAGCAAAGGACCCTAAACTATCTATGACTTTGGATGAGATCTGAAGACCCCACAGGTCTTTCTGACAACCTTTATTACAAATGCTACCTAATAGAAAAAAAAATTAATTTTTTTACATTAAATCTATATTTTCTAAAGGGTTTGGTGGTGCATATAATGTGTATGATAGGAATTGTATGTACACAGAGAAAAAAAACCATTAATTTTGTAAGAACTGTATTAGTAAGGTAGAATTTTTTATGAAAACTTTGCTTTTTACTGAACAATTTTTAAGCCAAACAGTGTGGCCACAAGTGATAACAGATACTACTGATTTGAGATAAAATATCAAACATTGCTGCAAAGAAAGTTCAAGTAATATTTTATAAATGTCAGTTTTCTTTCTCTTACCTCATGTATCTAATTATGGGTGAAAGCAAAGTAAGTCCACTTTTCATGTAAGGTTATTAACTTGATGGTGTCCCTTTAAGTTGTGAGGATGTGCAGAGTAGTTAGGAATGTGAGATACTGTAGGGTACCAAATGTGTGATGTGATGTTGCTAGGCAACTCACTTATTGTTTTAAACAAACCACATAGAGCTGGCAACAGCTGTCAAAGCTCTTGGCTCTTGACAGTAACACAGACCTCTAAAGAACTTAGAACAAAGGTCTTCCAAAATAAGCTCTAATGTGTAACACCATCCCATAGTGCCAGCAAGTGTGTTAACCTATTTGTTAAGTTAGCAGATACAATTATCTTTCACAATTCTATAACCAAATATTTCTGACAACTATTTAATTTGTATACATACATTTAAAAAAACCCCCAACAACCTGTTAGTGCATCGATTTGTCTTTGTAAAAGAATGCCTTTTGCAGCTGCCAATAGTAGCAGAGCTGTTTGCATGTGAGCATCGTGTGTGTGCAGTCAAGAAAGGCAAAGTGTTACATAGAGAATAGTTATGTGTATGTGTTTGTGGATTTCTTCCTTTTCTCTGCTGTTGACTTGAATATATTTTGATATATCACAAACAGAGGTGAGATCAATTTTGTCAGTAGTAGAGTCCATAAAAATAGATGTAGCACACTAACACCTACCAATATGGCAAAGCTTTTAAAACAGGAACCAGCCCCCAAGGCTTCAAAAGAGAGCCCAGATCTGTACTGAAATAACCTAAGATCTGTCAAAATTTTTCACTCTAAGAGATAAGTAGGTCTGTAAACTGCCACTTGTCTGGAAATACACCTGGAATGAAAAAAATGCTCCTTAATGAGTTTTCCCCTTCCTCCTGACTGCTTGAAAACAAACCAGCTTAAATCCAGCAGTGGGGCAGTGCTGAGCTTCTGTGAATATTCCTGTCTTGGTGCAGCATCACAGTTCACATGCAGCATCACATGAGCTTGTCTGGCAGGCTGTTGTATTATTCACACCCCAGCAGAGTGCAGGTGAAGTCAGTGTCTGGGTGTCCGGGTGTTCTGCTCATTGCTGTGTGAATGATCTCACCATCACAGTGTTGGCAACAGCCTCGCTTTATCTCTGCCTGTGGTTGTTCAGTTTTCTCTCTTCTGGTCAACTAAATGCAGACTTGAATGTCTAGCTAAAGCTGTCTAGTTAAATGTCTAGTTGAAGCTATCACAGGAATCTTCTGAGCTCTAGGGAGACTGCCTGTGGCAAAATGAATGTTTAAATATAGGGAATAGCTGTTTTAAAGTTGCTTCTCACCCTACAAATGATAGACTAGCAGAGATTGACTGACTGACTGCTCTAGACTCTAGAGTGTAAACTTTTCTACTTTGTTTGATGTTTTTCTGACTATCTATCCAGTTAAGATTTTAATTTCACCTTGAAGGGAGATTTTTTTCCAATATAAATTTTTTCAAACCTCAGCCTTGTCTTTTGGAAAATTTCAGAACAGGAAAATAGTTCAGTGGTTCAAACTATGAATCTTCATAGCATGATATCCTGACTCTAAGGCACTCATATACTGATGCCTGAAGAAGAATAAAAAACAGGGATGAAAAGGGGTATAAAACTTCCTCAAGGTATTCTCTTGTTCTCTGACTGTATCTTGGCTAACAAGATTTCCTGAGCTGTGTGTCATTTAGCTATTTAGGTATTTAGTGTTGACATGGTTCCTATTTAGTATAATTTAATAGTTCACCTTGCACACTCTGAATCCACAAAACTCTCTGCATCCACGATGTCTCTGACCAGGAGTTAGACAATTCAGTGTAGCACTCTGCAATGAATCTTTTCCTTCCTCCACAGCCTTTCCTTTGTTCCATGCCTGTATCTCTTAGTTTACCTTGATCATGCCCAGTGCTCATGGAGATAGAGGCAGCGAATAATCTGGTCAGCTCTCTACCTTGTCTGTGCAATTTATGTTTTTGTAGGCTTCCAACTCCTCTTTACTCAAATTGAACAATCCTGGGATACTTAGTTGTTCATATGGAAAGCGTTACTTATCTTTGTTTGGCTTTTTGCAGTTATTTTGTGTCCTTTTTGGGAATAGGAGAGAAGGATATGAAAGGGGTACAAGAAGGACATTTTTTACTGTGGTGTAATGCCTTTTTTTTTTTTTTTTTCATTTTTCTTTCATAATAATTCCTAGAATTTATGTTGCTTTTTTGACTACTGCCTGGTATTAGTCCACTGTTCATAGGGATAAATTGCTGTTTTCCTGCCCCAAGCCATTTCATTACAGGAATGATGTCCAATTCTTCCCCACAGTACAGATTTATCACTTTGCCAGAAACTTTCTCTGACAGCAGCCAATCTAACTCTTTATTTGTTGTTTTCTCCAGTTTCAAAAAGAGCGAAACATTTTTTTTAAAAATTAAGTATTGATTGAGGGAAGAGGAGGTCATCCAAATGTCTTTATCTGTCAACTGTTATCTGTGAAGCAGGGTTTTCCCTCAGTGGGATCAAATGGAGGGCAGCAATTCAACCTGAATTCTCTGTGGGAACGTTACAGAATATTTGAACATCTGCTTTGAGAACCTACTTGAAAAATAACCATGCACAGTAGAGGAGGAACATATGGTGCTGCATGCTGAAGACCACTGGTAATACTGCTGGCACAGGCAAAACCAGCAAAAAGCTCATAGAGGTTACAGGGAAGTTCTCCATTCAATAATATATGTCATTTTGTGTTTTTTAAATAATAGTATAGTAGTTATGAAATTATAGATAGGCAAATGATCGCTATAATGTGAAAGTCTACGGAAATTTAAGTGCCCTGAAAATTAAGCAGAATATATCCATATATAATAATGTTTTCTCTGTTGTGTATTTGGAATTAATACTGTGGTATTTGCATTTATTTCTGCAGGAAGATAATTAAGCAGATAGGAAAAAAATGGAAAAAATACCACAATTCTTATGTAATGAGAAGATGGCTATTACCAGATATTCTCCCGATATAAATTGCAGCCTATTTTTCAGGTCTGCTGAAAAATAAAGTTTTGCCTCATCCCTTGGTTTTGGTTCTGCAACACAGACAGAAGAGTTGCAAATTCTGGATAAACTATTTGGGTCTGACTACATTGCTGTTGCATGAGTTGGCAGGCTGATGGACAAGAAAATGTATTTATGGTTTTAATCTTGTGTACTGTGCTATCAGTGTTATGCCTAGAGATGTGTCAAGTCAGCAAATGTTGGTTTTATGGCCTGAGTCATGACAGAGTCCAGTTTTCCCTATGCTATTTGAGAGAGTTTTTGAAGGTATTCCTATTTAGTCATTCATAGTTTGCAAGTATTAAATTTAGTTCAACACAGTTTTAATATAGCTTCAGAAAACAGTATGTTTTGGCTTTATATGGCACTAACACAATTGGCCACAATGTGTAAATTATATGGTTCCAGATATTTAATGTATACAGAAAATTGTACACATACGTTGAAATTCAGTGTCTTCTTTTAAAGTTGAAAAAGATTTTTCTATTTTTTTCTGTGATGCAGAGATAGTTATATGGGGCTTAAGGTCTAGGCTTCTGACTTTGAAGGACTGGCTACATAAATGAAAGTCTGAAAAGGATTACAGGATAATGTTCTCTCTGAGAAACTTTTCCAGTTTTATGACCACCCTGAGCTTATGGTCAATAAGGAAAAAATAATTTATCTAGAAAACCAAGTTACATTTATGTCTATTATCTTTCTTACTGGCCCAGTTTTCTCTTTCCCCACGTGAGTTAGAATCAGCATTAGCAGAGCC
Source organism: Rhipidura dahli (assembly GCA_013399225.1). Classification (NCBI taxonomy): domain Eukaryota; kingdom Metazoa; phylum Chordata; class Aves; order Passeriformes; family Rhipiduridae; genus Rhipidura; species Rhipidura dahli. The sequence goes on from VXAC01004222.1 coordinate 799,202, forward strand.
ATCTCAGGAAAAGATGTACAAGATGACATTAGCCATTCTATCCCGTACTACCCTGTTTAGCCAGATTTGTTGTTTTAGTACTTTTAGTCATTTCTGCCATGGTTGTAAAAAAGCAAAGACTGGTAGTATTAAGCTGTGAAATACCTTTTTGCCTAGAGCACATACAACATTACACATTGTCAAACTAAAACTTGATAAGTAGTGGTAAATTTCATGACGTGGAAAAATTACGTGAACTCAAGTATCTTTTTCACAGGCTGAATTATCAAATAATGATCATCTTTTACCAAATTCTCTTTGAAAATATTTAGATTTCTTTACCCAGAGTTTTTAACAACTATGTCTTTTCCATTGGGTTAAGTAACACTTCCCAATGCATGAAAAACCTGCTTAATGCAGTAGTAATTATGTGAATAAACAATCCTGCTTTCTCAAGTCATATAAACTATTAACTATAAATATCTAAACTCTTAAGACTTAACTTATGAATTCAAAAGGAACATCTGTAGCACATGCAGGATATTGCAGACTGGAAACTTGTCAAATTAGAAAAATTCCAAGTAACATATAATTAACTTTGGCTGAAATGTAGTTCAGTACACTCAGAAAATTGCTGTTGCCATCATAATAATGGAAAGAAACTTCTAATTTTTACTCTTACTTACGTACTTTGTAGATTGCAATAAAAAACTTTAAAATGTTAATCGTGTTCCTAGTTGCTTGGTAGGTAATAAGTAACCTTATTAACCAAGAAAACCAAAACATACTTGATTTTTTTATAGCTAGTTGGTTACAACAGACCAAGATGGTTTCCCCATAAACATTACTAACACCCAGAAACAGAAGGGTACCACTTAATGTGACACACCAGAACCATATTTGGCTCAGTTGTGTTCCATTCCTCTAAATGCTATCCCTGAGCGAACTGGTTTTTCAAAGAAGAAATTTGTGTCAAAAAAGCTTGCAAATTCACAGCCTGGAATTTCCTTTTCTGAAAAAAAAAAAAAAAAAAAAAAGGAAAAAGTAGTAGGAGCCAAGAAACTTCAAAGGATCAGGTTTGCAATTATGGCAAAACTGTGGAAAAAAACAAAGTATGTGAAGTTGCTGTTTACAAATGTACAGTGCTGTGAGGAAACCTGCCTATCTCTGGGGCACTGTGGTTCAGCAGAGTAAAGATTTAGCTCTCCAGCTCTTCAAAGCTCATTTTACTTCTGAGACAGTACTGTGACAGAGCAGTTAACAGACTAATTACACTATTTTGCATGCAAGTGCTGAAATGTGAAGGTAAATGCAGATTTGCCACATTAGCACTTCAGAGAGAAGTGATTTTTGCAAGGACGGAAAATGGAATGAATAAGAGTGCATCAGATTTCATTTTTAATCTCTCTTGGTTTTTCACCAGGATCACTAGGAACCTTCTAGTTTCAGTTGCAGATACTGATGTACTGAGTTAACCAGTGCCATATCCAGGAGGTGTTGATTGCTTTGTTCAAATTTAGTGAAACTACAGCAGCATAAATTTTCACCCATTCTTCAAAAGCTCATTCATCTCCCTGGATGCCTAAAATGCTTACCCTGCTTCAGAGCTGCTAGTATTGAACTCTTCAGATTAAAGAGGGCTCGGATATGCTAATCAGGTATCCAACTGCAAATACTCAATCCAGCAGCAGAGAGGAAAGTGTGAGCCTGTCAGCATTTGTAGCTCTCCAACACTTAGGGCATGAGTAGCCACAGTAGTAAAGCCATTAAAGTTGAAAACATGAGTGTTTGGATGCCAAAGTACTGCTGAAACTCCAGAGATACAACTTAGCTATGCTGTTTTGAATTTTTGTCATATCTACTCAGTTTTATCTGCTTGATACTAAGCAGTGGCAGTTATATGTTTGCTAGTAGGAGCCCAACAAGGGACAAGCTATGAAGAAATAAAATGGCAAAACAAAAATAGTTTTTATTTTGATCATTCTATCAAATTAAAATGGTTCATTTTCCCAAGACTACCTATAGGTACTAAATCTAAAATATAGGCTGATAGCAAAAGAAAATAAATAAATAAATAAATAAATTCGCAATGCTTGGATGGACAGGTGTAGGAGGACATTGGAGAAAAAACTTACAGAAGGAGGGTGAATGGACTCTTCCCACTATCTAATGAAGATAAATTAGATACTGACCTGTTGAGTTGGTTTGTTGAGCCTGTGAATAGTGAGTGGAGTTAGGTGACAAAAGGAAATACTAAGATGTATTGTCATATTGATTCTTCATTCTTAAATCAGGATTTCTGAGAAATAAATGTAGTTATTTACTTCAAAACAATTACTTATAAGTCATTACAATGTCAGAGGATGTTGAAAGACAAATATTAATTGTTGTATGTGGCTACATCTCAAAGAGCTAAGCTGGATCCTCTGGCCTTAAGTAGCATAAGATTTGAGAAGCCAAGTCTATCATGTACTCCTGCATTTGAATAGAATGTTTTTGTGACACCTCGTCCTTAATGACATTATTATCTGTAGGAACTAAATGCCTTTTAAAAATCTGGCACTTGCTGCTTGATGAGTCATCACAAAGAAGCCAGGGAGATGGAGGCTGTGAAGCTGGCTTCCAAAACATACCGGTAACCAGTTTCTCTCTCATCCTATTTATTCCTTGTTGTTTGTTTGCTGTTTCATTGGGTTTTTTTTTTTTTTTTTCCAGAAGTAAGAAGTTGTAGAACCAATGCGTACTAATAACTACAGAGGGAAAATCACTAAAGAGGGAGTCATGAGTGCTGAGAGAAAGACCTGATAAAAGCTCTTTACCTCACTGTCTGATATTGTATTTCAAGGATTCCAAGAGCAGTATGAGGGCACTGTCTCCTGGTTTCATTAACTCTTGGTCTAGCCAGTGTATTTATTGACTCACATTAAATATGTCATTATTTGCACACATAGAAATTAAAGCAAACCAAAGCCCTTTATTTCTAGTTGTTTATTGATGTCACTGCTTGACAGTGAAACAGGGTGGATGAAATAAAACATGTCAGTTACTTGAGGATGACAGAGCATGTGCTGATGCAGGATGATTTCACTGCCTTTTACTGCCTAAAAGCCTGTAACTAAGCTTTGCAATCATTCTGGCCACATATCAGTGAGGCTCTGCTGGGCTGGTACTTCACCTGGGAAAACTGACGTGAGGTACATTGTTCTAAATCTCAACCTTTCAAAAATCCAAAACTTTCAATAGAGAGACTATTAAAAAGCCTGGGATACATATTTTGAAATGAATCATTATAACCTTCTAGGACCATATTGGTTACCGTTTTCGCAATATGTTTGTACATTCTTGATCCACATCCATCTGGCACAGAAATCCATCAGAATGTGGTGAAAAGTGATTTGAAAGATCTTAAAAGCCAAGTGCAAATTTGTACTCTGGCTTGTGGAGACTACAGAAAAAAAAAGCCTTTTTCAAAGTTCAGTATAGTATTTTAAATTAAATAGATTGCACATCTTTGAAAAATTGTCATTAAACAAACTTGAAAAGAAGTTGAAGTGATTAATTAGCTATATTCTTTGAATCACTATTTGAAAAGAAAATAGAAGTAACCTGAAAGCATCTTTGGACGTTTCTCAGGGCAGAGCAGCCCTGTCTTTATTTTTAGTTAGTATACAAAAATAATATTTGATATTGAGCTTTAAATATTTAAGAAAAAGTATTTTCTTTGCAGAGGGATATCAGGTTGTAAAATTACAAATGGTCATACTTTTTCCATTTGCCAATTAAATTGAAACTAGAATTTACTAAGCTATATACAAGTTTGTATTTTAATGTATATGTACTATAGCACAAAGTTAGATTTTTTTCCCTGTTGGATTTACAAAAATCCTTTCTTATTGTCAGTGCAAGTTAATCAAAGTTTTCTAGCAGACACATGCATTTTGTATTTAATTTTTATGTTCTCCATTCTGCATAGAGAGATGTTATAGTACTAAGTCCATTCAAGCTTAAAGAAGTGAAAACTAATTTATTGGGAGGGATTTTTAAAAGTTTTCAGGAAATGTGGCTAAATAAGTGATTTGCAACACTGCGGTTTATGGTATTAGAGAACTTGAATTTTTCATTTTTGAAAATTTGAATTTGAGTTGGCATTTTGAATTCTTAGAGTTCAGATTTCTCTGATTTGGTGTGTTTATGCTTTGAATAACAGAAAAACAGTGAGTTTGTGGTCATTACAAACATTCTCACAGATCTATTGGATTACTAAAGAAAGACTGTCTATCCAAGGTACTAAGATTTTGAAATCATGGAAAGAGTTTAAGCATGAAGTGCTTTTTTGAGGAACTCACAGAAGATGAGCTTTCATGATAGAGAAGTCTGGAACTGAATGTGGTTAGTGTTGAGACAGCTTTTTTCAGAAGGACTTAGCTAATCTCTTTTCCTCTGGTAGTTTCAGAAACATTGTCTGAACTATGTGGTTACAGGATCCAAGTTACACCTGGCATTCACTGCAGAAATAATACTATGTAATTTAGTAATTACCAGAACACATGAATGTAAGAAAGCATTATTAAGAACAATTAAATTTAAACCTAATTTTATTGCTCCAAGAAATCCAGGAGCTAGAATGCATTATTGTCTATTTACTGGCACAGTAGTTCTGCCTGCAAAACAGAAAGGCAGATGTCTGTTCTGTGACTGTGCTGCGTGGTTGCTTAGAGGACAGCCAGGGAATAGGACAGCAGCAGTGACAAGATTTTAACTCCTTTAAGGACTATTTATGTCTAGTGTCTCTCATTGCCAGACTTCAAACTGAGCTCAGGAATAGAATAAGGCCATATTCCCATCCCCACTACTGAGTTAACAAGCAGCTAAAAACAGTATTTATGTTGCTTATGTTTTTCTGAGAAACAAAAATGCCTCAGGAGTAGGAATCCTGTGTGTGTTAGCAAATTCAAGGACGACACCAAGCTGGATGAGAGTATTGATCTGCTGGAGGGTAGGAAGCTGTGCAGGGGAACCTGGACAGGCTGGATGAATGAGCTGAGGCCAACTATAGGACACTCAACAAGACCACGTGGTGGGTCCTACTTTTTGGCCACAACAACCCCATGCAGCTCTACAGGCAGGAGGAAGAGTGCTTGGAAAGCTGCCCAGTGGGAAAGGAGCTGGGGGTGCTGGTCAGCAGCAGCTGAACATGAGCCAGCTGTGCCCAGGTGGCCAAGAAGGGCCATAGCATCCTGGCCTGTATCAGCAATGGTGTGGCCAGCAGGACCAGGGCAGTGACTGACCCCCTAAACTGGGCTCTGGTGAGGCTGCACCTTGCATCCTGTGTTCAGTTCTGGGCCACTCACTACAGGAAGGACATTGAGGTGCTGGAATGAGAAGCTTCTCTGGGTCCTGCTCCAGAGAAGGGCAATGAGGTTGGTGAAGGGTCTGAAGTGAAAGTCTTATGATGAGCAGCTGAGGGAGCTGTGGGTGTTTAGCTTGGAGATAAGGAGGCTGGGGGTGGATTTTATTGCTCTCTACGATGGCCTGAAAGGCAGGAGGCCAGGTGGGGGTTGGCTTCTTTTCCCAGGTGAGCAGCGACAGGACAAGAGGACATAATCTAAAGCTGCACCAAGGGAGGCTTAGGTTGGACGTTAGGAAGAATTTCTTCAAGAAAAGGGTGATTAGATCTTGGCTGACCAGGGAGGTGGTGGAGTCATGATTCCTGGATGTGGCTCTTAGGGCCATGGTGTAGTTGACATGGTGGTGTTCAGTCATAGGTTGGACTCAATGATGTCAGAGGTCTTTTCCAACTGAGGTGATTCTGTGATTCTATGAATCTTAAAACCATTTTAAGAGCATTAACCAGTCTTTGAATCAGTGATGACAACATCTTGTTAGTGGTAAATTGCAAGTATCTCCAGCTGTATCCTTCTCGCACTCTGAAATGCTTTGGATGGTGTTTGTGAGCCCAATCTATTGTGGAAAGGTGCATGATGAGTGCATAATTAAAAGTATCTATGCCACTGATGTACTTATGCAACCCCGAATTCCAACTGTCTTCTCAATTAAATACAAATAATTAAAATGCCAACTATTCGCATCCTGTAATTATGACTCTTACCAATTCCATCATTATCCACTCATTTCCCTACATGATAATACCCACCTGGAGAGAACCTTGTATCTACAGTCTTCAGTAACCAGCAGGAGGTAGGGTTTTTTTCTTCATTTGATAAAAGAATAGAAAGTAAATAATAATCCTTCAGTCATGGCTTGCATGTTTCAATTCCAGAAACTTTTTCACTTTAAAAAAATAAGAAAACATATTTGATCCAAAGCTGATTTAGTGAGTTTTAAATGATGTTACATATTAATTAATAGATTGTCATTTTAACAAATGCCTATCCGTTTTCACAGGTGCATATTCAGTACTAAGAGAGGATTATTATCCTCTGAGAATAGGGTGTTTTTTTACTGATATAGTGGGTGGTTTAAAATGAAGTACATTGGATGTAGTTTTATGCATGTTAAAATTATACTGCAATCAGTACAAATGTTTTGAATAACTTGAAAAGAACGTGGTTATTCCTACCTCTGCCTTTCGTTAGAATGTTGATATTTAGGGTTTGATTAATATTGCGTTTGTTTTAATTCTGGAATCTGACATTTTCAACTGAAGTTGCTTTCTTGTCTGATTTCAAGTGTTCAGGTGCTCTAGTGGAGTGGAACTTGTTGGGATGCTGCTTACTAATCAGGGCCTGCTGACCAGGGAAATGCCACACTAGAAGTGTAGAAAGTTATATGGCTCATCTGCCTAACGAGCCATTCAAAATACCAATCATCAATCCCAGCTTCAATCTCCTGTGTGCTGAATTTGAATAAGTGACATGGCCCTGCTGACTCTGCTGATCTTAAGGGACAAGGGTTGCTTTGTTTCCATCTGCTTATGCAGGTCCTTGGGCAGTTCCCTTCAGGACATATCCCCTGTTCCAATACCCACCTCATGAATCTCTCATGTGTTATGCTAGAATTAAGAACCTGTAATTGCCATTCAGCTGGGACAGTTCACATCTGGAAGCAACTGAGTCCCTCATTATCCCACACATGACATGTAGGCCATGTCATGACACAATCATGCCACCTTTACCTTTTGTCACGTTGCAGCTGCTCCAAGATGTCACATTTACAGAATATTCCCTTAATTACCAACATGCAGCTTATCATAAAAGGTGTTAGGTAATCCCACCAGTGGACATTACTAAAATACACCTAGAACTGCCAAAGGTGGGGTGAGTTCAAGCTTTTGCTGTCATTCTTCTGTAGAGATTGGTGTAGCAGAGAAAGGAATATCATTAAAATACAAAGATGCTAAAATCTATAAGCAGAAACAGTAAACTTGTGCTTCTTTCTTCCTCCTAGTCTTTCTCTGTTTCTTTTTGTCCCGCCTTCTTTCTTCTCTTTCACTGTCATTGCAAATGTTGAAAAATGCTAAAATGTGAAATGTCTTGTTGAATTCTGGGAAAACTAATAAACATTTCCATAGTAGCTGGACAATTGACTGTATCAAGCTCTAGTATCATAAAATGTACTTTTAAATTTGTATAAAATGATTTATAAGTACCACAGTTTCCTAAGTATCTCAGAAAGCATTAATCAGCACAGCCTGAGTAGGAACAACTTAATTTTTTTGTCAGCAGTGCTTTATCTACTTACATTTGGTCTGTACATATTTCCATGACAACTAAGGGAAAAATAAACTCTTAAACCAAAATTCAGTGAAAGCAAGACAAAACAACCTGCTTTGATTCATGCTGCTCTGATGTATGTGAGTTTGGCAAACAACTGAGAATATTATTTTTTCTGTAACAGATAGACTTTTATTTAGTCTCCTACTTAAAAAAAAAGCAAAAACAAAAGTGGGGCATGTATGGAAATTTGGGGTTTGTTTCTTCACATGGTTTTGTTTTGAAACCTTTATATTTACCGATTTTTTTTCTTTGCAATGCTAATGATTGTTGTCTTGGGTTTAAAATCCTTTCTGCTCTATCTGTTTTTCTAATCTGTCTTGAAGAGATCTTTAAATATGACTGAGCTGAAAAGATAAGACCTAAAAGTAGAATGTCTTGTGCTGTGATGTTTCCTTGAAGAGATGCATTTTATGTTTGCCTGGGATGGCTTATATTTCTCCCAAATAAGTAGAAAAATACCCTCTGGGAAAAAATGGAGATATTTCTGACTGGGAGCCTCAGATCTCACAACTCTTTGGCACACTTACTAGGTACAATTTTATTGTGTCTCCACACAAGCTAACAGCTCATGCAAATCGTTGTAGTGTTTCATCTTTGATTCCCTGTGATTGGTATCTATTAAGCAAGCTTAAAGCTATAAGCTTCTTGTAGAAATACAGTTTCCAAACATGTGGGAAAGAAGAAAGCACAAAAATAGAAGTAGTAAGTGAAGCTAGAACCCAGGTCCTGACTTTAGGATTTGAAAAACTACCTGTTTTTCAAAGTAGTATTGATGTGAACTGTTATTTGTCCTACATCACAAAACCATTGATACTGACCTTTGAGTTAAATTTTGAATTTATGTGATTTGAACACAAACGAGCCTTGGAAAATAAGTTTTCTGGAGTATGAAATCAGTTGTCCCACTTAAAAAAGGAGGAAAAAGCCACAGACAAAACCAAACCAAACCAGGTAATTTGGGAAGATCTTTTGACAAATGGAAAATTTGATATATTTAGGTTTGAGAAATATTTTTCTTTAAAAATGTGAATTGCTACTTTTTCAGATGCCCTTATTATTAAAATCTACTGAATATGTATTTTTGGGAAAGAATTTTCTTTTTTCACATAGATGTGACTGCAAACAGCTTGCTGTGAAAATTAAATATTGGCTATTTGCCATCCTTATTATACTTGGTAATTCTGACTTCTTGCCTTAATCCTGCTCTCTAGTTACCTGATTACTTCAAAAATGACTTCAGATATTAACAAAATAAAAAAAAAGAGAGAAAGAGAGAAAGTCAGTAACCTCCCCATAACTCAGGAACAAAGAATTATAGAATTTTATACTGTTCCTTGTTTTCTGACAACAAAAGTGTTAAAATTAGACTGGTTTATGTTTGAATTTTTGAACAGATACATTTTAAAATAATTTTGCTGAAAAAAAAAGTATTTTTGCATGTATAGCTATCTTAGTGTAAAGTCTGATGTCAGATTATTTTTTGGCTTATTGAACCATATTTGATGATGTGGTGTCTTCCCTCTCTAATTTACCACTTAGAGAGTGCAAGTATCTTCCTTCCAAACATGCCTTATTCATGTACATAGATCCATCTGAGTTACAGAGTTTGCTTCCAAATGTAAGATTTCATCCAAGAAGCAGTGCCTATTCTAAGGGAATTGGAGTGTGCTCAGTGCAGAAGGCAGAAAAGCCCTACCCTGAGCTGTTCTTTCAGATATTGTTTCCTAAAGGTAAAACTTGAAGAACATTTTGTTTTAAAAATTTAGACAGATGAAATTCATCCAGGGACAAAATGAATTAATTTTAAATTCAGTAAATAATTACTGTATGATGTTGTTCACTGAGCCTCACAGATTAGTTTGGCTGACTTGATCTTTGAATATATTTCTCAATATCCTCTTTTCACTGCACTTCCTCGTGTCAAAAACAGCTTTAAAAATAGTTCAGTCTAATCTATGTGAAAAGTCAGGAAACACAGTTTTATGCTAGTAAAAAGCAATAGCAGACCTACACTTGCCATACATTTGAAAGGCCAAATGCAGCTTTTGTCTAAAGGTGAAAGATGTTGAGCCTGGTGACCTCCTGCAGCCAAGGAGGATTCCTTGACCAACCAAGTGACTGCAGTCCCAGTCAAGGGATGGATCTTGCACATGTGGATGATTTGACTGCCTTTGGAGGGGTTTACTCCTGGGTGTCTGCAGCAGAGCAGATTGCTAAGCTTAGCAGCACTGTGAGGTGAAGGCAATTCAGGCATAATGAGTTATTGGTTGTGGGTGATGAGAATACATTTTGGCTGCTGACCAAATACTGCAAGGAGAAGCTGCTGGCTGTGGGCTGGGCTGCAGTCCATGTACCCATGTAAAAATAAACTGCTAGACACTAAACACTCTAAATTCCTGCTCCCAGTGTCTCTTAGGGCAGTATGACCACATGCCACAGCAGGTTAATGCACAACCTCAGTCTGGGTTATGCATTATCTGCATAATTGGGCTGGGCTTTGCTTACCTAGGAGGATTTAAAAAAAATAATTGAGAACTGGGACAGGCACATGGGTGGCATTCAAAGTATAATCGTCTTTTGTTGCCTTTGGTTTGTCCTAGAATTTTATTAGTAGACATCTTGAGAGCGTTTAATTGTTCATTTTAATTGAGAATAAAAGCCTCTATGATTTATTCAGGTTATTTCAGAAGATAAATATCCATTGCTGTTCATGAAATTGGATGTAAATTGTATACTGGTTTTTAGGTCAATAGCATTTTATATCTTAAGGAATAAAACACATGCTGAAAAGAAATTGTACTTCCTACACCCTTTCACCTTGTAATTTTCTGTGATCATGGAAAACATATGCAAGTCTTATGATGCACTTTGCTTTCTGTGGCATCATCTGTAGAAGTACTACAGGCCAACATAAAGTTAGGCAAGACACACCTATTAGTTCTTGTTATTTCCACTACAACAAGTGTTCTTACAGCAAGTCCCTGCATGTCCTGGTACCCTTCAGCTCTGTCCCTTGTGTTCTTGGAATTTAGCTGGGGCAGCCAAGCTGTGTTTCAGAGGACTTTGTTTTGGTTAAGTGTGTGGTTATGTTTAAAGAAAAAAGCAACAGGTAAAGCAGCATCCTACCTTTAAGGATTAAAGCTGTGGTTAAGACTCAGGTGGTGTGTAATCATACTCTGCTTATGGTGATTGCCTTGGGTTTAAGTTGGGATTTAAGAAAGATAGAAATTGTACCTTTTACACTCTTATAATACATTTCTGGAGTATTTATTGCTGGAATCAAGATTCTTAGTCTATCGTAGCTGTGATTCCTGGGCTGTGTGCACCTGGTTAAGGACAAATAAATTGTACCCTTAATCAAAATCTATAACTTAACATGCGTTTTATATATGTAGAAGTAATAGACTGCTATAAGCAACTGTCTTTGCCCTACCCTGCAGGTGCTTGGAATAAGGATTTCAGCCATAATCTGGCCCATTGGAAGTACTAGAAATAGGAGGGAAGTTGAAACAAATCTAAAAAACATTTTGTTTTCCATTAAGAATGAAGTGTCCCCTGTGTGACCTATAGCAAGAAAATTATTGGGGAATTTTGGTTTGTGGTTTGAATTGCCTTCTTCTAAATGGCTTCTTTGTGTAAAAGAAATTTGTACTTAGAAAATTATTGTGAGCTGTCCAGTAGGGAGGGAACTATAGGGAATGAAGCATATATGACCTAAATGGACATAGAGTTGGAAAATATGACTACCAATACCTACAGAAGGAGAAAAAAAAAAAAAAGCCTAACTGGTTCAAAAAGGAATTAATTCCATAAAGTTTTAAGACTTAATCCTATTTTTTCTATAATTGTATTAAAAGGCCAAATGATTCTGGCCTCTTTTTTTTTTTTTTTTTTTTTTTTTTTCACCTGCAAGGGAAGGCAAAGATGGCAAAATGTCATGCAAGTTATTTTGTATGTGCAAAACACTATTTAGAATTTTCTGTGCTGCAGCAACATGTGGACTTCTATTTGGAAAAACAGGGAAAGATCAGCACTGATATTTGGAGAGAGCAGCACTAATATTCTCTACAATAGTTAAAGTTGTTATGATGGCTAAAAATACCACCAGTTGCTATAGCAACTGGAATTTGAAGGCTCACATATTCCTGCTGCTTCTACTCCCTTTCAAAAATTTATCAAAACAAACCTTTTCTTGCCCATAAATTATAATCTTTAGCTGTTATATTAGCTGGCTTACATAATGCTTATTTCCTGGCTGCTCAAATATGACTTGCTTTAAGAAAAAAGGAGCATACTTCATAAACTGTAAGCATGCATAGGTTACTGATAAATGTTAGGGTTGAGGACTAAATAATTTCAACAATCCAAAGAATTTCTTAAGCACCATAATAAGCACATATAAATGTTTTTTTTCTATTATAAGTATGCTTTAAACTGTTGAATATTAGAGGTGTGATATAAGGTAAGTGTCCAGCATCTGTTCTCTGCAGTTCTACATCTGGCTGATTTTTATTTTTTGGCTCCACAGATTCATTCAAGATGTCTTTGACATTCTGCAGCTTAGCAAATTCTGGTCCTTTGGTTTTTGTCTGCATTTTGCTGGCTGTGTCCTGGGATAGCTTTTTTAAAAAATTCTGTCTTGGGCTGGACAATATTTGATTAGTATCCTTGGCAATTTCTTTCACTCTGATTTTTCCTAGAGCATGACATTATACAGTAAACTAAAGGGCATCTCTCTGAAAGGCAAAACCATTTTTATCAATTAATAGCCTTGATTTTTGTAGTGTTCTCACATCTGTGGTGTCATTTTTAGAAAAACAATTCTCCTTGAAATGTTTCAATATTTCTTACTGATGAGCTTTTTTCCTCCACTTGCTGTTTCTCCCTAGTAGTGTCTGTTTGGAATTTCAATCAACTTCACCCAATGATTGGTGGCTGTAAGCTTTGTAGACTGAAGCTGGCTGTAAAGGCTAACTCTCTGGCCAGTGGCTAAATGATGGCATAAAGAGTCCAAACCAAACAAAACTCTCTCTTTTGTGTCCAAAATAAAACAAAAGGTTTTTTAGTCCAGAGTAAGATTTGCATGTTAGGATGTGAATACTACCTAACTAGCATATTGTGAGACCAGATATATAAGCTTAAAGTATCAGGATGGGTTTGAGAGTTGTGTCCACAGATTTGGATAGCCTCATAAATTGGGTTGTATTTTTGGCTGAATTTTCAACAACTACCACTTTTCTTTCATCCTGAGTGGATTAAACATAAAACTGCAAATATCCAAATTTCCAGCCTTGGACAAAATTCCCTGTATTCTCTTTTATTTTCTGATGAAATTTTTCTTTTATTTCTTTCTATCTGCAAAAGGTGCTAATAAATATGGTGCCTATTTAAGGCATTAAACCCATCCCATACATAAGAAAATTTCAGGCCCTTTTTCTATATAAAATTCAGAGGCATTTGATCTGCCTGCTGCTTACATTCAGTTTGTTTGGTGTGGCAGAATGCAATTTGCCCAAGAGCTCAACATTTTCCTAGTGCTGCCCTCACTGCAGCCAGGGGTACTTTTGCCACTGAGAGGCAGGATTAGGAGCAGACTGATCATACACAGAGCCCTTCAGGAGGCATTGCCTCACCTGTTTCAGGCTTTGCCTGCACCCTTGGCTGGTGTGCCTGGGAGCAGGAGCAGGCTTGGTGAGGCTGCTCTCCTGGTGCTCTGTGGGTTGCAGCAGGAGCCCTGGGCAGGCAGGAGGGGCTGGGCAGTGCTGAGTTCCTGCCCAGAGCTGCTGTGCCTGTCCTGTGCCTGTCCTCTGCTGTGCCAAGCACTATCAATTCAATTCCTGACTTAAAGCCAGCATGTTGCACGTATCTGTAGTACAGGCACGTCATGGTTTTGCTGGATAAACATGAATTAATGTTGAAAGGATTTTAGGATTAATTTGCCTGTAATAAAGAGGAGAAAGTGGTGAGAATATAGATTTTGTGATCTTTATTTGCTGCTGCATGTTTATAAAACTCGAGAGAGATGTGCCATATAAGAGTGGTGTAAATACTGTGCTCTGTTTGCAGGACTGATGCAAATAAAAGAAAATAAACCCAAAGCATTTTAATTAGCTCTTGTTGTTATCTTAGAAATGAAATGCTTAGAAGAGCTGAATGAATGTGGGGATCTTAAATATCTAATCAATGATTAGGAGTGTATTGGGTTTATACTGATTTTTATATGTGGGTAATTTCCTGAAAACATCAATATTTCTTCATATATTGGGACTGAGCAATTATATCTTGCTTGCTTGTCACTAGGGTCATTAGATTATTCTTCACCTTTCTTTTTATAAAAAACATTAACCAGAATACATCAAACCTCCGTGTTACTCTGTATTTAAAATATCCTTCCTTCAGGCAAAACTAACTTTTAATTTTGAAAAGGAATTTCATAAAATGCTTTTCTGTTAGCAATCTAGAACTAAAACTATGATTTTTTTTCTCCCTCAAAATTGAATAAACACGTGGTTCATTAACTATGGTTCTAATTGGATGCAATATTTTTTAGAAGCCTTTTAAGAAGTTTATGTATCATGTGGTAAATATTTTGGATAAGTTGATTATACAATTTAGAATTATATCAAATGACACTGAATCTGAATCTCTTCACCATTGTGGAAGGAAGTATGAAATTTGTTCTATCCAAAGCCAGAAGACACTTGCATTTCAGTTTCAGAATCCCACCCAGGTATTTCTAAAAGACTTTGCCCTAACTTAATGGTGATCACTTAGGGATGGGTTATTTAAAAGGCTGAGTCTAAAAACTTCCAGTTCTAAAACAAACAGATTGATACAAACTTGAAAAATAAATCAGGGAGAAATTGAAAAATGACAAGTTAGTGGTGAAATGTAATCTGTTTTCTCCAACAAATTGAAACCAGTAAGTTAAATTTTAAAAGCCTTACCATTCAGATACTCTTTATTTTTTCCCTTTTTAGAAATCCTCATTGTTACGTGTGCAACTTTATTTTGTATTTCATATAATTTAGAGCACATATGAACTTAATTTTGTTTGAGAGTTGAGTTTCCATTATCCAGCTAGTAAAAACCAAACAAAATTTTAAAAGTGTCTGACTGGAGGGTGAAGTATCTTGCCTGTTTTGAGGACCATTGTGGTTTCTGTAGTAACTGAAGAGAAACCTATCAACATGCAGAGCTTAGTATTCCCTTCTATTTCTGTTTTGCACATATTTAGTAGTAGGACACAGAATTATTTGTTGCTCCTTAAATATAAATGTCAATCTTCTGGTATTTACACTTCTAATTACTATGAGAATCAAAATTCTACCTATAAATTGCAGATCAACCTGACAATCATCAATATATTGACATATAAACCACTCTAATTGGCATTTCTTACTGAGCCATGTGATATCTCAGTTTTGGTGTGACAGAAAGGATCTTTATAGTTTTATCTGTGCCATTCAGTCACTGAGAACATACAGGATTACTTTGAGCATGGGTAGATCCATTGTATGTCCAGCATTTTAGAATCTCTTACACAAAATAGAGATCAGGTGAATTTCATATGATGAGACATATAACCTCTGCTCAAGATGGCCTGAGATACAGAATATACTACAACAGTAGACTACACCACGAAAAGTGAAGAAGATTCAATGAAATAGGAGAAAAATTATTAGAGTTCTTCCTAGAAGGAAGACCTAAATCAACTGGGATTACTTAATCTAAAGAGAAGAGAAAAAAGACTTTCAGAGAACACTATTGTTTTCAAATACATAAAAGATGGCAGGAAAATTGAAGGGAACTGTTCATCATAGTGAGGTAAGATCAGGCAAGAATTAAACAGTTCTGATTTCAGCAAGGAAGTTTTCTACTACATAATGTTGGAAACTAGCTAAGGGTGAAGATAAAGAAATGAAATAAATTGCCTATAACGGTTCAGAGTTTCCACTTTGGAAACCTTCAAGAAGTGATTGCTTGTAGATCTATCAAGTTGATTTCTGCCTTCAGGCACAGTTAAGGACAAAACAAGCACTTTAATTCCTATCTGCTAGAATTCCTGGATCATTTTCTTTGATAAATTATATGTGAGACTTCTAAATACAGTTAATATATTTCATCAGTGAGTGCTTCAATATAATCCAAGAGACAAGAAAGAAGCAATATTAACAGAAGGAATAAGAGAGTGGTTCAGAAAATAGGATTTATCTCAGAGCTGTTGTTATGCTACTACTACTACTACTACTAAAAGTGTTAAGGTTTTGCCAGTGAGTTTTATGAAAGATAATGCAGTACTACTAAAAGTGTACTTTTGAAATGCCCATTCTTGACAATGTATACTGTAATTCAAAATAATAATAGAAAAAAAGAACATTAATACCTTTCAAAATCAAATTTATTAGAGCAAACAAGTCTAGTATTTTATTGAGAGATACCTCCCAGTTTTGTTGCTATTGCATGTTGTAAGTTTTCAGTTATACATATATTGAGGTACTTCAGTACAAACAATTTTCTCTCCAAGATTACAAGATCTTTGCATATAAATATATTCAATGTCTATCACAAATTATTCACAGATTGCACTGGAAGGCAACATCACTTGATTTTGGAATACACTTCAGAACCTGTACAGCAGACATTACAGATCTTGAAAATGAGCCATTCCCAATGTCATTTCCTAGTTATTGACTTCTCCTCTGCTTCTGAATCCTATAAAGAGATTTTTCTATGACTGTTTTTCTCTGTGAGAGTTTAGAACAGCACACTGGGATGCATATAATCTCCTGATCACACTGTTGCCTCCTCATAAAACCAGCTAAGCTAGGCAATTGTGCATCTCCTAGCCAGTTCTGTCCTGCTTAATAGCCCACAAACAACTTATGATAACACAGTTGAAGCAATGAATAATAAAACAGCAGATGGAAATGAATGTCAGTGCAAGCAGAGTAATGCACGTCTAGGTAATAAACTGGAACTGTCTGGTGCTTTGGAAGGAGTGTTTCTAGAAAATCTTTTTAGTAAACAGAGCAGAGCTAGTCAGCATTGTTACTAGTTCTAGTTTGTGTGGGTCATCATAAAACTCATTCCCCTGTGCTTGTTTTTGTGCCTGGTCTTCAAATGATCCTCATGACCTTGCCTATGACTGATTCTTTACAGGTTTGATACATCTCAGACATGAGACAGCAGAGCAAATGGAGTAAAGAAGAGAATAAATGAAATATACAAAGCTAGGGACAGAGTTTTCTCCCAGACACAATATTCTCATAGTTGCAGCATTCCTACAATTCATCATTTTGTGTCTCAGGCAACATGACACACATACACTGAACATAATTCCTTCTTTCTTCCATCCCAAAACTTCATGAGTGGTTTGCCTTGGTTATGTGATTTAATCACCATTTTGCTTTGCTAGGTACTGAGGCTTATCATGCTCGTGTTTTCTTCTGTTTTGGACACTTTGTCTAAATTTCTCAATCTTTCTGCATCACGCTTTTTGAAGCTGTGGGAAAGTCAAGACATGTCCATCAGAAGTAGCCAGAAAAGAGGGGCTGGTACCTAAGGAGCAATTGGTATTATTATTAAAACTGAGGTATAGAAGGCATTAAGTACCTTGTTCTTTGCCACTGTGTTTCCCCCTGCATCCAATAGAGGATGGGGCTTGTCCTTAGCCCTCCTTTTGCTGCTAATGTATTATAGAAATGTTTTTATAGTCTTTTTATGGCAGGAACCAATTAAGCCCTAGTTGGGGTTTGTCCCTTCTAATTTTCTGCCTGCATAACCTCACAGCATCCTTGTAGTACTCCTAAGATGTCTGCCCCTTCTTCCAAAGGCCGTAAATTGTCTTTTTTTTTTTTTTTCCTGAACTCCAGCCAAAGCTCTCTGTTCTTCTGCTTACCGTCTCATGTTTTGGCACATGGGGACACCTTGGTTCTGTGCCTTTAATATTTCCATCTTGAAGAATGTCTTTGAAGAATGACTCCTTTGCCCTTCAGGGATGCCTCCTAAGGCACTCTCCAAACCAGTCTCCTAAACAGGTCAAAGTCTGCCCTCTGTAAGTCCAAAGCAGCAGTTCTGCTGACTCCTTTCCTTACTTCCCTGAGACTTGAAAACTCTATCTTGTCATGATTACTGAGCCAATGATGATTTCCAGCCATCACATCTCCCACCAATCCTTCTCTGTTCAGAAACAGCAGGTCCAGGGGGGCACCTTCCCCAGCTGGCTCCCTCACCATCTACATTAGGAAGTTAGCTGCCACTAACTTTAGGAACCTCCTGGACTTTTTCCTCTGCTGTGTTGTATTTCCAGGAGACATCTGGTAAGTTGAAGTTCCCTATGAGAATAAGGGCTTGTGACTGTGAGACTTCTCCCAGCTGCCTGTAGAATAGTTCATCTGCTTCTTTGTCCTGGTTGGATGGTCTATAACAGACCAGGATGTCTGCCTTGTTGGTCTGTAAATACTCAACCCTATCAACACCATCATTAGCTTTAGACAATTAAAACACTCCCTAATATACAGGGCCACACCACTGCCTCCTAAAAGGTAGAGTTTGGAATGGAAAAATTAAATGATAGCTTGAGTCTAAATCCAGAAGTGTAAGGTTTTGATTATATTATGTTTTATTAGAAGTGACTAGATTCTGGGTTTGAGAACAGAAAAGTCTCTCTTATCAATAAGCCTTAAAAGTGGTTTAAAAACTATTTTAAAATTTAATTTGTCTTTTTGCTTATTAAAAATCAATATTCTTTGTCTTGACTTACTTGAATAATGTTGTCTCATGGGCTACTTTTTGGACATACTATTCACTATCATTTCTAGAGTGATTCAATGAATGAATATTCATTAATAAGACCATTAATAATGGTCTATGCTGAACCACATAGACCCTCTCAATTTTCCAAAGGTTACTTTTGTCCACCGAGAAAGTTATCAATTATTCTACATTTCTATCTCATGTCTTTCCCTTAGTTATTTATTCAAGTGAGAAACACAGACCTGGTTTGACACAAATCGCTGAAGCAAGATGCTTAATAGTACAAAAGCATTGCTGCTGTGGCAGAGTTTATTAGAACTGCTCACTCTGCCTTCTCATTATCCACAGAAAGGATTAATACAGATTTCCCTATTATGAAGATTTCATGCCATGATCGCATAAGAAAAAAAAAAAAGGCAATTCCCCATTAATGTCTTAAGTGTAACGCAGCTTATCATGATCTCAGTAACATCAAAATTGTCAGTGACATTAGAAAAGATAAGTAGATGGCAGTAGTTATTCACTAAAGAGTTCTGACTTATCACATACCAAAAGATTTAGCAACAGTTCTCCCTAGAACAATCAGAGCCAGGACAACTTAGTTACTTGTTGTTTTTCAGTATTGAAGAATAGCTCAGAGACGTGTCTGTAAAGAATGCTACTTTGTTATATATACCCTTTTGTCTTTTGGCTTACCACTGAAAATGAAGTGAAACAAGAGATCTCCAAGGCTGAGACAAATGCAGGCATTGTCACGTTCATTCTGGTGAGATGAAATGGCCAGGATTCTCAATAATATTGTGGTAAATAAGTTAATACACAATTAATGCAAGAAAACCACATGAGGGCTAAGACATGATGAAATTATTTGTTCTTCCAGTTTGGGGTTTTTTTTTTTGTTCTACCAGTAAAATGTTCTGGTCTCTGAGACTGCTAGGAATATACTAGGTTTATTGTGGAATAAATTTCTTACTTTTTACTTGCTGCTGCTTGAGGGTTAATGTTAAACAAAAATGCCTCAGATTTGTGAGTGCAGATGCTTAAAACTTAGCTTGAGTTTACATAGCTTACTAAATCAAGAATTAATTCTCGGCATTGAAACTAAAACCAGGATAAAAATAAAAGCAAGTGATTTTCTTACAATTATAGGCAGAATTTTTGAAAAAGGAAAGTTGAAGGACCACTTTTGCTAGCACACAGGTAAAATTTGCTGTGTAAATAACCATGAATGCAAGGAATCATTCATAGAGAAGAAGGAAAAGCTCCTGACAGTAGATGGTAGATAATTGTAACAATCTGTCCAAATATTTCACTATAAATTATCTGAAAAGGAGTTGTAATGAAGAAAGACTAGGATCACAGTTCATTGAACAGTTCAATGTAATTGAGTTCCTGAAGTGATATGGTATGGATTAAGGGCTCAACTTTATTGGGTCAAAGGATTAATTGTCCTTTTAAGGTGAAATTTCATGAGGTTGCTGAGCCAATTTAACAGAGAGTGAGTTGGGGGAATGAGTGCCACTTTTAGCAGCAGCAATTGCCTGTTATCTGGTGAGATTTCCCCTGTCTAAAACTTTAGCTATAACGCCTTATACCATCTAAAGAGAAACAGGAAAACTGTCTAAGTCAAGAGAAGAATCCTCACAAGATTCTGAGGGGGTAGAAAAGGAGAATTTATTTAGCCTAAGTGGGCACCACAGCAGTTGAAAACCTCACTTATTCATCACTTACCTTGGATGATATTCAAAGGTCTTGTTATTTTTATAGCTAAAAATATATTTGTAAGTGATTTAATTGTGAAGAAAAAAAAAAAAAAGAAACGTCTGCAGTGTCTTTTTTAAGTTTATTTTGTGGCATTTGTAATACTTGTAATAATTTGTAACTTTATGGCATAGTGTATTTTTAGGTTCTTTCATATATCTGACTCTTTATTCAGAGGTATAACCATTGGACAGTTTTAATACTTGAAGAGAGTAAAAAAAATCCAAGTGACCTTGCCTAACACCACCTGGTTTTCCCACTGATGACCAGAACTTAGGTCTTCTGGCTGTCAGCCAAGTGTTTATCCCTACTCTGGTTTGTTTCTAGGTAAATTTAACTGAACTAGTCCTGTTGGTGTGAATAAAGCAGCAGCTACAGAACTCTTGTAAAAAAAGAAATGTAACCCTTACCAATACTGCAATTGTCAGTAATGGGAACAGAATTATGGCATAAAAATGTGAATCTCAGCTTTTGACATTATAAAATGCATACCCAGGTGAGGAATTTAAAATTTAAAATTTCCTTTTTTGGTCCTTTGTAAAGGCTTCATCTTGTGTAGTGGCGTGTATCTTGTGGGTCAGAAGATTCTCTAAGCAGTATCTGGTGCTTTGAGATCTTCAAGTTATGATTCCAAGAACTTAATTTTATATCTTTTTCTAGACATACAGCTTGTATGTTCTGGTTCATGGTGGAGTTTTGGCTTTGTTTGTTTGTTTGTTCTGTTTGTGATTTTTTTTTTATGCTGTGCATTTTACTTCACAATATAGTAGTATTAGCAGGGAAAACAACTTTAAAACTCTAATTTGCCTGTCTAAAGTCCATGCCATATAAACAATTCATTTTGACCCACATCTGCTCAGTGTTTTCACCTTTTGAGAATAGGTTATTAGAGCAGCTCCAGCATATAAATGTCATTTATGGAGAAACAGGGGTAAATACCAGATGGTATTTTGTTGTAACAGTGTGGTCACTTCAAAGCTCGTGGCATTACTGCTACTGTGTAGTATCCTGGTTGTGTAACTAATGACAACACAGATCCCTGCTGTGCTTAATTTTCCTGAGGTTTTTATAAATGGTGCAAAAAACTCATTAGAATGACAGCACTTTGCGCTGGCCTGAAACTTTTGTATACTTTTGTTTTCTGTTATGATCTGTTTGTAGAAATATTTTTAATACTAGACATACACATTTTTTTGATGTGTGTAATGTCTAGTGTATTTACATTACATGCTTCCCAAAATCACTTGTTTACACTGCAAATCATTTAGTACCCTTACAATGGAAGACCAAAGGAGCTGAGTTTCTCAGTGATAGAGTTAAAAGGTGATTTAATAAAACCTGCTGACCATTCAAGCTCACAGTCTGTTTCATGTCATTCTCATCTGTATGCTCTATGCTACTCTCTGTGTTCAGCTGTTAAAAGATATACAAGATTATATATTAATGCTTTCAAAACTGTCTATATTGAACTATTTTAGCAGTAAAAATGCTAAACATTGTCAGCCAATACAGTGGAAATCATATTCCAACACTACTGTGATTGAAATCAGGTTTAGGAAATAGCTCCAAATTATGTCTTTTTAAGACTTCAAATGCATGACACCTTAGAATGATCTCTGCCCATGGCTCTAGTGATAGAATTGTTTTTGAGAGACTCTCAAATATTTAAGGGATTTAAAAATCATTGAACCATCCCACGTAAATCTGTTCAGAAGCTACATGTACAACTCTTCAGTTCTTTTGAAGATTTCAAATACAATTTTTAATATCTTTTTTCCATTATATTATTTCAAATGCTAGTTAGAAGAAAAAATGCCTATAATTTTCTCATTAAACCACTGTGTCTTCTTTCTGTATCTTGAATGAAGTCACTGGTATTTAAAGTGAGCAATCTCCAGCAGGCAGTCTGCTTTTCCCGTGTACTTAATATTTCCTTCAAAGTAATTTGAAATAGGCAAATAAACAATCACAAAATTTCAAGTAATTGCTGCATTTAATTTTGAAATTTCCTGTTAATTAATAAGACTTAGCAGGTCTCCGTTTGATTCATTGTATTTAATTTAATAAACTTTTAAAAGCTGGAGAGGTTTCTGAGCAGAGAGCTGTTCTATTCAACTTGCCCCTGAAGGTGAGGGTAACTCAGGTTCTTGTAATAGATTCCTCAGGGGGATCTACTAACCCCTTAGGTTTCCCTTAGAGTGAAATGACACTGAATGACTAGTGTTTATATATATACATATATATATGTGTTTTATTTTAGTACAGTTTGGTTGCAATGGAAGGCAGGTATGTAGCTGGTTTGGTTGTTACTATCTATAGAAATGCAACAGTAAAAAGGAACAAAAATAACACTTCAGAATATGTATGAGGAAAAGAAAGAGAAAAAAAGGATAAGACATCATCACCCGTTAATCCAGAGATGAGACTTGGTTATTGCAGTTTCAGTGTCTGTTGGTCAAAATGATGGTTGCAGTCTTGATCTACATGGGGTGGGGGAAATCCCATGAAACTGAAAGTCCATTTGGTTAAAATACACTGAGGTTAGGTGGGAACACCACAGTATCTTCCCTGAGGGGAAATCTTACACTGTCTGTTGCAACACTGGATTGTACACAGTCCTCTCCTGGAAGGTCCCAGAAATGAGTCTGGAGGGCTCTTTGGAGGGTCTTTGATGTTTTATGAGCCTTTCTAAGACATGAAGGTGCCTCTCACATCAGTGCAGTTGAGCCAGTTATGCTCAGTGAGAAAGGGATGAACATTCTCAGGCCTGCATGTGTGAATATGAATGTCCCATATGGATGTGACCTCCCCCAGGGCTGGCTGGGGAGAGGACATTGGCATGATGAAAAGCACTATCCCACCTCACAGGATCTGCTTATCATCAGCCATTTCCCTTATCTGGCTCAAACCCCAGGGCCTCTGGTTGTGGGTGTTCACCCACACTGTCTTACGCAGACCAGAGTCTTCACCACTACACGCACAAAAACTCCCCTCCTGCCCTTCTGGTCCTGCAAGCAGATCCCTAGCAAAGCACCCTGCCACCTCCAGAAATTGCCAAATACTTGAGCCATTAACATCTCAGTCTCTCACAAGTGCCAAGTCCTGAACATCTGAGAATGAAACATTACATACACTTGCTTTTCTGACTCACTATTCATTGTGTATCTTGGCTTATTAACATTATATAAGCACCAGATCTCAGCATTTTGACCATAAAATAAATGCATAACAAACCAGTCAAATAGCTGATGTTGACCTATGAGTGTGTTTTTTTCCAGTATTACATTCTTTTCCACAGCCTGTTTAAGTCAATATATTCTTACTGACAAGGCTATTTTGGACACAATCTAAATGTAAACCTGTCTCATTCCGCACTACGTGTTGTCATTGAAATCAGGGAGGAATTAGTCACTATTGCTGATTTTCAAAACTGAAGGGTAGTTCTACTCAGTCTTGAGAACCTGAATTTCTCTGAGTAGGATTCTTGCTGTATTTTAATGACCTGGAAGTTAACTAGCAATGTTTAACAAGTCTTTAGATTCTTTCTGCACTTGTGGTACATAAATATGCACCTCCACCCTGAGACAGGAACGTAAAATAGATGGGCTGCTTTAGGAGCATGTAGATGATTAAAGATCATGCTTAGGTAAGATTGAATCCCAATTTTTATTTAAGTTGTCATAGTTTCACCCCAAAATGTATCTCTGACTACTTCTGTAAGCATATGTTAATGTAAGTAGCTTATTACGGATCTGTCAGTAAGGAATTCTTGAGACAGAATGTACAATAAATAATAGCCATTGGAAATATTTTATTTTAAGCCTCTCCATTCTGTATTGAGTGCTCTGTTTCCCATCTTGTAGAGATATTTATGTCTTTTCTTTATGTAACCTGTAATTATTCTGTACATTGAATAATAACTTTCATAGGCAAGTGCCTTGTTCCAGACTAGATCATAGCCCAGTGATTAAGGCTCTTTTCATGAGATAGGTGTAGAGTTCCTCAGTCAAAAGACATATTGAACCTTACTGTCTTCTTTGTTAAAGGAACACAGTGCCAGAATTGCACAAAATTAAAGTGAAGCATCACTTCCACTTAACGTACTCAGAATTCTGGCTTCCTCAAGAAAAATGGTATCTGAGCAGGGTTTTGTAAGATCTAAGTTGTATGTTTGAGAACTACGCTGAAAAATAAGTGTTGACTCTCTCTCTACATCTGGCACGGGGTTTCTGCTGGCTTGGTCATTCACCTCTTTCTCAGGATTTTTTCTAAGATATTTCTTCACCTCTGTAAGTTGCCCAGGGGAAGTTATTTGAAAATTTTGCTTTTAAGTCTAGCAGAGATTCAGTACTGGTAAGGATATTTCAGAGAGGTAACACATATTCAATATGTCTCACAGCTAATGGATGATTCATTACTTATGTCTAGATAAAGTCTTTTTTCCTCTATCTGTGTTAGGATTCAAAGAAAAATTAAAAGTCTAGTTCAATGCTTGGTGTTTAAACATGACAATAGCAAAATTTGTCTCCTTCTCAGTACAAACTCTTTGTAATATAGCATTGAATTTATGAATAAACAGATAATTAATGGCAAACCAAACTGGAATCTACTGTGACAGACTGAGATAGCACAATAGTACTGCCAGCTAACTGTTAATTTTTTCTTCCTATCTTAGTATTGCAGTCTAGAGTTACCCTCTTGGAAGGATCACAGTATGGCAGGTTGGTATATAGAATGAGCAGAAGGAAATGGCTTATCTTTGCTTTATGATACTAAATCCTCTGCCCATTGGCAGTGAGACTTAAACTGGATTTTTCTTTCTCAGATACCTATGAGACTATAACTTCTATAACTATTTTCTTATTCTAAAGTCTTTATACCCTGTTTTGAAGGTCTAGAAAGTAACTACTTTTTGCTGTTATAACCATTTTTAAGAATAGTATATTCATCATCTATAACCTTGCAGAGTGATATTTGCACCCTTGTAATTGTGTGACTAAATGTATTTGGGCACTAATTTAATTTCAACTTTTCTCAAGGTCTAGCAAATAGAAAAATCTGTCTTTGTTTTGAATTTTTGTATGTATCTGTGTATGCCTCCTTCCTTTCTCTGAAGCACAAAATGGACATCTAAAATATGTGTACAAAATTATTGATGTAGAAAACTTGTACTATGACTTTGAACTAATTCCCATTTGCCTGCTAAATGGAAAGAATAGCTGGGCATCTTCATAAAGTATTATTTACCACTGAGAACAAAATTTTGCCTCTCTGGGGTGAACAAATCATTAGGGTGATTTGAAAAGCATCTATTTTACTTTTAAATCCTGAATGGGGGTCTCCTGTGTAAATAAATGAATGACCTTTCCAGAAGCAAGATAAATCTGCAAGTAGTGTCAAAGCTCGTGTGTATGCTGTGTCAGTGTCTGTCATATTTATAGATGGGTATAAGATGATGGAGAGCTGATAGCTGACTTTGTGTGGTGGCACTTTTCAGTATGAAGTTACAGATCTATGTTGATTGAAAGAAACATTAATTTAGCAATCTCAGCTTAATAGAATTGCCATTTTTTCAGGGGTTATAGATATTTTTCCAAAATCTCAGCTTTTCACATTCTCAGCCTGCCATGTCATCTCAAAGACAACCATTTCTCTTCCTCTCATTCTGCAGTAAATTATCCTAAATGTGTGATTCTTTTAAATGTGGTGGCATTCATAGGCTATTACTGTGTTCGCTTGGTGCATGACTGCTTGTAAAGTTGTGGCAACTGAATTATGTGCCTTAGACCTCAGCTTCTTTAACAATTGTCTTTTAATCAATCCCTGTTTCTGGATTTTCGAAAGTGGCACAGTTATTTTGCAAGAGTGAAGCAGAGGAGTGCCACTCCTACCCTTTTGTCATGTATCTAGAGTAAAAGGAGTTTTTTCCAGTGTAGGGGGAGTACTTGGCACTGCTTAAATAAAACTGGGAACAGTATTTTTTTCCTGGATCACATGTATTTATTTCTTACTTATGTGGCACAGACAACAGAGGTGAATGAATAATGTAAATACAGAGATTTTGCAGGAAGGAGGATCTATGCTGCTGAATTCTATGGGGAAAATATTAAAGGAAAACAATAAATACTGAATTCTCTTAGCACAGTGTAAAGAAATAAATAGGGATAGCAAAATCATTCTTTTAAAATCCCTTTAGATAAACTGAATATTTTACTCAGTTTTATCCCTAAATTTGGCCTCTGGTACATCTTGAGGTGTTTTAGATGTTGACAGATATTTTTAGCAACCTTGTTTATGTAATTTCACACATCACCACCATCTTAAAGCCGCTGAATTATGGGCAAGACGGTGTAAGATGCATGATGGACATTTTACAAACCAGATGATCTCTTGCTATAGGATATCCATGTCAGGTAATAACATAAATCTTATGAGGAGAAATTTTTTATTTATTTCCAAATTATAGTAACATTTCTGGTACTTTCCAAACAAAATTTTATGGTGGTGCATGAAAAGGAAGAAGACACTTAAGAGAATAACAGTCTGAGATAAACTGGCATACAAAGGGAATAGCCGATCTCCCTTGGATGTTGCAGATGAATGCACATAGAAAAAAAAAAAAAGTTGGATTACACCTGATTTTTTAAAAGATTTGACAAGATGAATATACAGGAGCCATACAGTATTTGTAATTGCAAAAAATCACATCATCTATAAATGTTTAACTCCTGAACACGTGATCAAATTGGATAATAATCCAGTGTGAACATGCTTTTTTATTGTTTCTGTCTGCCACACAGCTAAAAAATTGGCCCAGAAATGCTATTTATCAGACATGAAAATATTCTTCTGAAATCTAATGAATGAAGCACGTCGTGTAGACAGCACATTCAGTGTGAAAATGAAACATGTTCCTTCTTCTATGGTTCTATGAAAGTGGAAGAGATGAATGGAAATATTATGCTTCTACAGTGCTAACCTAATTTCCATAATTGCCTGGGATAACTATGTTTTTGAATATCTGTATTCCTCAAAGCTTTTTAAAATGCAAAGAAGTTGAAAACAGGGGTTTCAAACTAGGTCTTGTGATTTGCAGGACAAGCTGAAATATTGTGTTCTGTTGTACTGTGAATGATACTGCTATCCAGTATGGTATTGAATTTTCATTTAACATGAAAATGATTTTCAAACATTACTGAAATAGGACTTAGTAGTCACTTATCTCGAGTTCTCAAAATAGTGAGAGCAGTCAGCCTTACTGTGATCACTCTTAATGTCCGTGCAATTAGCTGAAAATTAATCTCAGTGTTTAAATTCAGTCATTGCCATAAGTATTGGGATAATGGACTTCATTCAGATGTCAAAATTGTCAAGTTTTAAATAAAAGTTCTTCATTAATGGTTATGTATATCTATACATTCCAAATGGGATACAAAGTCTACTACTTTGGTTTAAAGTTGCTACAGAAGATGAGTATGAATCATGACCCAATAAATGGGGACAGTGTGTCTTGAAAGTCTTTGCAGTGGTCAATACTCAAGTTACTTGACGGAACATTTGGTGTCTCTCTGATTGAAATTGCAGTCCCTGCAGGTCACTGTTCTGTGTCTAACAGCCACATCAGTTTATTCAGCTGCTGCCCTGTAAGCCTGGTACTACGAACTACTGCAAATTGGATGAATCTGGAGTTTTAAGTGTAGAATCAGCTAGAGTGCTTCCCTTTATGACTTCAAATCTCCTTAGCATTCACCTTTCCTGACCAATTTTCTATTAGTTAACTAATGTAACAATTCTGCCTGGTCTTTCTAATGCACAGACACCTACTGACCCTTGCTCTCCTTGAGCTCTGCAGACATTTTCCATTCAGTGTGAGGGTGAAGCTTAATCTATGATTTCTTATTACTTGCCTCTTGGAAGTACAGTGGTGATTTGTCACATAAGGCCTGACTCCATAGAAAGCATTACAGCCCTTTATGCTCCTACCAGATGTTCTGCGCATACTTTTCTGGAAACTAATGAAGTAATGTAAATAAAAAAGATATTGTCAGTCCTAAAAATCTGTAGTAAACCATTTGCTGCTCTCTCGGGTTATGAATCTGAATGATCCTTGTTATGTTATTAAACGAATTTTTCTTGTTTCTTGTGCAGCTGCCATTTAAGCCGAATAACCTCAGGTACTATGCAAAAATAGTGAAAAATATTTAAATCCAGAGTGTCTTCTACAGTTAGGTACAGCTTTTATTGTTCATGAGGCTATGACATATCCAGAAATTTATACTTATCTTAAAGTTCTGCTGTTTAGATTTACTTCAGATGCAACTTAATTTGTCACTAAATTCAAACATATGGGTTGTAATGATATCACAAGGAATTTTCCACACAAGTTGATCTAATGCTTTCTGACAGTGGTATTTATTGCATTGTATGTGTATTGCATTAAAAGCAAATAGTCTCGTGTCTCTGTGATAGTTGAAGAATTCCACTGCAATATCCTCTGTCTTTACTGTACAAATATAAAAATGCTTGGGACCTATTCATGAACCAGTTTCCTTTAATCTATGTGATGCCTTCAGACAACATGCATGTGGCTTTCTTCTTGTTTTACTGTGCTACTAACAATCATATATTAAAATATTGTAGCCAGTAGTGAGCTGATGCTAAGCAGGCAGTAGCTTAGTGATAATACCTTGAAGAAGAAGGTAGGGATTTTTTTTTATTTTTATCTTTTACTAAGACTGGCATCACAAAGTCCTTTAAACTGACATTACTGAGTGATTTTAGTGGAGGTGCCTACCATCACAAGATGATAGGGATGTTGATGCCATGGCAAGATGATGTGTGGCCATTCAATGGGGGCTTCCCATCCCTGTTAGAGGTGGCAGGAAGGTGACAGAAAGATTTATTCACATTGCAGCCTGTTGTTATCTGCAATGTTTTTGGGGGCAGATTGATAAGCAGGACATTGTGAGCTGTTCTGATGAAAACTTGTTGCAGTTTTCAGTCAGGACGTCATGCTTTTATTCTTTCACGTAATCTTGGTACTTGTCTGCCTATCTGTGACTCAGCTATAACTTGGTCTTTGAGGTTTTTTCTGCCATTACTCTGCTCTGAGAGCACGTTGTGAAGTTTCCATGTTAGGTGATTCCTTCATTGTTCCTTTTTGCCAAGGGCATTGTTCTCATTGGTGTCTATATTATGCTGCTTTTTCTCTCATTTTATGAAGTTCCATATATTTCTTTCTCTTCTTAATATGAGAAAGGTCATAGGTACCCAGGGGTGTTATATCTCTCTATGGCAGTAGAAAATGTTGATGTGAAATAAAAAAATTGTCTGCATTAATATCCACTGGGGGAAAAAAGGGTAGACTAGGAAAACTTGTGACTTGTAGTGAAAATCACATTGTTTATGTTAATTTAAACCAAATTCAGCCTGAAATTTGGCACTGAAAACACCTGTGGCTGCAGTTTTTGCATACTATAAATTGCTGTTTGAGTTATCAATTCAGCCCTTATGGATCCATTTCCGTTTATTCTCCAGAAAACATTTTGCTTTTTGAATTGAAAATGTTCAAGCTCACAGTTTAGGTCTTCTTATATCCTCAGATGATGATTGGACAGAAGGCAATAGCATACCTTTTAATACTCTTTGTACCATTTAGTACTTTACATATTTATCTGGGATTTTGTATTCTGAGCGTGTTTTGAACATGAGTTATTTCCAGAACTCTTTTTTGGCAAATTGTGTAGTATTATTGCTGTTATGTGGAGTACAACATTAAAACAGAAGTGGACATTTTCTCACATGGAAATTGCTGAAGTTCTTCAGGTGGTGGGTTTTGAACTCACGGAGTTGGTAGCCTGAAATCCCTTTCAGTAGATTATTGCATCTAATGGAATGAAGTTTGAATAAAATAAGTTCCTCAGCATTCTGTAGTGGTCGACTTGTGGCAGAAGTTGAAACTATTGATTTGGCAGCACTTTAACTTGACAAAGATGGAGCTGAGATACATCTATAAAGTCAAATACACACAATCTGCAAGTGGCTTCAGATATATTTCAAGAGATTGGGATAGAAGCCAGTTTTTCTCTGGCAGCCATGCAGGACTGTACAAAGCCTGAGCTAAGCCATTCATCTTTGCACCGTGACCATGCAGGAATGTCTGCAAAGAGAAGGGCTTGTTTACAGGGGAGTGGATTGTACCCAGAGCAGTAACTAACTCCAGCTGGGATTAAAGGAATTTCATATGTGACACTGAGTTTCATATGTGGCACTAAGTTAGTGCTCTAGAGAAATTCATCTCCTCTGCAGTTCATCGTTGCAAAACTGCTCCTGTGTTTTTAGATGGCTGCATACTTTACCACTATTACAGGAATTTGCTGTATCATTAATCATATTTGGATATTTTTTTTCCTGGAGCCTTGGCTGTCATACAGTAATGAAAATACCTGGTAAAGTATGATCACATTATCCATTACTGTTCTAATATAAACAGTTTTGATAAGGTTTGAAAGAAGATGAGCCAAACCCCCCTGTTGTATTCTTCACAAGTGCAGCTTTCAGGTAGCTCTGGAAAGAACACTCAGGGTTTGCACATGAAAAGAAATGGCCTTTGTCAGCTTTTAAAAACAGGCATGCAATTTTGTTAAATGTCAGTGACAAGCTCCTACCTAAGTCAACAAAGTAATTTTGTGTATGGACAAATTGTTCAAATTTATTTTATCTAAAATTTAGATTGCATGAGCCTGGGACTAAATGTCAATGGTAAAGTGGTCTCACAATAAATCTTTCTTCTTAGAGAGTTGCAAAAGATATTTCTGTTAATTGTGGCAAGTTCAATCAATTATACTTGTAGAATATTTTGAGTAGAGACATGTTCTACCAAAAATGCTGAAATTAAATACAAACAATAGGAAGTAATTTTTTTCTCTCCTTTCTTGTGTTTAATTAAACAAATTTTTTTTTTAAATTTTCATCTGCCTGCTAAATCTTACATATCTGGACTTTTCATTTCACGTAACATATGACAGATAAATAGACATATTTTTCACATTTTTATTTCAGAGGAAAACTATAAAAACATATAAAAATGGGAACTACAAGTGGGTGTAAGTAGAAAAGGTCAAGAAGATTGGAGATGATCACTTTCAAAAATCAAGAGGATTTCCCTGCAAAACCATTTACTGATTTTCTGAGACAAATTATGAATATATTGGCAAAAATAAGGGCATAACTATCGGAGGGAAGAGTTCAACCAGTCATCAGTGTTTGCTGCAGTAATAGTGCTGTTAGCAGATTTTCAAAAAAAATTCCTCCTTAGTATTTTGTGTGTTTCTTCCTTTCTTAGAGGGATTCTCGAAGATGAAGGCCTTACAGGTCTTCCTTTTTTTTACTTTTGCCTTTCATCTCCCACCTCCCCTCTAGTAAATTGCAAATTAATAGCATGAACATCTTGCTTTTGGTCCTTTATATTGCCATAGACAGTTTTGGTTTGTCCCCTTTACTTTCAGGTCGTGTCTTTGATTCTGATTTTCTCTGTCTTGATAAAGTAGGTTATGGAAAAGTTATATGAAATATATTATTTCTAAAAAATTAGCTACTGTAGAACAGTAACTTTTAGCATGTAAGGCATAAAAATGTGCCATCAGAGACCAACCCTTCCCTTGCTGGGAAGCCGTATGAGGAGGGGCTGAGGTCACTTGGTCTGTTCAGACTGGAGAAGAGGAGACTGAGGGGAGACCTCCTTGTGGTCTTCAGCATCCTCCCAGTGGAAAGCAAAGGAACAGGTACTGATCTCTTCTCTCTGGTGCTCAGTGGCAGGTCCCAAGGGAGTGGCCTGAATTGTGTCAGGGGAGGTTTAGGTTGGATATCAGGAAAAGGTTCTTCACCCAAAGGGTGTTTGGGTGCTGGAGCAGCTCCCCAGAGAAGTGGTCACAGCATGTAAGTGACCACTGCCAGAGTTCAAGAAGTATTTGGACAATTCTCTCAGGCTCATGTTGTCACTCTTGGGACTGTCCTGTGCAGGGGCAGGAGGTGAACTTCAGTGATCCTTGTGGGTCCCTTCCAATTCAGCATATTCTATGATTCTATGAAGCCAGTCACCTTGATGCAAGAATTAGAATTCATAGTGGAACTTCAAACATATCCATATTCTCTGTTTCTTTAGAGCCTCTCTCTTGTGAGCAGGAAATAGGCAAACCTTTCACATTTAAAACTATATTGTAGGTTTTTTTTCTTTATATGCTGTACAAATGAAATACTGGAATGTGAGAAAGAAACAAGCCTGACACTGCAGAAAATTCCGGGAAGTGAGGAATAGAGTAGATTACATACTATCTGAGAACAGGAAAGACATCCTGTTTTCTTTGAAGCCTGCAAACCTTGAGGTAACTAACAAACTGTCAGGCTGATGGATTTATTACAGGCCTGCAGCCGGGTTGCATGTGAAGGACTGAGCAGAGATTCTCACACGAAGTGTATGAGTGCTGTCTCAACTCTGCAATAAACAGATTCATTTTGCTCTCAGCTTATGAGCCTCACATTCATATGCCACACTTGAAAAGTCAAGTTTGTGTTAATTAAAAAGAAATCTCAGAGTAAAAAGCTGTATTCTAGGCCTCTTTCAATATTTCCAGTATTTCAATTGAAATAGTGGTAAAAAATACATAAAGGGAATAAAAATAGGGAAGTGAAATTTTGTTCCATGAGGATGTCTTTTCATTTTATGTGCCTCAAATATCCAGTCTCAGAGGCATTTGAAAAGTCAAAGAGTGTGGCTAATTCTTGGCAGTGATAAAAAGCTAAGGAAACAGATGTTCTGATGCCACTTGTCAAAAATATGAAGACACTAGCATTTTGGATAAAAGCCCATGAAAAGGACATGGGTTTAGCAACATGAGAGGACAAAAACTAAATAACATGAGGAATGTCACCATTTTCCATTAATACTAATAAAATCCAAAGGCATTCTTTGCACAGTTCCTAGTTAAAATATGTATTTTCTGCCTACTGGTAGCATCATACTGGTTGTATGTTACCTGAAACTACTCTGATTGACTGACATGTTTCATACTAACTCTTTAGGATCCTATTTATGAACATATTTGAATGTGACTTTATTATTTCTGTGCTGGAAACTCCAGCAGACTCTATATGGATGATTGTGCCTAAGTGTGATCTGTCTGTTTGTCCTAAAGTGAAAGAACTGAATAATTAATTTGAAATCAGTGGGAATTATTGTATGCCAACAAGAAAAAAACAGGATCCAAGTAACTTAAAACTTCATTGCTGGGATCAATTAAAGAATTGGATGTGGAATAATGGTATGCTAGAGGTATTGTGTCCAAATGAATTAAGGAGATAAGATCTTAGTAGCTTTTTATGAAGTTGTGGTTAGTGTAGTTTCAGTTTTACTGTGACAAATTTGTTCCCTTATTCTGTGTGGATTTTAAACAAATCAAAACACAATGTCTAGACAAGCTTTTAGTTCTGGAATAAGGCACAAGTGAGGCAACATCCCTGCCCAGGGATAGGCAACTAAGAAAATTTTTAATAATCAATTGACTGTTAAAAAGCTAACAAAGGACATCAAAGTCCGAACTAATGTATGACAGAATAAATAGCTACATTTTGATCTTAGATATAGCAAATTTATTATGTTTTTGTGGATCTACTTTAATTTTGGAAACAGGAGACACTAACATGACAGTTAGTCCAGAAGATGACACACCACTGCCTTACCATGTTCAACAAGGTGCAACTCATTAGATAAAGTTTATATAACAAAAGCTTATCTATCTTACTGCCCACAAAATGCTGGGTAAGGGAGAAGAGTGAATAATGTACAGGGCAGAGTTAACAATTTCTAGAAAAAACAGACAGCATAGTGATAAAGAGACCATAGTGGCAAAGGAACCAATTCCACTGCTGCTTACTGAATCTGATGCTACCCCTGGAAATGCATATTTATGACTAATATGTAAATGAAACAGCCCTCCTTGGCTCTGACTAGGTATAAAGCACTGAACAAATGGAGGATTAAAAATGGAGGCAAATACTCTTTATGTTACAAATTGTCTTTTAAATAAAAAAAGCTGGCAAAAATACACTGGCATAGAATGAAAACATCAAGAAAAATGCTATTTTTATAGTGATTTACTGGAAAATTCCTTGAAGAAAAACAATTCCTTTGCATAGAACATTTGATGCTAATGCCACAAGAATTTTCTTCGCTATGGAGTTTCCATTGAGGTAACTCTCTAAAATGTTTCATTTCAGTTACATTGTAGACAACCCAAATATGGCAAAGGAGATTATTTCAATTTTATTAATAACACTAAATAATACTCAGAGAACAGGAAAGATAAATCTCAGGGCTAAGCAAACATTAATGCAGTGAAAGGTATTCAAGGCAGAAAATAGTGAGGTAGGATGCCAAAGACAAATACTGCACAGGGTGATTGCTCTTTAAGCAGATGGTGCATGGAGGGCTGGACTGGTTCTTGTGGCACAGTAGGTATCGCACAGCACATGTTGCTCTAAGAATAATGAAGACATTTGCCATCCCCAAAATGAAGGCAAAAATGTATCATGCTATAACTAATGAGCTGTCTGAGTTATTTTTGACTCAGTTTATTAAGAAAAGATTGGAGCAAACCACAGCAATAAATCTCTAGTACACATACATCCCAGACTGATTTGCATTCAAGGTCATGACAAAGTTCAGCAAAAATGCAGATCTGAGCAGAACAACTCTTCATGTATCATGGATTGCTGTATTTCTTTTCTTTTTAGGCAGCTCTAAAGAATAATGATGATTATTATAGCATGGTGGATAAGATGTTAGGGACAGTATGTACTTGTGCATATTTGTCTTTCAATATTTTTCCCATGCCCACTTGTAGCTTCCTAGCTAGAGTGGAAAACATTCAATACTCAACTTCACAAGTTTATAAAAAAACCCCAAAGTAGCTGTTGACTTATGAAGAATATTTTATGTGAGAAGACATCCATGCTGCTTTATTTTATACATCCAACAGAAATGCCTCATACAGAAACTTATTCCTGTGTTAAGGATGAGGAAAAAATTTATTTGAAGTTGTAGTTTAGGACCTGGGAGCTCATCTTGTATCTGACTCTGGTGTGCATCATCACTAGATTCAAACTCCATTTCAGTCATCTGATTTCTGTGACAAAACCAAAGTACTTAAAATAGACTTCAGCTCACCTAGGATCTTAACTTTCTCCATTAATTTTATGTGGAGATAACCCCACCTTAGTAATTTTATTTAGGTTTTAAGGTTAATCAATTAGACATCTAGATATCCTCTGAGAAGTAGTTATCTGTATCACAAATTTGGGTAATTTAATTTACATGTGATTTCAGATGGCATAATTTTATATCTTTTTATAGCTCAATCAGGGTATAAATGGCAGTAATGTGGATATACTAAAATGTGAAATATATCAAGTCTTCAGTGAAACCTAGAGTGAATTTCAGGTTTTATTGAAGTAAATCGGCTTATTTTTTAAAGTGCAAACCCTAATTTCTATTCTGTGGCTAATAATTAGTCTGCTTTTCTCTCTGGAGTTCATCACTGTGGTCCCCATCAGCTTACTGGCTCTTGCTGTGTGATACCTATACTGTGTCTTCTTTTCTTCTATTTTATTTTTATGCCTGACAGTATGTAGCTTTTGCATTCTTGCAGTTGTAGTCCTTGGATAACAAGGTTGCAGTGGATGAGAAAATTATTCTTCTCAAGTAAGAGAATCATTTCCTACATATAGGAAGAAACAGTGCAGAGAGACCACTAATCTGATAGTTACTGTGTATTTTTATATAAATATAAATAGATTTGGCCTTGTGAAGGAATCTCAGGAGTCATGCTCATTATTGCTATCACTGCTAAAAACTTCTGGAAGAAACCCAAATAATTAAAACATCCATCACCAATGAAATCCCCAGTCATCAAGTCTGTGTTAGAGAACACTGACTAAAGATGCTGACACCAGACAGTGTATGAGGCTAAGCCAATTTAATTCATTTCAAAGATGCTCCTATAAAAATGGAATGAAAAAACTGGATATTAAAGCAAAAAGCATGATATTTTTTTACATATCATGAAACAGGGAATAGAGATGGATGGATTCTTTTCTATTCAAAAATATTAAGCTATTAATAAAACAACAAAAAAGGAACTAATGGTGGCCAGGTTTTGTCAGTTATTTTGGTTGTATTCAGTTAAATTAAATGTAAATTTAAATTTTAGATTTGTCATGTAAAGCAAATCCTAAAGACAGTTTCGTTTAATTCCTTCAATGGGTTTTACTTTAAGAGAAAATTCTTACAAATCTTGTGAGTCTCTCTCACTGCAGTTTTGAAAAGATATAATGTGAACAAAGGCAGATGAGGATGTGGTGTGTCAAATGAATCTGTTTCTTAAGTGTTCCTGTGCCTCTGTAAAATTGCTTTTTTCACATGGGCTGATTATACAGTTTGCATATGAAACATTTTCCTGCCAGTGATATTTTGCTGAAATAAAAATTTCCCAGGAAAAGCAATATCTTTTTCAGAAAATTTCCATTTAATTCTAGGTCAGGTCAACTTTAATCTCCCTATTGCCCGAGTCACTTTGTTCTTTTATGCTTGTTGCATTATGTAGAAACCAGAGGGCCCAGATGCCCCACAAAACAGGTGCCAAATTATGTCCTGCCTCCATATCTGGATAAGTGGGAATGATTGCTACCATCATCACAGATTGGCTTCCACGCACAGAAAATCTAGGCAGGAAGATCCCACAGGAGTGTGAGGTGCTGGAACTGGACCCCTGGTGAACCAAGTGTTGTGCTGTGACCAACAGGCCTTTACCCTTAGCAGCCATTCCATAGTTCTCTGTCCACATGTGTGTTTCAGAAGAGGGAAGAGGTACTGATGATTATTTTGCCACCAGGTATTGCAAGGCTTCTGTATTACTTTCTTGGGTAGAAATAGCAGTGAAGATAGCTGAGGATTGCTTGTGCAAGCTAGCAAATGTACAGTCTCTGGAGTGCTGGTGCCCCCCTGTCTTCCTTGCTGTTTTCTCTGCTTCGTAGATGGAAGCTTCTTTATGTCTGTGTTTTTGTAGTTGTGTGCTGAATTTCTCCTTAGCCATATTAATCTCATCTGTGTTTAGTTGTTAGAGTGACTCAAAATCTTCCATCTCTTTTTCTTCCTTACTTGTCTACCAGTGGTGCAAATGATTTTCCTATAGAAAGAAGGAAACCTGGTCTGGCTATGTGCTTTTGCATTTCACTACAGCCTCTAATAAATCTTCTGGAAACTGCAGCAGCAACCTTAAGGGCTTATAAAACAAGCTGGACCGAAGGTGCCACTGTACAGAGCCATGTTGGAAATCTTAACACATGCAGTTTGGATAAACTAGTCAGGAATATTTCAGAGCTGACTGTATTTTGATTTTTGCAGCTGTAAAAATCTAACCACCAGTCTAAGTTATAATGCCGTGCCATACCACTCTATGTGAGCTGAAATAATCCCTTGTTGTATAGTAATGGTGAACAATGCCCTTTGGAAGTGTGAATTGGAAGCCTTATTAGATGAAGTAATTTCATTTCCCTTTGTTGTGCAAATTTTTTTACCATTACTCATGAGCTAGCCAGGGTATATATATATATTTAGCATGTATTTTATGTCAGCTGAAATTTCAAGTGTGTAGAATTAGACACAAGGAACAGAAGACTAGAAGTCTTATTGATACCATCATTCATTCCTCACTGGTCTCTATTTCAACAGGCAGAAAAGTTGAAAATATTAGACTTAATAATTTAAGCACCTCACAGAGCAGAGGCTGGGTGAAGGTGAATATACTGAAGACACAGTTCAAAAACCCCCCAAACACTCTGTCTGCCACGACTTCTTTGAAGTGGCTGAACACTTGAAATGTAGAATTTTTAGCAATAAAAGCCTCTAGACATCTTGCTGCTTTTGTGAAACTCTTAGGTTGCTTTGGGTTTAGACATTTAGCACTTGTCTCCCAAGTAAACCCATTTGGAATGCAGATGCTCCTGCTTCTGTGTATAAACATGTATTCATACACACACTCACA
Organism: Rhipidura dahli; assembly: GCA_013399225.1. Taxonomy (NCBI): domain Eukaryota; kingdom Metazoa; phylum Chordata; class Aves; order Passeriformes; family Rhipiduridae; genus Rhipidura; species Rhipidura dahli. The sequence goes on from VXAC01004222.1 coordinate 837,534, forward strand.
CATATATCTATTAATTATACATTAGATGAAAAAAATAAATCTTCCTCATGGCAGAGAGAGCTCTTCTTTTGCAGCTGAGATTGCCACATCCAACACAAGTATATAGTCATGAGGAGTCTTACTCCATCTTTGCATCGTAGCAAATCTTGAAATCTGTTTTACAGAGTGGCATGGTGAATACTCCCCAGAGGCTCACTGCTAGGATATCCACGAGAAAAAGTGTTTAAATGATCTGATTATCAAAATAATTAGAAAAAGAGAGTACATTTTCAGTATCTATGGGAATAAATACTTTATCAGAACTTTATCAGATAGCTTATCTCTGTTGGAAGCTTATTGATATAAAAGTTGTTTTGAATTTGTTTAAAAAAAGTGAAACCAATAAGTAAGATATTTTCATGAACCAGTTTATAGCAAAAATCCTACCCATGTGGGAAAAAACTGTATGGCAAGGAAAGAGGCAACTTAGTAAAGTGATATTCTCTTTCTCTCCAGTGTTTGTTCAATAGGATCAGTGAAGTTAATTACCAAAGGCTTCAGATGGGCTAATAAACAGGAAAGTATGTGTCTCACAAATATAGTAACTAAGTTTATGTGTGCTTATGCTAAGCTTAGGCTTATATATGAGCACTACTCCATCCTTGTCCAGACAGTTCTTTCTGTAGTCCTTGACATGTTAGCAGCCTAAGTGAAAAAAAGTCTTCCATTAACACCCAGGTATTATTAAATAAATATTCAAAGTGCAGCAGCTTTGTTTTGGATCTAGGCATGAAGGTGGGCTGGTAACTGCATGGGAGATAGGCAAGAAATGAGGTTTGTAAACATAAGAGATTTATTTGCATTCTTAATTTGACAAAAAAGGGATAGAGAGAAGAAGATGAAGAAAAAAAGGGAACATATGAATGAGGGAAGAATTAGGAAATGCTTGAGATTGGAGGAGAGGATTTGGAGGTGAGGAGATAAGCTTTCAATTTTCTTATGGTAGAATTTGCTTATAATTCTTTAAGGGATTGGGAGGAAGAACGTAAAGCAAGTTGTGTAGACCAGGGAAGTGATACCTCATTTTACCACCTTTCCCTTTAAAAAAAAATAGCTATAGTCATTATAGTATTATAAAAGGAAGCAGGATAAAGGGATAGTTTGAGCAGTGAATCAAAGGTGACAAGAGGCAGCTAGGAACAGAGAAATTGTATTGTCAACTGGAACAATGGAAGAACCAAAAGTAAAGGGGTTTGACTCAACTTCAAAGCAAATCCACTGAAAAACATTTCTTATAGTGGATAGAATGTTTGCTTAAAGTATTAGAATGATTCAATTTATTAACTTAATGTTCTTCTTTAAGATAATCTACTTTTTTTTTTTTTTTTTGGTGCAGTGTATATCTAGTGATTAAAACTCACAAAATGTACATTATCTCACAAGTCTCACGTCAGTCAACTCGAGTCCAGTCTTCATTCAGGTTACTAAGTTTTCTACTTTGATAACATTGATAAAATAAAATAAAAAAAAAACCCAGACCTCTTTTAAATCCTGATTTTATTTTTGAGTCTTAGAGTGGAAAACATGTTGTGAGCTGGAAGTGGTGGTTCTTCCTGCATCATCTATATTTAAAATACTGAATGCTGTCTGTCCTTCAGACCTGATTTGTTTCCAGGGAAAGTCAGAATATCATAACAGATTTTCTGCTATTCTGAGGTTTTATGATCTCTATTTTTCTGATTAGTTTACAGCTTTTTTTTCATACTTATTTTATTTGTGTAACAGGTAGTATTTATGGACTGCAGATTGTCTTAGGAATTAGATTAAGGTCCTTCAAGGTTATAGAACTGCCTTAGCAACACAATTTCCCTCCTGAGCTGTGTTTAAGAGAAAGGAAGAAATACTGCTTCTGTCATGGCTGCTGAATTCAGTGCTGCCAGCAGCTCTGAAAGGCTTTGTAGAAAATAGCAAGGCAGTAGCAAGTGCAAGAGATAATATACATTTTCAAAGCAAGTCCACTAGTAGCAAACTGTGAACACAGAGTACAAGAGAGACAAAAGTGTGTTACATCATGAATCACATCAAAACAAATAATTTTGGAGGTCATCAGTAACAGACGACTGTGATGAAACAGTAAGATAGGGAATGGCAATTTCAAAATAATAGCAGGTGCAGTAAATTAAACTGGAAAGGAGGGAATCCTAAAATACTGTAATTGGCTTCAATCTCAAATGCTGGGCTGCACTCTGAATTTTCAGCTTGAAGACAAAACGAAACCCATGAAAAATAGATAGTAAGAACTGGTGGAGAACAGGAAGGATGGAAACACACTGTGCTTTATATGAGCTTTTTTCATCTGTGGTTAAGGCTGTAAGTAATTGATAACAGGTGACCTAACTCAGCATGGAGAAGCCCTAACCCAGTTCTGGGAGAATTTTGATAACAACTTCTTTTAAACGCACATTGAATTCAGGAGTAGATTTTTAAAAGCCAGTTGCACAATATATCACCAACTGTTATCAGTATGGAGATTCAATTAATCCTAACACATTTGGAATAGTTACAGCAATGCTGTAGCTGCTGTAAGAACTCAGTTGGACACAGGGCATTTTCTTCTCCAGCTGTCTCTCTTCCAATGCGCAAGGCTGGGGTGCAGATGGAATTACAGCCAGACCAGGCTTGGCTGGGCTCTTGCAGAGCTTCTTGGCTTCTTGTGCCACAGAGAGGAGCTCTGCAAAAAGCCATGTTGGGGAGGTGTTGGCACCTGCATCTCCGTGGTGAGGTGCACTTGGCTCGAGCCCCAGGTGGTTACTGTGAGAGCAGAGACTGTCCTGAAAGGAAGGTGCTTAGCAAGCCAGAGCCGCACTGGTGTGATGCAACCTGTGTGGTGCTGGGAAAGGGAACCTTCAGGCTGTGTGTTTCCTAGAGAAGTGTTACAGAGGGAAAGCTCTGCCTCTCGGTTGTCTGTGTAAGAGTTGGCTTCATATCTGACTTACATGAATAGAAGATAGTTTTTATTCTGCCTTAAATCACAGTCTGCAAGGGACCCAACACTTTCTTCAAATCTCCCTGTACAGAAGGGCCAATATTTGGCCCCAAATTTTGTGTGCTATCCACATACAAAATTCTTGCCTGGAAGTAAGAACCCAAACAAAACACAACTGAGGAAAACAGAATAGCCTGCAGTTGACTGTTGCCAACACTGAGACTAAAATGATCTGTGTCTCAATGGCAAACACATGATAGACAAGTTCTAGTGAAAGGTATTTGTGCAGTGCATCACATACATTTATACTGTAATGAGGAGACTGTTATGGCTAGTATATAATGTGTATGCTCTTTTAAGGCCAAAAAATATGCACTGAGTGAATAAGGTAGATTTATAGTTTAATAGTTCCTTTTAAGGACATATAACAAGATAAATTCGAAAAATGTAAGCTATACTATCTCCAGATCAGTAACTGTAAGAAACCAAAGAGATATTTCAGTTCAGAGGAAATTTCTCTTATTCATTTAAAATCTATAACCTTAGCTGTTACTATGAAAAAAGTATCAGTGTAGAAATCTTTAGTACATTAGCAGTACTTAATAAATCACCAGGAAAATAGAATATATCAGCCTCTGGAAAGTACAAATGCTGCCACTAAGAAAAAAACCTGTCACATAGCAAGTTACTGTGCCCTTAATAAAACTGAAAGAAAACCCAAAACGTTTTTGAAGATCAGTATGCAAAATAAATGTGTGACTTCAGAGCTCTGGTATGAGAAATAAGGAGCTTTTAAGGTCTATCCGCAAACTTTGTTAAGGAATTGGAATTCTTCAGCAATTTTTAAAGTTGAATTGCAGTTTTTGACGTTTTCAATCCAAACATTTTAGCAATTTTCTTTTGCACTGGTATTACTATTATTTTATTATAAACCAGAATTCCATGTAAAGATGGAGCTTTGCTGTGCTAGAATTTTTGGTGTGTTAAAGTAAGAGTAAGGTGCAGCGGTCAATTTACAGCCTTTAGGTTCAATTTGGTAAAAGCAGTGCAAAATAATCTGCAGCTCTGTGATTGCTTGAGTCCAAAGCTTGTGTATTTGTAAGACTAGGAACTAAATCTGTGTGTGATATGCTACTTCTGGGAGTTAGGGGGAAATAGGTATTATTGTGAAATAAAACAGGTTTTTTTGGCATTCAAAATAATGCATATAAGAAAGAAAAAAATCTGTCTTCTTAACTTCTGGTTTTCATATTTTTAGTTTATTTACAAAATCATGAAATTGTTGCCATCACAATTAGTAAGAATTAATAGAAACAGAGACTGGTCAAGAAATCACGGTATTCAACAGCCACAGGTTGGAAGAGACCCCAGTGGGGTGATCTGGTCCAACCTCCCTTCTCAATCAGGGTCTTCCTAGAGCACATGGCAGAGGATTGCATCCAGAGGGTTCTTGAATATCTCCAGTGAGAGAGATTCAGTAGTCCATGAGCTGGGACTTGCTTTCTGTGGAGTGGTATTTTTAGTTGTTTCTGAACCAAACTGAAAAATTAGCAACCTAGCAGAAATTTTATTCCAGATATTTCAGCGGGTATGTCACCTCCTGATCCTTCCCCTAATTTCCAGGCCAAATAAAAACTAATTTTTGTTCTGTAGCCAAGGGAAGTCTGCAATGCAGTGGGGAACTTGAATTTCATCTTTAATGAACCAGCAGGGATAGGTAATGAAAGCACCAGTAGATATGTTGGTGTGGCTGGAAAGGAGAATGTTTGTTCCAAGGTGCTTCTCTTGGCCATCCCGCAGTGTGGCTTGGACAGGTTGGTCCATTCCTGCTGACATTCCCCCCACTGCCCACAGGACAGTCACACCTCTACAGCAGGGTGGCAGCAGCAGGTCTCAATGTGCTGATGGGCAAACAGCCCACAGTGTCTACTCTGCCATCTGGGAATCGTGGCAGTCTCTGAGTGCCATCCTACTAAACTGAGTCATGTTGTTGCAAACCCTGAGCCTAGCAACAGGAAAAATAGCCATGGTTTTTTTGGTCAACATAATTTACACTTATAAACAGTTTTTTATATGCTTTTTCTTTGTGCCTAGTTTATTCAATGCTAAATGAAGGTGAAATTCTTCCTAAACATGTTTGAAATTGCACATGTTTATGAGGATATATCTCAAAGTTTTATATTTAATTGAAGCCCAGAGACTCTTTGTTCAGTCTGCATTTATTTTTCAGTTGTGTGGGTGTGTATTCATGTATTTTCCTTAAATTGTGTTTGTGCAATCTCATTTCTTCAGTGAAAGATTTTGAAGCAATAAAATGGTGCAAGTGTTACCATAGCAATAAAGATCTTAGAGTATCAGAAATAGTATCTTGTTAAATCCCACTGTATGGTTGGTACCCCTGCAGTTCCAGCATCACTCATTTACCCAGAATTTTCAGTTTTTTCTTTGAAATATGGAATGAGTGTGACATCATATGGTAGTCACACATGAAATGAAGATGTCCATCAGCAAAGGTACTTCACATAAGAGTGAAATGCAACAGGTTATGAGAATAAAATACGGCATCATTCCAAGTCCCAGGAAAGATACAGGATGTGGCAGTTTTCTAATTTATGCTATGGGAATCTAAGTTAAGGCCAAATTAATTATGTAGTTGTTAAATGAGTAGAAAATACAGGAGCATATTAGCAAATCTTATGATCCCTGCATGCCAGTTATAAGTTTTAATATCAATTAAAATCTTCCAACAATGAATATAATCAAGTAGGAACCTTTGGACAAAACCATTTGAACATTCAGCTGTTGCTATTAAACAACAAGGGATTTGTAACACTGCAGAGATATTCTGCATGTGTGTATCTGATTCCTTAGTGTTAATCGTGACAGGATATTTCAGTGTGCCAGAAGTCTGGTGTGCAAAATGACAAAACTTATTTTAATAAATCAGCCCTTTATTTCAAAAACTTATTTCCAAATGTTGGACTTGACATTTGAAATTTGTGAACTAAATTTTGTATTAAAAGATAATTAAAGGACTCCTAGTGCTCCAAGACAACCTGCATATGCTCAAATTTGATTTGAGGTCTTTTGAATTTCGTAGAAATTACTGTACATGAGATGAACGTTATGCTATAGTAAAAAATATGTCATATTCATAGTAGGAAAAATTTTGATTTACATTCTGATTTTTTTTTTTTATTTTAAATGTTATATGTTGAAAAATTTTCAGTTTCCTTAGTAGATTTTTAACTCGTGTAAGTCTTCAAATAGTGAGGTTTCTGATACTGCGTGCTGTTTTTCTTCCCTTGCAAGCCAAATCACCTTTTCTACAACAAAATGTAAATAATATGTTTAACATCAGGTTGAGGAAAAATCAACTTCCTCAGATCTCTTCATTACCCATGCTTTTCTGTCTCCAAGTCGTTTTTGAAAGTCAACCTCTTTTCATGTTTTCTCAGGTGCTTCATAACACAACTGTGAAAGCAATGCTGTGGTGTCATTCATAATGCATGTCTCAGATACTGTACTCTTTTCCTGTGGACAAAATTAGGGATTAAAGATGTTGGATTCTGTGGCAAGACCTGGCATGACTTACAGACCCGTTTCATTTAATCTGCAGGTGTTTGATTTGGAAGGCAATTAGGCATCTCTATTCTTCTGAAGTTTCCCATACATTAATATCCCTGTCTGTCTCCTTGCTCTTTTGATTTTTAATGTGTTTCATAACATAAAGTTCAATATTGAAAAGGCAGTGGCTTCTCACATCCCTGTGGATTTGTGATGATTTATAATATAAATATAGAAAATTAACCTAATAAAGTCTGAGAGCTATACCAAACACTTTTCAAATTTACAATATTTTTTTTTTGCAGTTACACTGGTGTTTAGTATTTCCTTGTGAGATAGATGTTTATAGAGTTTATTAGAATTATTTGCTATATTAACCTTTGTTAAATGACAATAATATAGGTATATATTTTCCTGAAAGAGCATGACTGAATTGTCTGTGCCACAGTCCCTTCCACTGTGGCAACTGACAATGCTTTAAACGTGTCCTGAATTCCATTTGCTTAATCAGTGGTTAGTCTGAAAGTCAGTACGTTGAAATAGCAAAATTGGCTCCTGAAAAAATACTTCAGTAGGAATTACACATCTTTTGTTGTATACCACGGTGCTACGTCTCATTGCAGTAGTATCTCAGGAATAAGAGTTTATATCCAGGAAAGAGAGGGTAATGTATTAAATACCTCATGGTGCCTACAAAAGAAATAAATTGTCAGATATCTGGGTTACAATCATTAGTTTTTCTAATTCTCAGTAATAATGTATAATTTGCAAGTATTTTTTAGCTCCTTTATAGCTTCTTGTTCAGCACAGGTGCACCATCATTATGATAAACTTATGGATGTCTTTAGAAGAGTTACTTTAGTAACTCTATTACTCTATTATCTATGTCATTATACCAAGAACATTTTTCCAATTGAAATGAATTTTATGTGAATCAGGAAATCATCTATAAATATTAGAGCTAATAATTCATCATTAGTTGCAATTAAATTACTCGTATCAAAGCAGTGTTAGAACTTTACAAACATTTCAATCAATACTTTTTGAAAAAAAATCAGTTTTTCTGTTGCTGATGCTCTATAAACTTTTCTTCCTGTATAGGGTGTCACAAATCATGTGTCAATATTTCCATTTTTATTGTTTAAATAAGAGGAAATAAAATTAACAATGACATAGAACACATCAATTTTTGGGCAATATCTTTTTACTTTAATAGAAATGTATATTTTTACTAGTAAATCAACAGTCACTTTTGTAGTAAGAACTGATAAATAGGAGCAGGGCTGAGATAATGCATATTTTTTAATTTACACATGGATTTATTTTTTGTTGTTGCTGTTTAGAAGCAGGAAAATGCTTTAGAATTTGGACCTGTCAGCACTGCTTTTCTGTGTCACTCATTTGGCCTCTCCCGTGCCTTCTCTGGTGTCTGAATATTAGCTTGAAAAGATACGTGTTGGTACATGTTTCAAGTGATCCGGTGTTCCCTTTGACTCCCATATTGATTAAGGCTGCTTAGTTATTCAGAATGTAAAGTGTCTGGCTGACAGATTATGAGGATGCCTGCTGGAAAGGGAACATAATGGCACGGCACAGACGGATTGCTCTGAATTACGCGGAGCGTGCCACTTTGTTTACAAACTCGGGAGGAGGACGCTGCGGTTTTCCCACTGATATCAAAAGAACTCTGTGATGCTCCTGTTGTGCTGCAGGATATGATTTGGTTGTGTTATTGGATCATTTAGTGTATTTGATGAGAAGTGAAAGTGAAATACCAGGAACATGCAAATAATGTTGTACTTATGGCGTTCTGTAATTCTTGCTTAATTAGCTGCGGGGCAAAACCACTCTGCTTTTGAAAAAGCCCCTGAGGATTTTAATTTTGCTAAGATGGTATCTGAGCAATGGTTATGAGAATGGCACTGGAAATGGGGAGTATACTTTGTTCACTTTACATGTGTCATTTCTGTTAATTTTTTAAAAAGTACCTTTATTCAGTTGTTGCTTCTAAATAAGGCTTCAAAATATGCCCTAGTGTTAGGTTCTTTAATATCGAGTATATTGCACTCCAAGGATCCCAATGCAATCAAAAAAGGAGTACTCTCTATTTTAAAAAGATTTGCCTCCATTAGGTTCTTCTCTCAAATTCTCCAGTAAACTTCCCCCTGAAACAATAGGTTTTTCCATTAGGAACACTTCCCCCCCCC
>VXAC01004222.1:846342-893991 GCA_013399225.1 Rhipidura dahli
AAATGATAATAGTAAGTTCCGAATTACAAGGATGCTAGAAATATAAAATCTGCAGCTTTTCAGGGATAACTCATTACATTTATTTCATTCATTGCCCTTAATCTCAGGAAAAGTGTGAATTTTCAATATCTCCTCCAGACAGATATTCAATTTACTATTACATGCATATACTTGTATTGAAGAGCTGGAAATTTGCTTCCACAAAGACTTTTTGTTCATGGCAAGCAATGCACTAGGAAAGTAGGTTAAAAATATGTTGCTAGGAAACAGAAGAGGATCCTAGCAACTGCTTCTGAAAATGAAAATTGTATGCCTGTGTAAGGATGGAGCTTCAACCCACAGCAATCCAGCTAGCTATTGCTGTTTCATAAAGAGGATGAATTCTGTAGCCTTAATCTTTGCTATTTGATTAGTAAAATAATATTTCTTATTTAAAATTGTGTTCTTAGAGAAAAACAATGATTTTTTGCCCGTTGTAGTGTCTTACAATGTACTGGTAACATGCTCAGGGTTTAGCTGGACCAGAATTGTAAGCTTTTGAGAGTCACATTTCTCATTTATATGCAGGACTCACCAGTTAGAAAGATGCTCATTAACCTGTGGCTTTATGCAATCAATGCTCTAACAGAGTATTTGTTTTATTGAATTTTTATTGTTATGTTCTGGGATTTAACACCTCAGGGACAAAGTATGCAGTTATTTTTAGGAAAAAAAATAATAAGGGATTTTTGAAATATACATAGCCTGCTCTTCTTTCAGCACTAGTTTCATTTCCTTCCTGGAATTCCATTTTTCCATCTTCTTTTCCCTCTTGCTGTCATTTTCCACAGTAGTTCACCTCATAGCATTTGTACCTTTACTTTTCTGTTAAACCTTTTCTTCCTTCCTCTTGCATTTCTTACACAGTCACTCTTCCTTCTGTTTTGCCAGACCTTGCCTTCTCTTCTCTCTCTAACTCCTCCCTCTTCCCTGATCCACGTAGTTATGTTCATTTTCCCTAATGAACCTTTGCATTGGAAAATAGAGCAATAGTTACAGGACACTGTAAAGCTACAAGTCATTCTAGTGTTGATAACTACCTTCAAGGCAGATAGGCTTTTATTGGTGAAAGCAGCAGAAGGGTAGAGAAAAGACCTTTTTATCTTCAGTGTGTACAGTAATGCTGTGCAAGCTCAGGACCACTTGATCTACATCTACATTACTTTTCTATCTGCATATGTATAGACACTTAAATATTGTCACAGATAGCAGATCACCCTGAATTTGTGTGTGTATTCTTACACATGTGTGTGAGAGGCCGTCCTGATCTTTTCCTCAATATCAAGATAAAGAGTGATGTAGGAGTACTATAAAATAGGTCAACATGCAGAGCTGGTGTAAGTTCCAGCATGTGTTATCCCTCTGTATTATACACTTGAGTCAATTTTGGAGCAATAATAAGAGTTAAATATGTAGAAAAAACAGGCAGGTTTTGTGCTATGACACACTATACCCTGCAGTTGTCTGTTAAGGAGTAGGAAATCAGATAGAGATCTATATATGAAAATGGACAGAAATTAGGGATGACAGGTGAAGAAAAGACAATCAGATGTGATTGAATTTACTCTCTGCAACTATCTCAGGTAAACTAGCTATGCATACAAACAAATGTTGCTAAGGAGTAGCTTATGAGAAATTATGATTTATAAAGTGGGAATCTTTTGGAGGAAGAACATGAGTGAGTCAGGTCATTGTGAGGAATTAGCTGGTTTTCATAGGTATATGATGGGGAAGACTATGGAAATTGAAAAAAAAAATCTTTCTTTCTTCATTGTTGTCAGGAGGATCTGAGTAGCACAAAAAATAACTGATTAGAGGTGCAGGAATATGAGTTATTTTTTATGAATATTTGTGGTAGTTTTGTTTGGGTCTGTCAGTGATGTATTTGTAGGAGGCTGTCACGATGCAGCTGGGCAGCTCTTCTCTCACTCACCAGTCAGAAAATAGCCCGTCAAGACCGGAACCAAAACAGCAATTTTCCTTCCATTCATCTACTGACTCTTTTTATGTCCTCCTTCTTCAAAAGCTTAGGGAAATAACTTTTAGACTTTATTCTTTGAAAACTGAGGAAAAACACTGGACTGTCTGTGACCTCAGAGACAGGAGCTGGATCCAAATGTGGGGCTCCTCTCGTATTTGTTACTATGGTTTCACAGCCTGGTTGTCTTTGCTAAGATATATCTCAGCTGCAAAGACCTTGATCATTTAAAGGACTATAATTCAGAGCAGTTAATTTCAAGTTATTCTGAACAGCAGTAGATGAAAGGTGTAGAAGTTCCAGCACTGCTTGTGCTCATAACTGGAAGATAACATTTACCAAATGAGCTGCCGTAACCTCCAAAACAGCCATGTGTGAATTCATGTGGAGCATAGCCCTGGAAAGAATACACTAAGTCTTGGTTCTTGCCTGCTCTTGGAAGATCCTTGCTTGTGAGACGGTCTCATAGAGTACTTAAGCAAAGAGAAATGTGGTTAATCAATGTTTGTAACTGATACCTCAGTGGGGAGAGGACACACGGATGTGAGTCAGTACATACACACATGTTCATGTGTACATGCACTTATAAATCAACCCATAGGCAGTAAACTCATTTGGCTGTTACAAAGTTACTCTTATTACAACTATCAGTTAAAAGTAATCTATTTGCCTCATGCAACTGAAAGCATCACTCCTTGCTGTAATATTGACTTCTCACTCCCACTAATGTTGAAGAGTATTTTTAGTGTTACTTCAGTTTCATCAAATTAGTGGGTAAAAGATGATTTGTTTCAACATGCATTTTTTCTTCTCCGTGTCTTTAACTTGGAAGCAATTTCTAGACCATAGAGTTTGTGTATAGTTTAATATTCTTGCAGAAACTTCTGCTTTATTGAGATTGAACTTGTTTCTCCCCTTTGCAATGGCAGTGGAATTGTGTCACCATGGCTGCAGGTTAAGAAAGAAGAAACTTGTGTGGTAGGATTTTTAAATGATGTGGTTGTAATTAAACAGCAGAAGACAGTTATGCATAATGCAAAATGAACAAAGTTCTTCATGGGAATAATAATTTTTCAGAATTCTACTACATATGAAAGTTATTTTGAACTACATAATCTCCTAAATTTTTTTAAACATTTCATACTTAAAACCAAACAGAATTTGATGTGGTGTACAACCATATTTTAATGATAAAGCTTATGCTAGTCTGTTTAAGGAAGAATAGAACTGTATTGTAACTATCTTGTATCACTCACACCTGTTCTTATGATGAAATAGGATAAAAAGATTGGGTTGCCAAAAAGTACAGGACCAAAGAGTGTGGGATATAGTTTTTCTAAGGTAATGAAGCTCTTTCAACAATAGAATACTGACACTTCTACTAATCTTTAAGCAGAATAGCTAATCAAGCAGGGATTTAAGTGACCTCTACAGTTTCCAGATTAGCAAGCAGAAATGCTAGAGTAGAAGTAATATTAACTACTTTTACATGCTTGTATAACTTAAGGACAGATATTAAGGAACTACCTACATGGTTGAAAAAATTTTAAGATTTTGCAAATCTCAGACAATAATATAAATGTCTTGCCACAAGTTTGTTATTTATGCAAGTTCTGTAGCAGTGTAGTCTACGAACTTCTAAATACATCTATAATTAAAAATAAAATATTATACAGAATTGCATGCAACTTAAGGACACAAGATAGCATTTAAAAGATGCAAGGAAGCACAGCATACTTAGTTTATGAAAATTAAAGTTTTTCCTAAGTTTTATCTGCTAAGAAATTTCAAAATCCCAGTAGGGTTTTAGGCATCCAGATATCACAGTAATTTACAAATTGATGCCCACTTAAGTAACATTATTTCCAAAAAGAGAAACATCTCCAGTCATATTCAGAGCTAGTGAATTGTATGCACATTTTTACTGTAGCTTATGGACAGCATTGCTTTTAGTAAGGTCATACAGAAACGATAATATGTGGAAGAAATCTGTGTGTGTGAAAATGAAAACACAGGAAATAAACATTTTTAGGGTGTGAGAGATGGTAGAAATCACTGGAGGGAAGATAGCTATTCCTGAACTGGGGATTGTGTCCAGGGCCACCATAGCATCCTGAGTATCTCCCTTTTAGAAGAACTTGTTTCTCTTCCATGATAACTTTATGGGTCATTGGAGAAACAATCCATTTTATACCTGCATTTGAGTTTTTTTTTTAATTTGAATACTTTCTTCAACACTCCTTTCAACTGTGGCAGAGCTAAAACTATGGCACTGCAAATGTGAGAAATGTACCTGGCTCCAGTGTTCCTCAGACCCATCCACTGCCAGCCTTGTGCAGTATGGAGATTTTGCACAGACTCACTTAATAAAAGTTAACTCTGCCTAGAAAAAAATTATGTACAGTAGCTGGAAAGATAATAATGGGGCATTGTCCCTTTAAAGGAACAAATGTATTTTGAAGTGACTAACAGTGCAGTCCTTGTAAACACAGTGGAAAACTCAATAAGTTAAGAAATATTAAAGAATAATTATCCCTCTGTCAGGGTTCTTGAGTAATAAGTAATTGAATCTCTCAACCTGCTGAATATGGACTTCAAGTTTGATGAGATTAGATCTCTGTGATGTGAGCTGATCTCCCATTTTAAGTCAAATAAAATCCCCGTTGCAGGAATTAGTTGGATGATCATAGTCAGATCCTCAAAATATTTTGCTTTGTATTACTAAACCACTTAACTGTTTATCAAAAGTTGGTGAATGTGTCAATTTACAATATTTTGGGTCAGGATGAAGCAGCTCTGTTAGAAAAGGTGCTAGCACACAGTAATGCATGATATTCTGCTTTTTATCTTGCTTCACTGAAAACAAAGACTGATCACGTTACATTTCTCCTTGTGTATATACTCATGTATTTGAGAGCATGGGTAATGCAGTGGGGAGGTGGATAAATCAGGAATGAGACATGATTTGTCTATTTTCCACTACATTTAGTTCCACATCTTGTTATTTCCTGGACTATTTTCATTTGGCTTATTTCTGTATGAAAGAAATACCTTGCATTTCATATATTCAAAGGTATATTTTTTGAGGACCTTGACAGAAAATTGGCTGTCATGAATAATTTCTCTGTGGATGTCAGTCACTTAAGTCTCTAAGCACGGCTCTAACACAACATATTTAATGAAACTTTAACAGACCCAAAAATTTGGTTGATGTGAACAAACATTCATGATTAAATTAAGGATTTTTTCCAGTCCAAAGCCCAGCAAAAACAATCCTAATGGCTCCAGCACGCTAAGAGGGATTAAAGAAAATGTGTGCTAAAGCTGACAGTGATCACTGATCAAAACTTCAGTCTTTTTAGCCCTAAGGTAACTGGGTCAGATTTCATCACTGTAATCCTTAAGGTATAAAATAGAAATTGAACTTGCATGGTGATGCAAGCTGGCTATGAAATTAGGAGGCCTTGGCTCACAAAATATGAAAAGTTGGCATACTCAATGGAAATGATGTTCAAAGCAGTTCACAGTTAGAATGAGAAAAACAGCCTGTGCTGCTTTGGAAGAATAAACAGCATTTCTCTTTTTGCTCACATTTCACACATTAATAAGTATTAGGAAAAAAACCAAAATTAATGTCAAAGTAGGAGTAAAAACAGTGATCCCTTGAAATTTCTAAATGCTTAGAAATTGTCTATTGTGAAACTTCTGTGTGTAAAATATAAAAGGTATTTTTTTTGTGAAGAAATAGGCATTTAGGAAAAGATCCAAATAGTTACGTATAATAGTATATTTTCTTCCAGAAGAAAAATCTAATAAGAAAACTAGCACTTGAAAGCAATTTGAGAAAATAATGAATAAAGGCATTTTCCTTTTGATACAGGTTTTTATGGTTGCAATTGTTACTATACAAGAGAAGTTTCTTCTGAGTAGATAGGGGGACTATTTTTTCTATCTCACAAGCATAATGGTTAATTAATTCTTTATATTGAATTCTAGGTTTTTAACTCAGCAAGAGGGTTGGAATTTGAAAGGTACATCAGGGGGAAGCATTACTTGGTGAGAATATCTGAGCTGTGAGCACACCATGTTAGTTCTAATTTTACTTTTCAAAATAGGAGCAGAGCATTGCATCTACAGGACTCCTCCTGAGATATGGGCAGAGATCTCTAAATAGAGTACTGGTTAAAAAGAAGTCCAATGTCTTGCCTCCCTCCCCATGCTTTGGGTGTCAGACCAGGAGTCTCAATGCTTCTTGTCAGAAGTGACAGCATAATCAGCTGTCACAGTTCAGCAAAATACCCCTTCCAACTCACCGTGCTACAGCAGCTGTTCAGGAACACTGTGATCCCAAGAGCCATCGTTTAATCATGCAGACAGCCAGGTACAACTCTGAGTGGTACATACTGAAGGAATAAGGCTCTCTTCAGCAATTTATGTGAAAGTGATATTTTTCATTTTGAGGTGGTCTGCTGGGTGCTGCTAGAGGCCTTCTAAAGACAGAGACTACAAAGGGTGCATGATGCACCACTGAGTAGGTGGGCTGTGAACACCTTGTGTTTCTTCTGGACTGTTTCAACATGGTGTCAGCTTCTGATAGCTTTTTTCCCCCTCTTTACTTTTGCCTGTTGATCTTTTGAATAAAAACCAAAATTAAGACCCTATAGTTTGTTATATATCTCTAAAGAGGAGATAAAAGGTGACAAAGAATGCTAATTTAGAAGGGCACAAGTAAAGCATGATGATGAGAAACTGCTGCAAACCCAATATGAAATAAAATATGCATTCTAAGCAGTGGCTAGCCACTGAATTACTCCCATCTAAGACATCTTGAAAACAGACTGGATGCCTGGGGGAGCAGCAGGACAGGGAGTGGAATATGCTGCAGTACTGGTGGCTGCAGGAGCTGGAGCCTGGCTGCTGTTGAGTATATGCATGTGCCTTACACTGCCCTGAAAGAGATACTTCCCTTTCCTATACCTCCCATGCACTTCCGCTGCTCCAAAGCTGGCAATTGCAGCAGGCATGTGTATTTAGCAGCTAAAGCATGAATAAATCAAGCCATGCCTTGTGGCTGGGCTTATCTATTTAGCTGTTAAAGGTTGCATGTGGGAAGACGGTATCAAACTGGAAATATCAGGAAGCATATGAGCACATGAAAGCTGGGCTGGCAGGGGGTTGGAGGGAAGTCCTCCTTGGAGAGAGAAGGCAGCAGGCTGGATTCACCTGGAAAACCCTGAACAAGAATCAATTTAATGTCATGGACTTTTGATTCTGAAGCTTAATGATCTGTGTATACTTCCCACTAAAATACAATTATTTTTGGCTAAGCTTATTGTCTGCCACCTATTTAGGAAGACACTCTCTTAATAATGTTCCATTTCTTGAAATAAATTTAAGATATTTCAAGTGTTGGAAATGTGGTTATTTCCAGGGAATTCTGCCTAGAAAAAACATCAGCATAGGACTGGAAGAACAGATCTCTCATGCATATTTTCTCTCTTTCACACACAGAGCACATCTTTATATTGCAGTATGTATTTACATGCAAAAGCATCCAGACCCAAATAATTTAGGAGGTGATTTAGGAAATAAGCAAAATGATAAACAAGCATAGCTTTCATGAACAGTACTTGTACAGAATATGGGAATGTGAGATGTAATGATGAAAAAGGAACAGAGCATGAGCACCATATTTATGGTGATGCAAACAGAAATAAAATAAGCAGGAACATTAAGATCCAACTGAATTGTATAAAGGCACTGTGAAGTAGAGGCCTGTTCAAGCAGTGGGGTGATTTCTTCTGGAAGGAGTGCTGTCACTGAAGTACAGAATACACTTGAAAAAAATGCCATTATGAGTAATCATACTTTGACAGAAGATAGAAGTAACACTGTTTCTATTTCTTTTGAGAAGCAACAGGACAAAACAAAAGACAGAAAACATTAATTTTCCTAAAAAATTCAATACAGTACTCTGAGTCAAAAATGTGGGAAGATGATATTACTCATCAGCATTTCTATAGTTTTACTGATAGTCAGTGTCCTGTTCTGCTTTGATATATGCATGTTTTAGTAGGATAATGATTGGTTAGGTGTGATGATGATTATCTGATGCTAATTTTAAATGGTTAAAGGTGAAGCTCACCAGTGGAAATTGTTGGTCAATCTGCAATAACCTCCTGTAATACTAGTTACACCATTTTCATATATTCATGCAAGTTGTTTTGTTGAAATCACTCCTTGTATTAATGGAGCCAAAACTGTAGTAATAGTTTTCATTCGCAGAGGGTGCCTCCTCACAGCTCCTCAAGGAACACTGGGAAGCTCCAAAAAGAGTTTCAGCCTGATTTGAGGGGTGGGGGGTTATCTTTTGCCAGTGAGTCAAGAGACAGGACAGAAAAAATGCTGGAACTGAATGTCAGCCTGGGGGTCTGTTCAACTCTCTCAGGTGTCTTAATGCCCTCCACCTGAGCAGTCATTTAAAGAAGTGAACAAACACGACATGAGGTAAAACCAGGACTGTATGCAGCTTTCCTGGACCTTGCCTTCTTACCTGTCTCTGGAGTAAGATTAATGCAGTAGGAAGAGGGTGATGACTCCAGCTGGGATTTAACAAGAAGCTGTTAGGGGAGAAAAGCAGATCTGTAAAGAGTCACCACAAATGCTGTTGTGTGCTGCTCCAATATGCAAGTAGACATTAGTAGGTAAATGAATTCTGGTTGTCATGAAATACGTGGGGTAATCTTGCTGCTGTCTTGGAGGAGCAATCCACTGCCAGAGTTCTCAGAAGGACTGAATGCATATTTTACTGTTTAGATGCCTATATGTGTGTCTATGTGTCTTTTATTCATATTCTAAAAAAAAAAAATTCTTTAAATATATTCACAATTTTGCATGAGAAAGCCATATGAAGAAGCTGCATTTAGAGTTCCCACATTTTAGCATGGATACCAGCTATGTTTATTTATTTATTGTGAGAGGCCCTTGATATGTTGTATCCAGCCCATTTTTTTTGTCATTAGCCACCTGGCAAAGGGCTTTTAAAGAGTTCAGCTGAAGGTGAAACAGTAGAATCAATATACACAGTAGTTAATTAAATTGGCCTAAGTACTTTTGGCTCCAGCTTTAAGGAAAGGCCTTATTAATATTTTCCAATTTGCTTTCAATGATCTGAGAATTATTAGCAGCACACTATTCCAATATAAAATAAGATATTTAATCAGAAAATTTTGAATTGACCTCTGTAAGTTTGAATTGAACTCTGTCTATGAAAAGTCTATTTTTAGTGTGCTGTGATAGCAAAACTACTGTTAAAAAATAATTTATATGATGGATCTTTAAGATTGCATAAAATTTTACTGGACATTTGCAAAATTACCAGCATGTACTTTTAAAAATAATTATAAGGCTGAACCTTATTTACACTGGGTTTTAGTGGAACAGTAAACTGCAGCAGAAATTAAAAGTGTATAAAATATGAAAATATCATATTTTTTTATGCTTTCATGCTGTCAGTGTCATTATACCATCATACATTGCTTATTTTTGTTAATATTTTGGTTTCCAAATCAAGGAATTGTTGAAAAGTGGACTTATATTTTAAGAAAATTATTTTTCTTAGAAATTCAAGGAGACTATTTAAATGTTCTTCATAAGTAGGATCCGTTTTTAAATGGAGGACTTCAGTACACACACAGAGGTATGTTAATGCTCTGATGTATTATTTTTTCCCAATATATACTCTAGTGTATAGTTCTAGGTCATTTGGGCGGAAATTTGAAAATAGACACCAGAGTTTGGTTTTTTTCATCCTAAGAACTCCATTCAGCAAAAGCATTTAAACTAGACTAGATCTGTAGAACAGTGGTTTTCTCCTTCGCATTTATAGTGGTAAATCTTGCCAGTAAGCATTGCCTTCTAGTATAATTCTGGACAGAAACTTTCTGCAGTAGCTTTCTCTTTTTTGGCAAATATCTAAAAAAAGATCTGTACTGTATTCAGTTTTTACAGTAAAGTCTTTAAGGCTTTATGTATATTTTGCATGAGCATGCCCATAGAAAAAAATTCTTACTGTCCAACATCTCATGCCTAGTCAAAGGTATTTGAATATGTCATTTGAGAGAAGGGCTCTGTTCTTGAGCAGCTTCTTGCAGTAGAGGTCAGAGCTGCAGTAGCTTTAAAAACTGCTAAAGCCTTATATATCTTTGTAGCAAAGGTGATGTGTGAATTCAGATAATTGCAAATTGACTTTCCAAACCCTACCTAGCCTGTGCAGGGCTATCAAACACGATATTTTTATGTTTTACTAAAGTATTGCGAAAGTCCATAATTTCATTTACTGCTTTCCTAATCTCACATGGAGATCAGACTGTCATTTGGATCTTATATCTCTTCTATATCTGATTGCAACCCAAAGATTTCTGAACCTGGCTGCCTAAGCCCCAGATGAAAACTGCTGCTAATTGGTTTCATTATTATCTAGGTTTTTAGGTCTGCACCCTTGGCCATACACTTGCCTCTCAATCTGAATTCTCCTCCTGTGATTTCCCTTTCAAAATCAGTACACTTCTACAAAAAGGCTGTGTTTTGAAGAATTAGAATTTCTTGATGTTTCACCAAAAATTCCAGACAAGTTCTAACCTTTTTCCAGACCCACCCATTTTTTACTGATTATAACTTGCCTAAAATCGCACTACAAATATGTGAAGGAGGACATGCCTGCACTGGCACACAGAGGCAGGTCTGAGCTCCCTCTGGTTGTGTTAGCCTGCAAAAGCCAGGGAAATACTGGGCAGAGACACAGGTTCAATTAAAGTCCAGCTACCTTAGTGCAGAACCTTCACACAGCCTAATATGACCAGCTGAGAACTCACTCTTAGCTAATTGTGTTCACAACACCGTGCAGAACATGGTAATTTTACATGTGTTCTCCACCACTGTCTGTTTTCTTTAGCAGAAGTCTGCTCCTCCCAGTGAACACACCTTCAAAATGGCCCTTTTCCCCATCCTTTCCAAGTAGTCACAAAACTGGTGGAGAATGATGTTCTCTCTTACCTGCTGAATCTCTTTGTGGAGCACTGGAAATGAGTAATTGTTTTTGTTTCTTGAATTTGCTTAAACTAATTCCATCCCCCCTGATCGTGGCTGGTATGTAAGGAGAAGTGTGCTCCTGTACAGGGTAATTTCACAAAGTTTCTCCAGTAAACCCAAAGCATGGGGGATTCTGAGACTGAATTGTGCACATACTGGCTACAATCCCCATTCACCACGGCACTTTGGCTGGGGCTCAGATAACAGAAATCTCAGACAAATGCACAGCACTTTGTTGTGTTAATAAGGGAGCCTAGGATTTCTTACACACTGGCTCCAGTCCCCCCTGGCTATAAATCCATGTTTGACTAATGAAAAAGTAATGCAACTAACAAGTGGCATGTAGAGCTGTAGCATGATTGAAGCCTTATTTCCTATGGACTGGTGCCTTGTAGTTGTTTGGCCTTGATGGTTAAGGTACAAAAATGCTGTGACTTTTCTTACACATGAATATTTATAAGTGCTGGCATGCAGATTGTCAGGTATCATAAAAATTTTGCACTCCCTTTACAGTCTTTCCTTCAGCCACAAACTTACAGAATCCGATCTCAATGCTCAGTTTTATATTTCTGGAAAATGCATGGAAACATAATAATCTCTGAGATCAATGTCCTTTTGTTTCATTTCCACTGAAATCAGACTGAGTTCCAAAGCTATTTAGGAAGCACACCTGGATACGTAAGAAGTGTACTGAGACAATGTTTGACAGCAGAGCAAACTATGGCAGAAACAACACTGTATTTTTCTTAACTGTCATTAGTGAAAAGTTAGAGTGCATTTCTTATAATTCTGGATGTCTGCAGGGGAAAATTGTTGCCTTAAAAATTTCTGCTTTGACAAGTTTGGACTAAATCTTGATTTGTGCCTTAGGAAATAATGCCAAATGAACTAGCTGTCTTGGAACTTTCAAGACACAGAATAGGATTATGGACAGTAAAGGAGAAGATTCAAAGACTATAGACTTGTGAACTTCAGCTTGGTTTTGAAGCTTCAGTTTGGCACTCACCTACAACCTAATTGTCTGAAGTTCTTAAGAAAGACTTTGCATTTCTTTTACAGTAACATTGTATTTTCTTTCAAACAATAAGTTGGAAGTCAGTTCTTAATATTTTATAATTTTTGTGAGTTTTCAACCTTACAAAGCAAATCCAGATACCTTGGCTAACTTTTAAAGATCAAAGAAGGAACTTTTTACTGAAAAGTAATAAATATTTCTGATAATGTTTATAACATTGATTTACTACCGATTAAAACAGAAAACCTAGATTTTCTCTGTGATAATATACTCCTGTGATGCATATAAATTATGGTTTGTAAAATATAAGTTATCAGAGGCTTTAGCACCAGTAAAATATTATTCTTGGCAGACATCAGTTTCACTGAAATTTGAACCACAGTTTATGCAAAGTTCTCATAAGAAATTCATGCATTCATCTGTGTAAGGCTGAAAAAGTCAGACCAGCAATGACCTGTGCAAAATGTGGAGGGCTCTGGAGAACGGGCACATGGAAGTGGCACTGATTACCCACCTCTTTCTGCCTGTTCACAGATGCTCATGTCTCACACAGCTCACTTATCCTCTGCTTTAAAATGTGACCACACAACAACCCTTTCTCCCTGCTGATGTTGTCCCGTGATGCTGCTCCTCTGATTTATGCAGATTTATGGAGAAATTTACCAAGAGAGAGCTGAGTTATGAGGCAGTATATTTATTTCTCTGGGGAGTTACCTCATTAGGAACCCTCTTTGCATTTGCCAATTCAATGCATGTTCGTTCACTGGACAGAGAACAGGCACTTACACGTGTACTTACTTACACATGCACATACACAGAGGAGCAGTGTCTTTGAAACTGCATCCTATAAGAGAAAAGATTGTATTTTAAACTGAGTAGCCTCTGCATTTGTGAATTAAATGCCTGCTTTTATAGCTGAACTTAATACTGAGATATTTGCAACAGATTCACCATAATCCTGAGGTATAGAAGAGCGAAGTGTGAGTTTCTGAAGGGAGCAAGGGAATATACACCCTGGTTGCCAGCACCAATAGAAAAAAAAGGATATTTTTGAGAAGAAAGAAGTGTTATTTATGTCTGGGTTTTTTTTCTTTTGCAGCACGTATTATATGTGTTTTAATTCCTGGCATCTTTGCTCTTTTGATTTGATCTCAATGTTCAACTGAGCTATATTCCAAGGCTTACAATCTAATAACTATTAAAATTCAGGAGTGTAAAGGAGACATGTTAAAACTCATAATCAGAAACTAGTGATTTCCAGATTAGCAGGCTACATCTGTTTTTACTTCCAGCTATGGACAGTATTATTTTGTGGCCTTGAAGAAAAACAGAGAATACTGAGGAACATGTGGAAATCAATTTGCTGTGCCATAGGGTACTTCTGGAAAGCTGCACAAACCTGTGCAGTCTCAGATACATCCACAAGCTCAATTGGTAGCTTTTTTTTCTCTCTTGCAATTTTCAGACTTTATTGGAATATCTGAAATGAATGATGCTAGACTGATAATCCCAGATAAGGTACTTTGTTAGTCTGTATGGAAAAGAACCCTTTGAAGTTCTTTAAGCATGTCCACAGGAAAACCTATAAATTATATCTGAACACTGAAGTTGTGTAGTGGTGAATTCTTCTGATTTCCTTTAGAGTTGACAAAAACATACATTTTCTGTGCTACTTTGAGGTCCTGCTACTCTTACCTAAAACCCCTCTCAATTTGCATGTTATTGTCTCTTCTGAATAATAAGATTTTCAAAAGTATCTCAATTGGATTGTAAAGCCCTTTAAGTGGTTTTTAAAAAGTTATCTAAATAAATTCAATTTCCTAAGGCTGTATATGACAAAGGCCCGTAGAAACAAAACAAAACAATGTGATCAAAGGGCTGGAACACCTCTCCTATGGAGACAGGCTGAGAGAGTTGGGGTTGTTCAGCCTGGAGAAGACAAGGCTCCAGGGTGACCTCAGAGCACCTTCCAGTACCTAAAGGGCTCTACAAGAGAGCTGGAGATTGGCTTTTTACAAGGGCATGTAGTGAGAGGACAAGGGGAAATGACCACCTTATGCCAAAATGAAAGAGGGTCTCTGGAAATATTCAAGGTCAGGTTGTCCATGGCTCTGGGCTCTGATCTAGTTGAAGATGCTCACTTCAGGGGGGTTGAACTAGATGAGCTTTACAAGGTCAGTGACAAACCCAAAACATTCTATGATTCTATGAATAATTTTATTAATCAACACCTGAAATTTAGCCTGAATAACATGTGATATTACATTCCTATGTCAACAATGATGGCCATGTACTTCTGTTTGGAAAAAAAATGAGTTGGTACTTTCAAACAGTGTTTTGCAAAGGCTTTGATGAAGTATGTGGAAATGCTTTTATGAATCAATATAAATGTTCATAAGACTGAATTTTAGCTTAGTGATTTGAAAACATTGCAATTTTGAATTTATCTTTGTTCTCTTTGTACAGTAATCACAGTATTTAGAAACACAGGAACTGTGACATCCATGATTTAGGGGTGGAAGAAAACTCAGGGGAAGTGTTGTATGTACTTGCTCTACTCTTCTGCTGTTCCTGGACCTCCACTCAGGGTCACAGGAAAAAAATATGAACTAGGCAGACCTTTGGTGTGATTCACATTCTTGTAAGTATCTTCTGCCTTTTTTCTGTCACTGAATAGTATTCCATTACAATAGAGAAGCCTGTAAGCTCAGGGAGTGCACATTTTTTCACTCTGCCCAGCATAAAGGGGCATTGAACTCTGCCACCTCTGCCCTGGAAAAATAACAATAACATGAATAATAACATATATTACATTATTTTCTGCTTCTAAAGTGAAAAACTCTAGGGAATTTCGTAGTCAATTTAAGGAAATAAAAATGAACTTTCATGAAAGTGATGGGAGTGGAATGAAAGAGTAATCTCAAATGCTAAATCAATATTCAGGTACGTGATCTTTTGCAAGTTTACTGAACCTAAAATAAGCTAGGACATTTGGCCATCACCGTGTATTTATCCATAATACCAACACCTGTATTCATGTTTTAATGCTGTTATTTTAGTAATCCCAGATCCTTCAACCACATCATGACATGCTGGTATCCTCTGCTTAATCAGCTCTCCAGTTAATGTGGTGGTTTTTATAGCTGTGTAAATAATTTGAAAATAAATATTGCAAAGTTAACTGAAAGCAAAGAAAAATATGTGTGTCAGCAATATGATTGACAATTTAGACTGAAGTCTAAAAATATTTCTGTAAGATTATTTTGTAATGAAGTAGTCTTCTGGCTTAGGGAAATTCCTTAGAAACTGGATGGATGTGCCGATAAAGTGTTTCTACATACTCACACCTCCCTTATGCCTTGCCTGGTGGTTGAATACAGGACTAGATGGACATTTGCTGTGACTCAGAAAAGCTGTTCTATCCCCAGGCTGTTACGTGCCACTGATATGTGCATCTTCTCTTTCCCCCTGGTCATTTCATCAACTAAATCAAGGTTTCAGATGACACGGTGCATTGAAACTTCTGATAGACCAGAATATTATTTGAATGATTTAAAATTGCTGACATGGGATTAGATGAGCTGTTTTAAGGATCAATGGAAGCGTGGGAGACCTTAATGTCTCCCATCACAGAATAGAAATGAATTGCCGTTCCTCTTGTTCATCTTGACTGTTCTTCTAGAATGTACTCCATAGTTTTACTATCATAACTCTTTGTCAACCCATGTTCACCTTTCAAAAATAATCCTGCAAAAGAAAGTAGATGTCAGGTTTCTCTCACCAGGCTTGCTGATTAAGTGAAATAATTGCTTTCAGTTATGTCTTACTGGCTGTTTTTAACAGTTAAGTGGCATGTTGTCAAGTGCAGCCCATTGGAGCGTGTGAATTTAATTATTTAGCAAGGACTCTTGGACATGCCACTGCTGCCAGTAATATCCTATATATCTATGTTAACTGATGAGTGTAGTTTCTTCTTGAGACTTAAAATACCACGCCTATGTCAAATTGTAGAGCATATTCCTATTAAAGTGCTTATCTGGCAAAGAGGCATTTGAATATTTCTTCCATTATGGTATGAAAACATATGTTAAATATATGGGCTGTTTTTTCTTTATGGCTGAATGTGTATTAATTTGAAGTGCACCAATACTTTTAAATATTCCTGATTTATACTGAATTGAAGCAAAATTTGGCACATTATTATCTTAGAGCAATTCCAATGCTGCAGAACAAAATATATTTCCCAAAGTTTCAGACCTCATATCTGGGCTTTTAAATGTTGTTTCTTGAATTCTCACATTTATTTAATCTTTTACATTTCTCTGAGGCAGAAGAAAAGTTATTGAAAAATAATTCTGTGCAATCCAGGAGACTTCTAGCAGAGGGGATGCAATGCTGGATCTGATGGTCACCAACATAAGGGAGCAAATCAGGGACATCAAGATTGGATTCAGCCTGGGGGAGTTGGTGGAGTTTACAGTCCTAAAGGATATGAGTCATGTAAGGATTAAAGATTTGGTGCCTGAATGTTAGGAAAGAAAACTTCCATCTCTTTAAGGAAATAATCAATAGGATCCCTCCCGTGGGAGACTCCCTTCAGAGATACAGGAGTGAAATGGAGCTGGCAGATATTCAAGGAAGTCTTCCACAGAGTGCAAGAACTCCCAATTCCCAGGACCAAGAAAGTGGGCAAAGAAAGCAAGAGGCTAGAATGGTTGAGTGGAACTCAGGGAATGAGGGAACTGCTGGTCAAACTAAAGAGAAAGAAGCAAATGCACAGGCAGTGGACACAAGGACAGGTGACCTGGGAAGGGCATAGTTTATGTATGGTTGTGTACTTGGAAAAAAATAGCAGGATGGGATTCTACAGGTATGTAAACCAGAAGAAGGTCAAAGAAGCTGTGCCATCCTGATAAATGACACTGGCAGACTGGTAGAAATGGTGAAGGCTGATGTGCTCAACAACTTTTTTTGGCTGAGTTTTCAATGGCAGCTTCTCTTCCAACACCACTTGAGTGGATAGATGGCAGGATGGGGGAGTAAAGTCCCCCCCACTGTAAGAAAAGACCATGTTCACGACCACCTGAGAAACCTGAATGTACATAAGTCTACGGGATCCAGTGAGATGCATTCCAGAGTGATGAGGAGGTTGGCTGCCATTTACCTGAGCAGTGTTAGCTGCAGATAGTGAATAAAAGCTCCCAGAATGACATACCTCTTTGAATCAAAAAGATCCCTCATGACACTAAAAGGAGTGTGGTTTTTCCACCTGGCATTCCCACTATACTTTCACAATCTCTGGACAGGAATTACAGCCTCTGAACCAAAGCAGTCTTAAACACAGCAATTTCAAATCCTGCCTCCTCTGATATCTGTGGCAAAAATCCCAATGGAGACAAGATTTCACCATGTTTATTAAAGCTCCAAGGTACTCCCTGATGTTTATGAGATTCTGTTATGCAAAGGGACATTATAAAAGTTCCTTTGACAGCAATTTCCCATCCACTGGCATAAAAGCAGATCTTGTTTGGCACAAATATTAGCAGCTGGCACAGGCCAGGGTTAAACTCACTGGTCCCAAGAATAGAGAGACAAAAACATGTATAATACAACCATTTTACCACCTCTCCTAGTCCTGTCTGCTATAAAATAGATCTCAGCTGACACAGAGAACTGTATAATTTCTTCCAAAAATAACTTAAACATTGAGAAATTACTTCTCCAATATGCTGTGTGCTGTATAAAGGATTCACGTGAATGTGAGGTGCTGTGAGGTTCTCTCAGCAGTCCTTTAGGGTGACCTTACATTGCTCACAGTTGACAAAACCACAAGCAAGTCACATGGGTTAAACCACAACATATGGTCATCCAAATGCACACCAAGGAAGTCTGCACCAGGAAGGCCACTGAGTCATCAGTGAGGAACTTATTAAGTAGTTGGCAAGAGTTATTCACCTCTGGAAAGTAACTCTGGCTCACTTTGGCATACCACAGGAAAAAAAAGACCCCTTTGTTTCTGTGATGTGAAGATGAAGATTTGATTTGCAGATACTTGAGTCTAATCAGGAAACATAGGACAGACCAGCTTAACAGACTTGTGAGCATGGGAAAAATAAAAACAACATACGCTTTTTTGTACCCTAATTGTGTGCTTATGTGTCAGTCAAAAGCTTCAATAAAGACACAACTCATAGAACAACAATTTTAATAAAACAGTTAATTCTAGACTGTGGCATTTTCCAGGATATAGTTGACATATCTAATATGTGAAGTCATGTGACTTGCAATATGGCTGGCTTTATATCAAAACAACAAATGGGTAAATAATTATGGAGGGGCAGACTGCTTCAACAAACTTTTTGCTTTGTGCTGTCCTCCTAAATTCTGTATGCAGCTCTTCTGCTGCTAACATCCTGAATGTGACATGCTGATCTTGAAAACAGGTATTAGAATAGTATTTTCAGTATATTTGTCTTCTTTTCTTAGTGAGTCCATCTATTACCAGCTTACAGTTCCTGGAATACTTTGATGTCCTGTTTTGAGTCATGAGTTTAGAGACTTCCACAGTTTTGTCCCAAACAGTATAGCTGCTAATATGTAAAAGAAAGACTGAAAGGGCTAGACCTGCAACTTTTTTGAGACTGAATGGAAAACAAAAGTTAAATTTATTGTACTATCTTATTGATTTACTACTGTCATACAATTAACCCTGTGATAAAAGGGAATAAATTGAATGTTGTGAACTGTAACTGTAACTAGATCTGGGAAAACAAGAACATCCTGTAACAAAAATCTAATCTATTTACTTCCATGCCTGGTAATTACTTGCGAATTTCTCTTGTTCTTCTTTCCTACAACATAGGGCTTCTTTCTTGCTTTTTTCATTTTCAGTTATTTCTGTTTTTTTCACTATTGCAATCTTCCCTATAAAAATTCCATATAAAATCTTGTTCAGACTGGTAAGTTTTGTAACAATGACGATATTTTACTCTCAATTGCAGTTTCATCCAGAACACTTCATAGAAATAAGACACTTCTCAAAAGCAGACCCTTCTGGGAATGAAAACAGGTGGCGATACAGTGATAAAAATGCCAGACAGTAGCAAAGAACAAACCATTATTGTTAAAAAAGGTGTCACTGGGTTGTTAATATTCAAGCAAAAATTTACAAAATAAATTTTTGTTATTTTTTTTATGATACAGTCATTCTGCAAGATTTAGTCGCAATTGCATTCACATTTAATATAATCTCCTGATGAGTATTTGGAGTGGCTGAATCAGTGAGAGCATTTGAACCTGTGGTGCCAAAGAGTCTAAACTTGCTGTGTTAGGATATCCCTTTCCTGATTTCTTTTTGCTTTTTAATGGAGTGTCTTTTTTAGATTTACTTAGAAATTCCTATCTCTAGTGCCAGGATGCTGAGCAGATACTGGGATGATTTACTTAGTTGTGAATTTGCTATCTTGCTTTTAATCCCAGTCAAATGATCCACCTGCCTGGTATTCACTTCCCTGACAGTTTCTCCAATAAATCTCAGAAATAGGATTGGTATACTGGTTTGTGTATTATGGTGATTTTTTTTTTTTTTAAGTCTGCTAATATTGCATATTTTTTAGCTTTGAAATCAAATAGTTTTATTCAAATAATATGCTAACCTAGTCATACTCTGTCACTATAACTATCATAGAATATGAGATAGCCATAGGGTGACCAAAGAACTCACAGTAGGCTCACTAAGGGAAATTTACGTGTTCTATGTTTGCAGGATGAACAAAAAGCAAATAAAAACTGCATGTGGTTCAATCTTATTATATGTTTACAATATTTATAAATAACTCACTTTTCAAAATGTATCTGCTTGGCAGAAAGTTAAACATCAGTGAGTTAATTTTTAACCAGATGGGCATAAGCCCATGTTTAGGAGGAGAGGTACCATGTTCCATATCGCAGAACATGTGCCATGCTACAGCATTCTAGAGCAGTTAGAGCTCTGCTGATTAGCAGGGCATTCCTGCACATCCATGTTTAGATAAAGATTCCCTGTCCAGGATGTCAGAAGTACAGAGTGTGTCATTGTTCAAGGGACCAAGCAGAGTAATTCAAAATGGAGCAGTATCATCTCCCTAAGAATCTTGCCTGAATCTTGCCTGTGTAGCATTTTTCTCAGGGTACAAGATTTTTTATAAAAATATTCGTTTGAGTATGTTTTTGTTAATCTCGTAGAAACTAACGTCCTGGATTAAGTAAAATTAAGTGCCTCTGAATGGTATTTGTAGCAGCCAGTAAGTTGCATGGATGTAGTCTAGTAGCTAAACTGGAAGTAAGATGAGATTTCTGCACCCTGGTTGCTTGGCATGTAGCTGTTGTCTTTGAAGGAAATGTGAATCTATTACAGCACTTGGGAGCTATACACTTAAGTGAACATTTATTTTCACAAAAGTTCAGCAGTGGAGATATTTACTAGAATGAAAGTGATGTAGTTTCAATTACCTTCTGTTTGATTTAGAATAAGGGCTTGAAGTTATTTCTGTGACGTTTTAAGAAATGGCAGGTAAAGTGGGCAGTCTGGGAGCATTATTTCCAAGCCTCTCAGACTGGAATTGCTAATTTTTGGAGAAATAAATGCTAATTTCAGGAGTACTTGAAACCTCTCTTTTCTGTGACATTATTAAGTGCCATGGTTATGAAACTAAAGAATTGCTTTCCCATATTTGAGAGTGTGGGTGTTTTTGCCTGTATCTGTCTGTCTCCTGACATTGTTCAATGACTTAGTTTGGGCAGAGGAGTGACAGTGTTGGGTGAGCACTAAACCACTGAATTTTTGTGTAAAATAAGAAGCAAAGCCTCTCCTAAATCTGGGCTCATTCCAAGTGTTTTCATGGAGGTCTCACTAATGAGTGGGCTTTAAGAGCATCCTAAGGACTCAAAAGAACAGATGAGTACAAGGTCTGTTGGGGTGATTCACACCAGCAGCAGCAGAATTTGAGAACTGCAAATATGTGATGACAAACAGAGCAAATACTATGTTAGACAAGTACACCCATTTTGGATCACAGGGTTCCAAGGTATTTATTCTCCAGAATACCTGTGCTTCAAACCATCTAACACAAATGCAATTTTTAAGTCAGAGGGTAGAGCTTTTTCCCTGCCTTTTTCACAGATGCAGTGCTGTTAGTTTACTGGTAATGGTTTTAATCAGAGTAGGTGGATAACCTTGGACTATTTCATGTTGTGTTATTTTCTCCAGTATAACTGCATAAAGCAATGGAATATGGTAGTTGGTAAGGAAAGAGAATGTGGCACATGTATTACAGGAAAGAGCACTTAAAATGCAAGATGCAATTTTCAAAATATTAAAACAGTAACATTTTCACACTTTTTAGTAATGTCAAGGAGATTTTTCCGCCTATTCATTAGGATTTTTCCCTTTAAGTAGAGATCTTATTATTGCAGTTATTTTCAGTTTTGCTCTCCTGTTGTTCATGAATAAATAAAGTTGTTACTTGGTATCCAGAACAACCTAATGTGCAAATTAATGAGAGAAAAATGCATCCTACAATGGGCATACACACATCTAGTCAGATGATGACAGCAACACTTCTATTTGTAATCCAGATTTTCTGTGCTTTTATCTTTTAACCTTTGTTCCTTTTACTTTTCTGTACTTACGACAAAGTTGCAGCAAAGTTTTTGCCTTCAAAGGAACCTCTTCAGTTCTGAAGTTCAGTCCACTCAGAAATGGATGACTCATTACTGATTTAAAGGCAGCGTTTCAAAGTTTTTTAAAATGAAAAGCTTTATTTTCAAAATATAAGCTTTTTCAGTGCATTCAGAGAATCAAACATCTCCAGGAAAACTGCCACATTATTTTTCCCCCTTTCTTTTTGTGGTGCTTTTAGAGATGCTAAATTATTTCAGTTCTTTCTGGAGGATTTTGTGTTGAAAAGCAGCCTTTGCTGAGGACAGTGTCATGCTTGCATAACTGCATGCCATATTTTTCCAATTTGCTCTGCAAGAGAAGAAATAAAGTTTATAGCATTTGTCAGTCACTGGGTAGAGTGCCAAATCCCAGACAAGGTTTTTCTGAAGTTTGCACGTGCCAGGAAGGTAATGGATAATGGATTGGTAGTGAAATGTGGATGCCAGGGGAAAATACTGGCCTGCCATGAAAGTCCAAAAGGAAAAAGGAAAGCTAGAGCATAGGAAGCCTATTGCCAAAAAGCAATGAGATCAAGTAAATGAGCGCAGCTGCCAAGCAGCAACATGAGTGACATTTTTATTGTTGTGAGCCTGTTTTTCTAATTCTGACCTTCCCAACTGAATAAAAATGCACAAATGTTGATTCCTCCCATCAGGCCTGCTGAGGTGCTCTCTCCTGGTGTGACTGTGATCACTGAATGGGAGACATCAGCAATGGCACGAGGATGAGACTTCTCTCAGCAGAGTCACTCACAGGGTGGACAAAAAAAGGAGTCCTGTGGAAAAGACAAAGTTTGGTTTCCCTCCTTGAATGGTTCTCATAGAGACCTACATTTGTCTTCCTATTCACTCTTTACAATTCATCTTTCATATTTCAGGTATGAATACCATATCACAAAAACTAAGCCTGTGCCAAAATGGAAGGTTGGAAGAAGGTTGTTTTTCTGTGACTTGAAAGAAATAATGGGTTTATGTCTGACCTGATCCATGCCATTTCATTGAAGAAAATTGGAAAGACAGAGACTCCTAAAGATTTAATATGGCAAAAATTTCTTTTTTTATTTTTTATTTTTTTTTTTTAATTCTAGTTTGGTTCCCTGTGATATGACAGTGTATAAGGTGTGAAATTCCATTATTCTTAACTGAAGAGGGATAGTGTGTAGCACAGCAAGCTTTAAACAGCAGTAGGAGCCAAATTTATAGGAAATCAAAAAGCTGTGACAACTGGGAGAAATATTTTTGCTAATAGTACTTTTTCTGGCCTTAATTTTATATGTTTTCTAAAAGAGGATAAACCATTTTAGAAAATGATTGTAGTCTTTATTCCATTCTACATATTTCAAGCACAGAGGTAGGTTTTGTTTGTTTGTTTGGTTGGTTTTGGTTCTTGTTTGTTTTTTTTTGGTTTTTTTTTTTTCAAAAGAGAGAATTAAAAAGATGACTCACTATTTCACCAGCCAGAAAAATCAGAGAAGAAAAAGCAAATTCCATGGGTAGGACTCTATCTAGAATTTAAGACACAAACTCCAGTTGCTGTGCTACAGAATATTTCCAGTACATTCCTGAATGTATTGCTTGGTTTCTGTTGTACTTTGGCTTGGCTCAGCAGCACTCCTGTACCTTACAGGCCCTACTGGGGCAAAGCTGCAATAAAGGCTTTGGAGGGCTCAGTGCTACAGGCACACTACAGACATCCTCTGTAGAATCTTACAGGTCTAAGGATGGGATAAGGAGTGACCTTGCTTAGAAACAGATTACAAAAAAAAAAAAAAAATCACAATCAGGTAGTGTGGGCTACAGAGCTTCTAATACTCATTAATAGCATGCAAACAGGACCTCAGGGTTTATAAAAATGAGTTTACTCAATTAATTATGGCTTTTGCCTGTATCTCATTAGGTATCCCAGTTGCTATTCTGGCTGGTGCTTGCAAAGGTCCATGGATACACAAGTGTCCCAACAAACAGAAACCAAATAAAGGAGGTGATTGTATGCTGGTTTTAACAGTGAGGAGTAACAGGGTTCCTAAATTATCATAGGAAAGCACATTTTATTAACATTTAACCAGATAATGCAGTTATTCTTTGCTATAAGGGATAGACTCCTGCATGTGCTAAAGTTGCTGAGTTGAACTTTCAACAATAAGATGTGTGGGGTCATTTTACTTGTATCCATTGCAGCTGAAGGAGCTCAGCTGCACCAATTTCTCTCCTTGAGAGGCAGAAAAAAAGAAGGTTTCTTGCATGCTGAGCTTCCTTTACATGCTTATGTAGATGACAATTTGAAAACTGTGATTAGTTTACCAGAAGCTACTTCTTAAAACCCTTCTGGGAACTGGTGCTGCCGTGCCTTTTTCTGAGATTTCCAAATAATAAATATTCTAATTTGGTTCTCTGGAAAGTAATTTTTCTGTTGAAGGGAGGGCATCGTAATCACTTCTGTCATCTATCTATATTTATTCCTTGTTAAGCCATAGTAGTAAAGATTTCCAGTGAATGATTTTGTCTCTGAATATCATGATAAAATTTATGCTGTATGTTCCTTCTCTCATTGTTGCTTTTAATTAAAATCTTGCTTCTTTTTTGCTTTTAGTAGATATGACTATTATCTGGGATTTTTTGACATATTGTAAAATAAAGACAAAAAGCCTTTTTACATATATATTATGATAATGCAGTTCAATGTATTGATAAAATATTAGTAATGTAATTTACTGCTGAGTAAGCAATAGTGGATCAAATTTTCTCTTAGAATGTATGATATTGAATGCACATGAAAGAGAAATCCTGAACATTAGTGACATATTTTTATGATAATTCAGTTATCACCACAGCCTGACCGTAGCCTTAGACTAATTGAAACTATTGCATTACCTTGGCTGTTTCCTTTGCCCAAACAGCTGCTGTTTCATATTCTATATTTATTTTTAAACTAACAAAACACTCAATACAATCTCTTTCATTTTCTTATGAATCATATTCCTCAAAAAAGTAAAATCAAAGTTTATTTTTTGTGTAAAATCTCAATGGGAATGTGAGAGCTGTTTTTAAATTTTATCTCCCTGAACCTGCCTAACTGCATTTTTTAGGAATGGTTAGGAACCAGAAATGGTGTAGAAGAAATACCAGTTTAAAAAGATGCGAAGGGTTACAGTATTTTTCATTTGTCAGTTTGTCTAAGCTCAGGTGCCAGAGGTTACTGGTGATTACTGCTGATTAAGGCTGCAGGCTGGGGTAGTTTTTTCCAGCCTAGATCTGGGAAAGGCTTTTCTTCTCAGCCTCCTCTTTTATGTTGTTTTTTGGATTAGCAGGAGTGAGGACTTGCAGTATAGAAATGTTTGCTGTTGAAAAGTCAAAAGTTTGGTTTATTTATTTGTATTTGGTAGTGATGGTGGCAGCTTGTGTTATTCCTAGGAGGCAATGGGAAAAATGAAGTGTTGGAGAGACATCCTGAGACTCAAAATATACACACCATACGTAAGAAGAAAGGTAGGTCTGGGTTATGCTGGGCAGGTATGTTCTGGAGGAGGGTGACTTTCTATTTGCTTGTGCATAGTGCTCATGTGTTGGCAATACTGTAAAGTATTGGAATGTGGAATTGTCTGGGAAAGAGGAATCCTGGCTTTTATATGTATCTTCTTCTGGCTTGGAAAAACTTTCATACACCAAGTTGCTCTGATCCAAATATTGCTTTTAGTTAAAATCATTGAGGTTAAAGGATGCAAATTGTGAAGGTCCATCCCCATACTAGGGACTGCTTGTTTTAACAGGGAGAAATTTCTTTGTTCCTGTATAAGCTGTGTCACTGCTTACTGATAGGTGTGCTATAATCATATAATTACTGAAGGTTTGCCTTGTTTGTCCTAGAGCCAAATAATTCTATGCAGTATAAATATTGATCCCCTCCTCTGCTTTATTGAATATTGAACTTTCATTCACTAATGGAACTGCACGTGTGATCTTAGAATAGTATTTCCATTTTATTACTTTTTATTTTCACTGGGAAATCTATTTTTAAAAGGATGAAGTAATAGGTAAAGTTGCAGCTAAAGAAAATCTGTTAATGCTGAAAACTCTACAGCAGAAAATCTTTATTATTTTACTCTCATTTTGCTCTCTTCCAAGGTGTAAATCATATATTTCATAGGGAATTTTGCTTCTGGGTAAACCTTTAAATAAATCCTTACCAATATTAAAAACCAAAGATAAAAAATACTCTTCCTAATTCATGAGTTTCTGAAATAAGTGAATAGTTTGTTCGTTAGATTGGACTTTTTTAATCTATAAAATATACAACTTCTCACTTGGTTCATCTAGCCAAAAACACTGCAACACTTCCCCTCAAGATGTAACCACAGTTTTCTTAGGCTTTCTGATATAAATAGATATCCTTTTATGTCTTTTAAGAGGCATTAAAATGGAATTATCATATTCATGGGAAATAATGTGAAGTTAAAAAGCACAGGGAATGGTGTCTTGTGGCTTCTTTGTTTCTGTGGGCCATGGTGACCTGGTAGCATTTGAGTAGCTGGGAAGTGAAGGCACCTGCTACAAATTCCCTCCAAATTGTAATTTTTTGTTTTTTCTTTTTTTCCAAAGCTACTCTTTGGTTCTCTGCCAGGAAGCTTTCTAAGTCAGTCTGGTTTTGTTCAGTTGAGACCAGACGTATTTATTTCGTGCACTTTTCATGTTGAGGTGATGCGGCTCCAGGCTGCTCGCTGAAAGCAGAGTGAGGCCCCGGTCATTAATGCTGGCTGGGGGGAGAGCGTGCTCTAGCCCAAGAATTTGGGATGGCTTTTGAAAGTAGTTTTAGACATCTTTCATAATTAGGTGATTTTTGGTTGTGTAAAGTAATCTGAGGGTTCTGTGGTGAGTATACACTGTTCTTGGAGGTGCCGTGTCATTTGTGAGTGCCAATGGCCATGGATTGGTGGTTTTTGCTTTGGATGCCTGTTTGTTTCTGGTTTTTTGTTTGTTTTTCTTTTTTTTTCTAGACTGCCTGACTACTTGCTGTGGACACGTGATGAAAGATTGGGCAATTGGGATTTGTTATCACTTTATGAGACATTAAATATTAATTAGTGTTGGTGTTTAAGTTTACAGAAGGAGAAAATAATGTCTGGTCGTGAAGAACAATAATGAAGGTTTGGACAGTAGGGAATGTTTTTAGAGAGAGTGTTGGACTTAATTACTGTGCTTTTTAAATAGTGATAGGGGAGGCACATTATACTCAAAATATCTCACCAAGACTGCTTTGAGTTGTTTTAATTTAGAGACTTAAAAAACTTTTAATGGGAAAGTAGTCTCTTGACAGAGAGAAAACAGTAATTTCTTTTGATTTTCTTTGTCTTGTTAAAGTATACAAAACTTCTAGAAAACTATAGTTGTGTCTGTATCTGCAAATCTGTATCTAAACACTTACATGTATGGGTGCACATCATAATGAATTTTACCCAGGTTGTCAAGGGTTGGTGGTCCTTCCAATAAGTGGCAGAAGTAGCACCCAAAATGCAGGTGCACCTCAGGGCTTATTTAGAAACCTCCAAGAACTTTCTCAAATGACAATTTTTGGTCAAATGCTGCTTATGCAGGATTTGGTATGGAACGGTCTTAAGAATTGTCATGCTTTTTAAATAATTGCAGCAGCATGTAAGAACCAGCCAGTCACACATTTTCTTTTCAAGCTTCTAAAAGAATTTCAACAGCATGAATTGATCTGTCACAACAGTGGTAGATGTTCTTATAGAATTGAACTTTGCAATAATTTTCCCTTTGTACTATTACGACATTGGACATTGTGAATCTCAGCAGGCTCAGTGAGTGAAAATGGAACATCATGAAAAGTAAATTCCAGAGCTGTCAAATTAGGACACAGAAATAATATTAACTCGTTTATCACCTTACGTTATAAAAATCTTCTGTATAACACTGAACACGGCAAAAACTTTGGTGAAACTGTGACTTAGTTTGTGCCTCAAAAAAAGCAGTTATAATAAATAACCTGAGCAGAGAGAGAGAGAGGAGAGAGTTTGGGGAACTGGATCACTTAATTTCAGCGTTAGTAGTTATTATAGCAGTGATAGCTGAGATTGCCATCCAAACAATGCAGAGGGCTTTCAAACTGAACTAAGCTTAAGTGGTCTCAGTGTCAAGAGTATTGTAGCCTTCTGTTTTCTTAGGAGTTACATAGACTAATCAATTAGAAAAAAATGACAAAAAATTAAGCATGTCTCTGAGTACAGGCTTCATTGATCTGAGTCCTAATAATTTCTATGCAGAATTGAAACCAACTTAATGTTGCAGACCTTCCAATTTCAATTTTTAGGATCAGGCTAGACTTCCAAACAGATACACTGGTATCCCACTCCAAGAGCAAGAAAAATTCCTATTGTCCTTTGAGATGTTGTAAGAGGTCTCTAGATTTTGATCAAAATACAGAGATCAGCAGGGAAGAAGAACTGACTGTAAGGCAAAATGATAGCCTTCAGCTGAATATTCAGAGAAGCTTAAGTATCTTGGCCAGTAAGGCTTTTGACAGTCCTGTTATTCTGTTTGTCAACTTTGAATCTGTGTTGTCAAAATCTTGCAAATAACTTGCAAATGGATGTATTTTTCGGGTAGGCTTCTTTAAAGGTAAGTGACTTTGAATTTCATGCTTGCAAACCAATCAAAAAAATGCAATCATTTGCAGTTGTGATAAAAATGTATCTGAAGATTAAATATGGTAAAAAAGGTAACATAACTTTGTATTAAAGGAACATAATGACAACACATTTGTCACATACAGTTTTAAAAGACAGATACAAGCAAAACCAATAGAACAATCATATAAGCATGTATTTTTCCGTGGGCCATCTACAGTCTATACAAGATGCAAAGAAGCCAATGCAGGCCTGCAAAATTCCATTTGCTAGACATTAAAAAAGAGAAGCATTTTACTTTTAGATGAGGTATGCCCACAGTCTGGGAAGGGTATCAGAAGGGTAAGCAAAAACTGCTGAAAGAAGACCAAGAAATGTGTTACACTGCTTTAGTCATTGGTCTGTCTTATTTGAAATGCTTTCATTTCCCCAGAGCCTATAAATTCTTTCTTGAAGGTTCAGTAAAATTATGTAGCCCTATAAACATCTGAGCTGCAAATCAGACTTTGTTCGGAAGTTTGGATCTGTGACAGGAAGAAAATAATTAAAATGATTCCTTGGGAAGAAAGGGCAGACTGAACACTCTGGCAGAACCTTGAAGACTTTCGTTACTGGTATTAAGGGATGAAGGTTCCCCTTGTGGTAAGTATACCTTGGATGCTCCAGCAAAAGTGACTGACAGTGAAACTTCTAAGGGAATAGTCTGACAAAAAAAAAAAAAAAGCAAACCAAAAAAAAAAAGCCCCGAGGAAGGAGGTAGAGAACATTTGAAATGCAACTGAATTTCCTTGTGGATATTAAATGACAGTGGAGGAAGCAGGGTTCTCGTTACATCTGAATCTATTTGCCTGGGAAGGGCTGGCAGAAACTATTCTGCACGTTCCTCACAGAGCTCCCATTGCTGTCACCCCACTCTCCTCATGGAGTCTAATGCTGTATTTCACATAACCTGATCTAGGACCTATAAAATCTTTTGGAGAAAAATGTTAAAATTACTTCAGTTGTGCTGGATTTGGGTTTGCTAGTTTATCCTAAGTTTTGGAGCGTAGCATTGCTACTGTGTGTAGACACTTTTAAGTGACCTCATAGAATAAAAGACTGGAGCTATTGTTACATTACTGTTAGAAGAGAGGGAATTGCAAGGTATCATCATTAGCGATTAAGATGCTTTCTAACTTAAGAGACCTAATGTGATTTAAAGTAAAAAATCTTTGCCTTGGGAAGTACTCTGCTCACTGTCATAGTGAAGAAACTTCCCTTTCAGTTCTTAGCTCATCAGCAAAGAGCATAAGCTCCATCACCCAGTACACTTAGATCACCTTTTATGAAGTAAACAGAGCCAAAGTGCTCTGAAAGGAAAATGGAAAATACTGGCAGATCCTTTTGTAGAGTTACCAGTACTGAAGCCAGTAGCTGTACTTGCTCTGACTCACATTAAGTTGTTGCCCTTTCCCTTCTACTCCTCCCCACTCTCAGCAAACAGAGTGAGATTAAGTGCTAGAAAGCAAGTCTGTGTTTCAGACAGCCGTAGGATGGTGGGAAAGAAGCGATCTGTGATTTAATCCAAGTAGCTTCCTGCATGTGAATGGGTAATGCAGAGACCTCAAAGTCTGTGTAGACTAACACCAAAAAAAAAAAAAAAGCAACTTCAGGCTGTAAAATTATTTGATGCTTTTGCAGACATGACACGGTTTTCTGAATCTTCCATGTAGGACAATGCATGACTTGAATATCTCAAGGCATAGCCTCAAGTGTAGTGTATTTATGCTCATGATATCTGGACTAATTATCAGATGGTGGACATATCCATAAAATCTGTGTCCCTTCATCTGATACAGAAAGAAATCCCCTTAAAATGTGTTTTTTCCAGATTACCTGCTTTTGGTGAATCCAGGAGCTTGGAGGAAGTGAAGACCTATGGAGAGAGATAGAGATTTGCCTTATTTCACAAAGTTTGTTCCTTCCATTTTTAATAGAAGTTATCCCAGTAGTCTTTCTGAAAAATCTGTACATGTCTGTGTTCTACGTGCCAACATTTTAGAATGTGATACAGAAGTTCCTGGTGTGGGTAACAAGCTAGCCTGGTAGTAAGAGTAGCACATCTTAGTGCTGTGCACTGTGACTGTGGTAATAAACATTCATTTCACACTAAGAACAGAGCCTGCTAAATACCTTTTTCTTTCTGCCCTCCCCTCCCCTCCCTTCACCTTTTTAAGTTGCTGGAAAACACCATGTTTTTCCTTCTGTTTTTCAATCAGGGCACAAATGAAAAGCTATTTGAAGGATGTGTGAAAGAAATGAACTTTACATGTAAAAACACTTTGGTAAATACTTTGGCATAAAGATTGAAATTGTAGTATGTTCCATCTCCCTGCGCACTGTCTTCCCTCTCACTTTCTCCTCCTCACTACTTTCTGGATTTGCTTGTCTTCAGCTGACCTGAATTATGGTACAATCCTATCCAGGACTTCTGGGCAGGGCTCATGTCACAGGCTGAGCTCCTTTAGTAAAATAACGCCTGTCATCTTTTTTTCTTGATAGTAGCCAGCTTGACACAGATCAGAAAGTAGGGCAGTGTCCTTTTTTTAAATTCATAATAAATCTAATATGCTTTTTTTATTTTTCTGTGGGTTGCTTTGTCTCGGGATAGATCTCATCTAGCCTCCACAAACACCACTATCCAGCAACTGAAATGATTTTAAAAGAACAAATAAGGTTAAGTTGGCAGTGTAAGTATCTCTTGATGCGACTTCAGAAAAATTTACGTGACCCATAAGTACAGAATGACAGAATCTGTTTCCAGCTGGAAAAGGCAGTCTTTTCATGTGTGAGGTGGGAGAGGAAATGGCATTGAATGTTTTTTGATCATCATTTCCTTGAAATCTTTCACATGCAACATCCCCAGAGATCATTTTGCTGAGAGGAACAAGTATTCAGTGACTTCCTAGGAACAAAAATAAGCCAATGTGTCTGTTTTTGAGAGGTTATACTGGAGTACATATGCCTTCTTTCTCCTGTGTTTTCAAACTGCTTCCCAGGGCAGTATTATGAAAATTTAAAAATATTTTCATGCTGCCTTTAGTAAATGTGATTGCCCAAGATATTATCTCTAAAGGATGTCATTAATTGGTAGAAAATATACATTTAAGGCCAAAGAAAATTTCTTTTTCCTTTGTGTTCACATCTTTCTCTTTTAAAATGTGAGTTTTGTGGATCATCTGGGACAAAACTGTTTCCCACTTGAGGCCATTTAAATTAATTATCACAAAGCCTTGGTTGTGTAAATACTTTATTTTTTTCTTCACAGAAAAATAATTAAATAAAATGTTAAAGGGCACCAGATGCCAGAAGCTATCATGTTTTCTGCAACATTGCTAAAAGTCAAGGTGGTACATCCTGATTTTGCCTACAGAAATAAGCATTTGTCTTTGGGTAAATATGTCTATAAATTCACATTCACATGTGTCATCCTGCATGTCAGCCAAGGCATCGAGAGTCCTAGGGACCTAGGGTGAAAAAACGAGAGCCAGCATTTCCAGAGACAGGGAAAACAGAATTGTGATATTTGTTGAGAAGCAGTTTTTAGAATGAATATTCCAAAGCCCCTGCTTTTGCTTTGTTTATTTTGTATTTGGGAGACTCATTCTGTCAGACGTGGAACTCTATTGCTTGCAAAGCACTGCTGCTGAATTTCCAGATGCAGTGCCCATGAAGTGAGGTGGGCTGTGCCAGCTGGTGAGGGTTCTGGTGAAGCCCTACACGGTGCAGAGGAGTTGTTCTCGTGCTGCAGCTCTGTGTGAAGTGCTCTGGTCTCTGAAATGTGCAGCTGCTCCAAGCAAGCTCTGGGTTTCTTGCAAGTCTGTTCCTGGAGCTGCCCAGGGGTGTGTGTCTGTGATGGGCCTGTTGCTGTGGGAACTAATGAAGTTCTAAAGTCAGCAGTAAGATTTCCTTCTGCTTTGATTCCCTGGAGAGGATGAGCAAGTCCTTTTCAAATGCAAATCTTCAGTGTGCAGCCAAAGTAGAAGGAATAAAGATGGGAAGGAGAATAAATCTGTATTAAGCTTCAGGCATTTTTAAATTTCTTGTGCTACTGGTACCCTTTTCTAACCTTTCTTTTTTCATTTCTGCAGAACATTGCCTTGTGTAAGTTCTGCGATGCTAGTATCAGTCTGATGTTTAGGAGTGATTTTTCTTTTCTGTGTGCAGGAAGTTGGTGGTTTTGGTGGGAGTCTACATACTTCTCTCCCTGATGATGGGGAAGTAGAAAGCTTCCTGCTCCCCCAGAATGATCATGTGCAGTTTTTGACCTTTTCCAGTAATGCACATTGTGGGGTTTTTCTGTTTGTTGGTTGGTTTTCATGTAGGGTTTTTTTTTTCCCCCCCACAAGTAAACAGAAGCACAGGATGTGGCATAAAGGGAGGAATTCTGCCAGTGTCAATGTGTAGCTCTCTTCTAACTGGGCTCAAGGAGTTACCATAGTCCTTGCTCCCTTCTTTTCCTTTGCCTGTGAGAGTCCCCACCTTATGGTTTCATCATTGCCTAATACTGGATTGCAGAGAATTAATTTTAGATTTCCTTTTTTGGCTTGCAGAAATACTTTGTCCTGCAACTTGTCATCAGTGCTAAACTACTAATTACCAAGTACATTCTTCCAGCATTCCCAAAGCAGTTATTTCCACGAAAACCTGCAAAGCATTCAGCACCTTTCCTGCAAGGCCGTGCAGAAGCCTATCATTTGGGAACCAAACTATGTTCAGTGGATGTTTAATCAAAAGTTGAAACTAAAAGGTGACTGTTGTTAATTGCAAGAAGATGCTGTCTGCTTGATGATTTTAAAGCTGCCCTCTCCACGAAAGGCTTAAAATTTACATGCTTTAGGAAAAACTCTTAATGGCTGCGTCAAGATTGCTGCTGCACTTGGAGAGAAAGTACTTCAAGAGTTGCTTCTGTGTTCCCTTAACCTGGGACTGGCTGTCCAGTGAGTTCCTTTGAGTAATTCAGCCTTTAGTTCTCTCTCTTACTGCCATCAGTGCCCCTATGGATCCTGGAACTGCAATCGTGGGATCGGGCAGTACCAGGTAAATGCAAGAGAGGGCAGCGCTGCCAGGAGATGTGATACCATTGAATGCTGGAGAATACAGACTTAGGGCAAATACAGTGCTGTAACACCTCCCTGAATAACCCAAAAAATGTCTTGGGTCAGTTAAATGAGGAACAAATATCATCTGTCTTGCAGATGGGGCAGTTGTGATGTATCTGTTCAGATGAATGATAGGTGAATCAAAATACAAGTTTTCCTGATTCAGTAATCAACATCAGGGCTATTTGGCAGTCTTCATTTGGGGGTAGTATTAGGATTTTACTGCTGTAGTTCCATTGACTTCAGTGGCATGACTTCTGCTTCTCAGGGGAACAGAAAAAGTAGCTGGACTCGTGTTTTCAAAGTTTCTTTTAATTCTAGTTACTAAGTAGGTCGTGACTTTTGCTTACCATGTGTTTCCCATAAAAGCCCTGGCTGCCTTGAGTGCTATATGATAGGTTGTCTGGAAGCTGCAGACAAAGTGCATGCTCTATGCTGGAGACACTTTCTGAAATATCTTGTGTACAGTAGCTGAGGCTGCCACATGCTGCTTATGCTACAGTGTCTGCATGTGGTCACAGTTAGTGTTCACACTGCAGCATTCTCCAGAAATCTATCCAGTGATGAAAGTGTATACAGGATGATGTAAAATCAAGTTTAAAATAAATCTGTGCAACATCTAAGGAGAGGAAAAAGACTGGGCAGGACAACTCAAGCCTGTGCTTTTGTGGACAGTGGCAGGGAAGGGAGAACTAAAAGCACATGTCAAAACAAATACATTGAAGGATATAAGAAATATTCTCTCCTTTCAGATTTAGCTTCTGTAGCAGAAACCAAGGTTGAGAGTTAAAAGAAAACTAAATTTGTCTTGTGTCAATGTAGAATAGCATGGTCTTGGTTTGTAGAAGGCAGGTTAAAGGGTGATCACCCAAAGCCAACACTTTACTGAGCTATTTTATCAAATTTACTCTTTATTTGGCATGTGGCAATAGCAAACTACCAGGATTTTCATGCTGGGGAAGGCGTGTGGGAAGAGTTGTTTTGGGCTTTATGTTGCCACTTTGCTAATTGTTATAAACTTTTATGTCTGGAAACTGAGCAGTTTGATTTGTGTGTAAAAATTACCTTCATGGGAGAAAAAAAAAAAAGTTTACTGGTATTTTACCTTTTTTCCTTTCTTGAAAAACAGTGTTTCTTCAACCCTGCTGGATTCAGTGCAAAATCTCCCACTTTCAGTCATCATGGGACACCATTTAGTATTCATATCATCTCTCAGTCTTGTGGTGTGGGTAGTCTTGTCCCAACTGCTGTGGTTTCCTTTCACAGCCAGGTTGTGCGGCTTACAAAGGATACATCCCTGGGACAGCATGGCTGTCTCTCTGTCTTTAGTGGTATTCCAGAAGGGACACTGATGACTTGGTGATATTTCTGGGAAGGGAAAGAGAAACGTTTGCAGGAGCTGTTGTCTGCAGTGTCGTTGAGCTGTAGAGCAGACAGATGAGCTGCTGGCGTCTGGTGTGCTCTCCCTCAGCACAGGCTCAGAGCCAGGGTATGACATCATGGACTAGTGGATCAGGAAGATGCTGGTGCATCAGAACTACTGCTTTTGTCCTAAGGAACAGTTTCCTGCAAAGTCCAGAGGTAAACTTTGATGAAAGGTGCAGTCTAGGCAGACTGGCTTTGGTCTGAGTCCTGCAATTCACTGCTCCTGCAAAGAGCCACCTGAGTAGCCCCAAATTCTGGGCTTGAGCCTATAGTGGTTAAAATTTGTGGACTTTCTGCTGAAAAAACAATTTAAAAATTATCACTGCTGTTTGAATTCTTAATGGTTTTGAAAGACAAAAATTTAGAAACCAACATTCTTGTTATTAAAAAAAAAATAAAACTGCAGAGGTAATTTCAGGTACATGAATGATGTCTTTTTGCTTTCTTCTGTACAAAGTTTTAATAAATTGCACTGTAATTTGGGAGATGGGGAAGAACATAATCCCTGACATGGAATAGAGAAATTCTGAATAAAGATGATGACCATAAAATCTTCCTGTCTGTGCTCTAGTATGCTTTCACCATCTGACATACAGATATGATAACTGAGGAGACTCTGTGATGTTTTAAGCTGGTTTTGGAATAGGGAGCCTTTCCTGAACAGGCAGAACCTTGAATGGATGGATCAGGAAACAGGCAAACATCTTTCTGAAAAATCTGTCTTCTCTGCATCTAAATGAAGTTAGGACTGTAAGGCTTTTATGAGGAAAAGCTGATGATTGGGTCTTTTGAGTGCACATAAG
The DNA here is from genome assembly GCA_013399225.1 of Rhipidura dahli. Classification (NCBI taxonomy): domain Eukaryota; kingdom Metazoa; phylum Chordata; class Aves; order Passeriformes; family Rhipiduridae; genus Rhipidura; species Rhipidura dahli. The sequence goes on from VXAC01004222.1 coordinate 882,171, forward strand.
CATGTAATAAATCAGGATCTGAATTCTGCAATGTGACTGACTGTACAGCAGGGTGAATCTGAAAAGCTATAACTTTTAAATCTGTGGAAAGATTTTGCAGTCCATTCTCCAGTTCTGCACCTTGAATTAATCAGTTGCAATTTATACTTCTGTTTTCATTATGGAGCATTTGAGTAACTGTACACAGCAGTACAGGAGCTAGATTTATAGTGGAAATATATTAGTCCTTGTGAGATAAATATCTAAAATCCTATTTGTAGTCTAAATAGAAGGGAAAATGTGTGGGAAGGTGAGCAGGATCTGGCTGTGTATTTAGTCTTTGGTAATTGTTTAGGAGGGGTGTACATAGATTAATAGGAGCAGTCTTCTTGGTTGCAAGGAAAATTCTTACTGGGTTGTACAAATTTCTTTGTTCTCCAGGTTTGTTCTGTAGTATTATTCTGACTTATTCATTAGCAGGTTGACCCAAATTAAATGAGATTCAGCTCGTGTTTTTTGTGAATGTTGATAAACAGTCATGTTATGGCCAGGTGTATTTGATCTGAATTCATTATGTTAGTCACACTCACTTAGAAACTGTTGCAAACCTCAGTGAACTACTTGAGAGTATAAATGGCATCTTATTTTTTAGGTGGCTGAATCTGAACTTTGATTAAGTATCATGAAAAACTTAGAAGTAAATTTGAAGGAGCTCATCTGGACTCAAAGGGGCAGAAAAAGGCAGGGAAGTATGAGGGTCCTACTCTGTCCAGGTGAGATTCATGAAGTTTCATGCACCAGTCTTAAGTGGGAGAGGAGAAACCAAAATGCAATCAAGTTTGCTGTATCCTCTGTTTTACTTGGACATACAGGATCACTTTCCAAACATGGAGAGGGAGAGTTCAGAATTTGAAACAAAGTTATTGTTGCCAACTGGGAAATGAATGTGCTTGTTGTAGAAGGGGATGCTGGTTTGTTTTTGCATGTCCTGTCTTTTGACAGGGCCAACTCACAAAACCCTGACTGTGCTGTTTGATCTGCAAATCAAGATTCCTTTCACTTGATGAGGAAGAATAGCTACTGTAGAAACAGCAGAGCATGTTGTAAGGAATATGAGACTCTTCAAGCCTTAATTAGGGCACGGGAAAATGAAAGAGAAATGACAGTGCCAATGAACTCGCAACAATCAATTTTGGTTTTATTGTTGTAGAGGGTAATCAAATAAAGCTTTTCAAAAATGCTGATGCTTTTTTGCACCAGTACTTAGGTCAGAAGAGTTAGTTGCAGGTGTCATTGCAATCTGCTTTTGGCTCTTTCAGAGGGTGGGGACAGCAGGTTCAGAAGATGTGTTCAGTCTGTACCACAATGGGAAAGCTTTTGATAGCCTTGTTTGGAGGGTGGTTTAGTTTTTGCTTGGGGCTTTGTTGCTCTTTTATATTTCTGTTTGTATTTCTTTGTTGTTCTGGTTTTGCTTTGTACTGTATGTTTATGTCAGAAGACTTAATGCAAAGCAGAACTTGAATTTAAGACCCAAAAAAGGAAGGAAGGCAGGATACAGTTCTCTAGAATTTTCTGTTGTTATGTAACTAGGAGAAGAAAAATGGATATTCTTTCAAAGACGAAAGGGTTTGTCTTGTTTTTCTTCTTCAAAAAGTTAGTTAGCCTCTTGCCATTGTCAACAAGTGAAAATAAAATATTTATATCTTACCTTGTTAAAGTGGCCCCAATTTTTTTTTTTTCCCTGGCTTGTTTGAACATTAATCAGGACTCCCTTCTGGAGCAGTGTCAAGAAACCTTGACTTATCTGTGGTAATGTTTTCTGGCAGATGTACTTCACGATGTGAGGAATGATTTGATTGTACCTTTCCCTGTAATTTCTCTTTACTCCTCTGCCTGTGACTCAGACATTTTACCATTTCTTTGTGGAAATAGAGGCCTGTCCACAGTTGTCAAAGCTCTTAAAACTGCTCCCAGGGCATTCTCCTGTGCTACTGATATATGTGACAGATCTAGTGTGTAGAAAAAAATGAGCAGAAGTAGACAGGAAGGGGTCAGTGTGTCTCTTCCCATCTAAATTACAGCAAAATTTACCAAAAAAATTTTTATGGGCTAACGTATTTATGCAGAACAACTAGTCACATTGTGTACCCATCTTACTGGTTGTTTTCTCAGTAAGTACAAAACATTCCCCTTCCTGCAAATTACCATGTGGAACTGAGGGGCCACATGAGATGCAGCAGAGTGAGATGTTGTACAGCAATATCCTTAGTGACCTATAAAAGCTATTCAGAACGTTTTGTAGCTCTCACACTTACCTGAAGGTAACTGTATAGCAAAGCTAAAATATTGCATTTTTTCATGAGTGAGGCATGCTGCTCTATCAGTCTTGATTGTACCTATTGGATTCTTGTGCACAAACATATGGTAGATTTTGTAGTTAGGCTATATGTGCTGCATCTTATTTATCTGTTTGTCAGGATTAATTCTTTATTGTGTATTTATCCTTTAATTTATAACTGGTTTTCAGAACTTGACATCTATTCTGAATAGATCTGTTAGCATTCTTGGGTTTGAATGTCCTTCAATTTTCTTTACTGTCAAAAGGGGCTATACATAAGAGGGAAATATTCATGTCTCATCCCCTTTCAGTTTAGGCTGCATCAGTTTTATTCCACTCATTTTTAGTAAGCCTAAGGGCCATTATATAGCTGTGAATACAATTCTTTCAGCAGAAAAAAATTAGCCTAAACTTTGGCTCATTTTTTAGGTAGAGGTTCTTTTGTGAGGCCTCTCAGAAGTGGAGTACTCTATTTTTCTCTTACATAATGAATTTTGGAATAAGCAGGTCGGATACTGGGAACACACTGACCTCCTTGCCCTCACCACACAAGTTCTAAAGGATTTTTTCTCCCCAAAGTGTCTTGCTACATAAACAGATGACCTACCTGTTTACCAGTCTCATTCCTGGATATAAAATAAATTCCAGTGACTCAGTGCTTCCTACTAAGTCATATTCCCGGTATTCAGAGAAAGGTGGTGGAATTTTCCATGCTTTCTGTGGCAAATTGTTTATTTCCAGCATGTCTGAAAGACTTACTGCAGATGCCTTTCTGATATCACTTCCTTTTAGAAACTGAAGAGATATTTTTGGTATCTCAGTACCAGGTAACATATGAGTATTTATACATGAATAATATTGCAGCAGTAATCATTTCCCCAACTGTAAAATTAATGGAACAGCTGCAAACAGACAGTTTTCAGATATGCTATAAGAAATGTGAACATAATGTGAACAATTTTCTACAGTCACAATATGAAAACCTGCTGCTACCTGTGGGTCATTCCGTGGTCCATTGTTATTTTATTTAATCATAATCTTTGATCTTCTACAACACCATTCATGAATTTTTAGGTGGGGTCCTGCACATGTATGTATAAGGGATGACTTTGGTGCTGCATAGATCCCCATGTGATTGTTGTCAAGGCTGTGTCTATGTGTGGCCATTTACATGACAAAAGTGGATCTGGGCATGTAGTGAATCTTGAGTCCATGTGTTCCTCATCAGTGCATTTTTGTTTCAAAGACTAAGAAATATGTAAGATCCTGTTCTGCCCTTTTGTGTCTCCCTGGATGCTGCAGCACCTTTTGTCTACTTGAAAAAGAGGTCAAGATCTCAGTGGGCAAGAAAGCCAAACTTTTAAGGTTTATTTTCCAGGGTGAAGGCAAGCAGGAACATAATATTTCTCTCTTAGTGAAGAGTCCTCTGTGAGTCTTTCCTAAGCTGTGTGCTGAACAGTTGGGAGAGAAGGGGTGTGCATGTGGGTTTTTATGCGTGAACTCGTACGAACAACAATGGATATTGGGAGCCATTTCTAATATATTTTTTTCTCTTTTGATGAAAATTGTACAGAAATCAATTCTGTTTGGCTACTTCCCATAAATGCAGTTTGCAGAGGCTTCATACCTGGCTGCATGAAATGTCAGTGTAGGAAAAGGAATACAAAATTAACTCATTGGTTAAAAGATTTTACATGGTAATCAAATCCCTTTATATCAAACCAAACTACCTTTGCTTCAGGTGTGAGTTAGAACTTACCAAATGCCGAGTTGGGAGCTAGTGGAGCTGTGTGAGTTTGCCCTAAACAAGCTATCAGAACACCCCAGTTGGCATCGTGTTGTATATCCCCTCACAGTAGAGTCAGTATCATGATTGGTTTTGGTGGAAATCATGGGTCTCCTATTACAGCTTTGCTTCTCTCCTTCTGATTGTTTTCATAGCTCCACTGAAGTGTGAAAGACAGATCTCCTACACGTTCTGCAGTGTAACTTGGAGTGATTTACATGGTTGAGTCATTGATCTGACTTACAGAGACTTGAGGCTTGATGTTTAGCTGTGAATGGAGAATAATTGAACAGAGGGCAGTGGCAGTGGTATAAAAAATGGTTATGGAAGACCAGTGAAGTCCTGGAAAGCAGAATGAATTGATAGCTTTAAAAAAAATTATAAGGCTGAACAAATTCTTTTGAAAAGCAATTTGGCTGAACTCATCCTATTAAACTCTTGTGTGGCCATAGCCAAAGAAGAGGTAATTCTTGTCTTGGCCATGAGTTTACAGTGCAGTACTTTCAATGCTAAATATAGAGAGATATATTTAGCATGCATATATAACAGTAGCTTTGAATCATGTATTGTGCTATTATAGCTAAATGTCTCACATGAAGATAAATGCACAATAGATTCTTTTTTCCTCCTCTGAAGATTTTGATTGAACATCAACTTTATAATCAGTGAAAAAAAACCCTTATTTGATAATTTAAAATCTGGAAAGTAGATCACAGGTGTCAGACACTGATTTTAGTGATGGGGTACAGTATCCTTAACAAATGTTACCTCTTTTCCTATGTGTTTCCTTGGGTATGCCTGATTTACTTGATCATCACCATATTTTTAACCTGTGGTTTTAAAGTCTTTGTCCCTATTTCAGTTAAGGGATTGGAGGGCTACAAAAGACTGTCCTCTGGAATGTTCCCTAATTTTATTTTATTACAAAGTACTTAAGTGTAATGCTTCCATATGTGTTGTAGCATTTTGTATCCTAAATAACCTGAATGATAGGCAGCCATTATCATTATATCATTTCTTCATGACTCATTTCCTTAAAGTGAAGCTGTGACCAGTTGGTCTTTTATTTAAGGAGAAATACTGTTAATCTGTCAATGCTGTCATGCACTGAAAATGCAGGAAATTCATTCTCCTTGCATCTACCTACACACTTGCTTAGTATAATATATTTTTAAATCATGTTTGGGATGTTAGTGGATTTTTTTTTTGGGTAGCTTACATTAAAAATTCAACAAAACTGTAGGTTTTTTAAGCCCATAGTGTCTTTTAATCAGTGAATTATGTGTATTTCAATTTACTGAGCAGTTTATTTTCTTTTAATTTATTTGAAAGGCCACCATACCTAATTTTAAAAGTAAAAATAAAGTTAATTGTATTTTCCTTTGAAGGGTTGCAATTTCTTGTGAACTGCTGTAACCTTTTTGCTCTGTTTCCAGGAAGACAACTTCAATAAATGTCAGATGTGGAATGCCATGACATATAATGACATTGCTGCAGCAAAGCTTGTAGACTTGTCACATGTGCCTTAGACCTTTGTCACCAAAACTACCTGGTGAAAAAAAAATCCAGTGTGTTTTTCATTTCTTTTTGCTTTCTTCCTCCCCAGAGTGATCCCTTCCAGACACCATGCCTAATTCCTCTCTCTAATATATTAAGGTAAATGAAGACTGAAAAGATCAGTGTCATACCTGTAATAGTGTTGCCCTTGTCGAAGGAGAGAGGGTTTTACCTGAGAATTGTGGTTCCATCTCAGGGAAAAAGCCTTTGGTTTCTCTAGGGCTTTTGAGAAAGCTGAGTTGAAAGTTTGTTATCCATCTTTTTGAAGTGTTCAGAACAAGGCAAGACACTTTCCCCCCAACCTCTCTGAAGCTACTGGTAACTATTTATTTGCTGTTCAGTAGGACTGTGTGTACCTGTTGCAGACCTGCTCAGGTTCCAGCTGCCAACCAGGAGCTGAGCTGGTATGCTGTATCTGTCCTGAAAATGGATTTTTCAGGTTTCACAAAGGAATGTGGGAGATGTTATGCACTGGCATAGCGAAGTTCACTCACAGCCCAACCTAGACTGTAGACTGCTGTTTGAAAAGTCCCTGTCCTAGTGTCCCATGCTTAATTTGTCCTCTTGCTTTTGTCATAGATTCTTAGGATTTATGTTAGCAATAACAGCCAAAAGATTTTGTCTCCACTAACTGGTTTGGATTATACATTGTATTTGTCAATCAAGCACCCCATGCCTACAACTTTCCTCTCCTTTGTTGCATTGCTTGCCTGTCTGCAAATGTCACAGTACCCACTCTCTTCTACTGTGGAAAAATGAGCATTATGTAAGGTTGGCTTTCTTGATCTTTTTAATCATGACTTTACATGATTTTTCCCTGTAAAGTCACCATGGTAACACTTGTCTTTTTAAAAGTGATAGTTGCATTTACTAATAGTAGCTATTTATACAGTCATTGACCAGCTAGTAGAGGGGAAACAAGTACCTTCACTACATAAAACCTCATTTACACAATCCAGATGCTCAATAAAATCCAATTTCTTATATAACTAGAATTCCTTGGCTTTTGTAATTTTTCATTTGATTTATCCTGCTAATTTGTTAAAATCCTCTTTCCTCAACTTTTGCATCCTTGTTTCTAGAGTACCAGCAGTTTAAATGACTGTGACTGTTCTGTTTCTGCCATACAAGAGGCCATGTCTCTTTCATGTTTTCTTTTATATGTGCATTTGTGTGTATAACTTTAAAGAACTTGCTTGCAGTGCAGTGACAACCTCATGCTTACTCAGAAGTAAAATTTTTAACTATTAATTATTTTAATTGTAAACTTTATTTAAAAAACTTAATTGACTTTAGTTCATCAAACAAAAAGTATGGTATTCATTTCTAGTTCACTTTTAGGAATGGGTGATTCTGGAAAATGATGTAGAAAAAGAATGTAGAATGCAGAATTAATATTCTTGCCACCTCCACTAATGAATGTGAGGCTTTCAAATTGTATAAGGTGCCATGCTAGGGGGATTTTAATACCTGATATCTATTTACTTGAATGTCTGCATTGCTCAGCTTAGATGTCTTTTGTCCTTGGACTCTTCACGCATGTGTATATAAATATCTTCCTGCAATGTTTACAGAAACTCTGTATGGCAGCCGCATTCATGTGGAGTAAACGTGGGGTCTCTGCTGTGGATTTAATACAACTGTTTCTCAGTCCTTGAGAACTTTGTCATCCCTACTTGACTTGTTTGTCTTCTCTCCTCTCCCTGCCTGTAAAAGAGTTTGTTTTATTTGTTTATTTTAATCGAATACTGTAAGTGCAATGTCATCAGCTCAGCTTAGAATAAAAAGAAAAGCAAATCCTGGTGGGCAAAACAGAGGCAGATCTCCATTGCACACCATCAGTCATATGTGCCTTGGAATTGCAAATGAGTTTATGCATCTGTTGAAGTATTTTAAAGAGAGGGAGATAATGTTCAAATTGAAAGAAAAGGGTTCCTAGCCAACGGTGATCCTGTAAGAAAAGATGGAAATAAATATGAGAGGAGAACCAGAAAACTAAGTAAAGAAAGTTGGTTTTGTAAATCTAAAGAACTGATGCTGCATCACAGGATAGTTAGGATTAGAAGGGACCACTGGAGCTCACCTAGTCCAAATCCCCTGCCAAGGCTGGTCTCCTCAAGCAGGTGACACAGGAACTCTTCCAGTTGGGTTAAACACCTCCAGAGAGAAGACTCCATGACCTCCTGGGCAGCCTGTTCCAGTGCTCAGCCACCCTCAAAGTAAAAAGTCCTTCATGTTGAGCTGGAACTCCTTGTGTTTTAGTTTATGATCATTACTCTTTGTCCAGTCCCTGAGCACCACTGAAAAGAGTCCGTCACAACTCTCCTGACATGTCTTTGAGATATTTCAGTGAACTTGTGAGTTCCCCTCTCCAGCTCCTTGCAGTCTCTGCTCCTAAGAGAGATGCTCCAGAGCCCAAATCATCTTTGTGACCCTCTGTTGCACTTTGTCCAGTCTTCCTTGAATTGCAGGGACTAGAACTGGACACAGCACTCCAGTTATGGCTTCTCTAGGGTCAAATAGAGTGGCAGGATCAATTATTTCAGCCTGCTGGCTGCACTCCTGCCGGTGTTCCCAAGGATCCCATCGGCCCTCCTGACCCCCAAGGCCACCACTGGCTCGTGGACAGCTTGTCATCCAAGACTCCCAGCTCCTTCTCCACAGAGCTGCTCTCTAGTAGGTCATCCTCCAGCCTGTGCTGGTATTTGGGGTTTTTCCTCCCCAGGTGAAGGAACCTACACTTACCCTTGTTGAACCTCATTCGGTGTCTCTCCATCCAGCTCCTATCCAGCCTATCAAGGTCCTGCTGAATGGCAACACAGCCTTCAAGTGTATCAGCTTCTCCCACCTGGTTTTATCATCAGCAAATTATTCTAAATTACCATGTAAGGTATCAAAATACATTGATCTTGCACCTCTGTAACAAAATATTTTGTATTTTGTCATGGAACAATAATTAAGAGCAAAATTGTGCTGAAAGGGAAGAGCCAAAGGGAATTCTTTTAAGCAATGTAGGCGAACAAACATTTGGGCCGGAATTGCACAACAGTGAATGCCAAGACTAACTGTTGTTGTGTCTGTCAAGTTTGGGAATGTAAATGTCATGCCAAAAATGAAAGCAGCATTCACAAAGAAGTAAGAAATTTTACTGTTGCCAGAACTATACAGAGTTCATTTAGATACTTTGCAAAATCTCACCAGGGTAATTCATGGTAAGAATTGAGAAAATGTGAGCGTTGTAACTGTTCAAACTATTGGAGAAAAAATGATCATCTGAAGGGAAATCTTTTGCTAAAGGCAATCTAATGAGCAAGCAACAAAACATCAGTAAAGATTTTACCTTGAATGTTTGACATGAAGAGACTTTTTATGTTTCATTTCCCAGATACCCAGGAGTTAAGAATGAGCTTGGAAGACAGCAGGGATGAGACTGATATGAGTTTTGCGTTTGTCTGTCCCAGGTGGATTTGGGAATGGTGCTTGCCTCTGCTTCTCTGTTTTTATGCTTCTGGAATCTGGAAGCCTATCTTAGGATTTAGCGGGGAGGGCAGGATGGTTGTGGTAGGCTGTGTTTGATTTTTCTCCTCTAAAAGACAGACATGACTTTTGAAATTCAGAGAGAAGGGCAGGGAATTTGGAAAGTTAGAACTTGAAATAACACACAGCTCTACGCAGGTAGAATTTCTGTCATGTGGAACAAATTTTACTACACAGTGGATTTAGTGTAATACGTGAAAGAAACCACCATTGCAAAATACTGTTATTGAGATTGTTCTTGATTCTTTATGGGATTGCTCAATCTCCTCAAATCAAGTTGTTAGTCCACAATCATACTTCTTTTTACCCTAATACAGTGTATACGTGAAGTCGTATAAAGATGATAACATATGCTGGGTGTAAATACAACTGTCTAAATTACTGTGCTGTGCCTTTTAGTACCTTATATTGTAATTTCTTTTCCCCCCACACCTGATTCTCGTACATTTAAACCATAATTTGGCTTAACACAGAAATCTTTCATGAGGGAGCAGGTGGAAGTGGGAGTACAAAATGTAGTAGCACATTGGCAATTACTATTTATACATCTCAGCTAATAATGAGTTTTCATTCTTCAGTGAACAGAAAGCAAGTGAACTTAAAAATTAAAAACTTTTCATCTGTTGAAAAACACGGCTGCATCCACTAAAGCATAAGATCAAAGGAGGTGCTTGGACTAGTCTCTCTCTCTGAAGGCTGCTCAGTCACTGCCTTGCTGGTGGAACACAGCTTTGAATCCCAGCTCAGTGCTGGCAGCTGGCAGCAGTTTATAAGGCTGTGTTTTAACCCTCCATCTGCCTTCCCAATGCTATCTTTGGTCTGGTTCCATGGTATCTCAAGGATTAGCTGTGTGCATACTCCAGCAGCTTTGCATGTCTCTTGGCAATATCCGGCTTTAAACTTAATACAGTAGGAGGTCATTCTTCCCATTGCTATGCTTCTTATTTGTTTAGATTTCATGCAGTCACTGGATCTGCCACAAGCTTTAAATTCTTGCATGCTTGGTTGGCCAGCGAGAGCACGTGTATAACTTACTGATAAGTGACACATTTTTGCCATTGTTTCCAGACTGGTGCAGTTTTTTACGCCTGCCGTTTTGTGTTCAGTAATCTCTTTCAGCTGCTGTATGCTAAAGTGTCTTAATAAACTATTGCTTCAGACAAAATACCTGAATAATTTCATTAGGCTTATATAAACAATTATCTTTGTTGTTTTAACACTTATCTTTCTAAGCAGAGATGTTAAGGCACAGCTGAGATGAGAAAGTGATAAACCAGTTTTCAGGGCTCGGGGTTGTAAAGGCTGGGTGTGTGCCCACCACCTCCCTCACACCCGTGCCCAGTGAGGACAATGGTACAAGAGTCACCTAAGGCAGCTCAGAGTTGACATTTCCTTAAAAATTTCAGTTGTGCAAGGGCGTCTGTGAAGTTTTATTGACTTGACTTTGTACTTACTAGAGAAAAAGCAGGTATTTGTCCAAAGGGAAAATATCTTCTGTGATATTCCTAGCTGCTATAAAGAGAGGTGTAGGTAGGGCACCACCAGTAATTCAGACTGTGACCTAAGAAATAAAATAAGATACATAAAAAAATGAGTAGTAATAAATAGTCTATTTCCATTTCACTTTCCAGAAGTCCTAAGAATGTAACACCATAAAAACTGTACTGAATATTATCAAATCATTTTGACTAAGCTGTTACTTAAGAAAAGCTCTGCTCTGACTCATATGGTACCTAATCAGAATGAAATGTGTCAAGCTCTTAACTCTTACTGATGTTGCCAATTGTTTTTCTAGAGCACGATTCCTTGCTTTAACCTTGATGACTTCTTGAAACACTGTTACAGTTTTACTTTGTTCAAAGTTACTTTAAACCTGACAATATCTCCCTCTAATCTGGATTTCTTCATCCCATAATTTAACACTAAATAAATGCATTTCAATCCTCTAACTTTTAAGAATAGATTAAATAATCTTCACTATCTTGGAACAGCAGTTTTTGGTTTAATCCTGAACATGCACAGTCACACTTTGGAAGTGCCAAACAAGAAATTTCTTTCTTTGATTTCTGAGATCCTTGTTTGTTTATTTTAATCGAATACTGTAAGTAATTCTAAGATCAGCTTAGAATAAAAAGAAAAGCAAATCCTGGTGAGCAAAACAGAGGCAGATCTCCATGGCACATTATCAGTCATATGTGGCTTGTAATTACAAATGAGACACTAGTCTCATGCAACTGTATTTAAAAAAAAAAGAAAAAAAGAAAAATCAAATAGTGCATGATTAACCAAAACACTATGTGTTACTCAAAATTTGTGGGCACATCAATTCGAAATCCTCCCCGGGTTTCCCTGCGGATGCCAGGCTGTTGCAGGGCTGGCTCGTGCCCCTGGGCGCGGCAGGGAGGTTGCAGGGCAGGGACCACACCGTGCTGTTCACTTGGTGGCCACCGGGTGTCATTCTAGGAGCAGCCTTTGGCCAGCCCCGGAGCACGGCTGGAGCAGCAGCACCGGAGGCTTTGCACTCTAAGTTTCTTAGCAGCAAATCAGCCTCTAAAGCAATGCTTATTTACCTTCTGGATCTGTTGTTTTGGTTTTTTTTGGTTTGGTTTTTTTGGTTTTTTTTT
>VXAC01004222.1:894034-939472 GCA_013399225.1 Rhipidura dahli
TTTTTTTTTTAATAATTATTCTGAAGTATAAGCAGTGTTAACTTCCATCTCTGCATTCAGAATGTGAAATGCTGGGATGTAACAAAAAACACTCAGGCATTTGTGTTAAGATGTTGTGTAAATGCTACACATGCAGCTAGGGAAAATTCTGCATCTACACATCAAATTTGCATGAGCTTTAATACAGCATTTATGAAGATGTTAATATATATTTTTAATGACTACTTCGTGGGCAGTTGTTTTGAATCTCTACATAACTGACATTTTACAATTAACATGCAGGAATAATGAGGAGGCAGAATGACTTTTAGACAGAAACAAATGATCTCTTCCCAGTTTGGTTTTTTGTTGTTTTTTGTTTTTTTTTTTTCTTCACAGTCATGTCCAATAGAGAGGGAAAAATTCCATAGCACCATGTAAGGCACCAATATGGGCTTAGGTGGGTGTTACACTGAAGAAAGCATTCTGAATTCAGTGTTTAACTTATTGCTGGGCTTGTTTTAAATAATTTTTAAGAGGGGCTCATCTGGAAGAATGAGCAAGTGGGTGCACTGGATATCTTCAAGAACAGGAATAGTAGCATGAAAACAGCATGTGAAGAAAAGGAGATGAAAGGTTTAATGAGGTGGAGTAAGGTCCATGAGGCAATAAGGACAGGTTTTGGTAGGGCAGAGATTTATGGAGCCTTAGAAGTGAAAATGTGAAACCTGAACTTCAAGTGAAAGTACACTGGAAGAAAACTGGGTTGCAAACAGGAGTAGAAGTTAGCATATTAGAGAGCACATTCAATGTATTGTAATGAGGAAAAAAAAAGAGTGTTTTGTTTTGTCCTGTATATCTCTGTTTATCTTCAGCTTAGCATATTTGCTTCTTTAAGTGATAAAATAAATGAAGTTGAAAGCATTGGTGTCAATCCTAATAAATAAATCTGGAGACCCATGTAGAATGCTACTAAATTGCTGAGAAGTTTTACAGGAAAACTGGGAATGGACTCATTTTCAAGTCAATTTTGTGGCCTTTCAAGTAACATGTACCAGAATCTAAGGTACTGCTGGAATTATTGCTTCATGTTGCATATGATCCTTTAAAAAAAAAAAAAAAAAAAACCCTCAAAAAAACCTCCCATTCCTTATGAAACGCTAGTTCCCACTTTTTTCATTTGGCATTTATCCCTCAACATAGATACTTGGTGTTTAAATTTTAAGTATATTTGTATGTAATTATACAAAAAGTCATATACTTAAGTGCTGTTTTTCCTAGGTGGCACAGGGACCTGTCAACTCCACCTTGACCTACAGAATTAAAACTATTGCCCCTTGTCCCGTCACTATCTGCCCTCATGAAATATTTATCTCCTTTCCATAAAACCCTTTTAGGTACTGGGAGGCTGCACTGCAACAATGGTTTTAAACTGAAAGAGGACAGGTTTAAATGAGATATTAGGAAGAAATTCTTTACTGTGAGGGTGGTGAGACACTGGAACCGGTTGCCCAGGGAAGCTGTGAATGGCCCAACCCTGGAAGTGTTCCGGGCTGGATTGGATGGGGCTCTGAGCAACCTGACCTAGCAAATGGCATTCCTGCTCATGGCAGGGATGGGGGTGGGCTGGAATTAGGTGATCTTTAAAGGTCTTGTCCAACCCAAGCCATTCTATGATTGTATGAATGCCCAGAGGCTGTCAGAGAGCAGGTATTTTTGGTCTTCTTGGTAAGTTGAGAGCAAGTTTTATGGTGAATTTATATGATACAGGGGGTTTTGGGGTGTTAGGTGGAGAAGGGCAGACACATTTGTCTTCCCTTTGGAGGCTGATGCTCTTCCTGTTGTCTTCGAGTTGAAACAATTCTCATACTTAGAATTCCCAAATTTAGCTAGGTTTAAAGTTTTTTTTTTCTGAAGCAGTTGGACAATTTGTGATTGTGATTTTGATTAGCCCAGACAAAGGAACATTTAATTTTTTGTCATTTCACTATGGTTGCATTTTTAGTAGTGTCGGATCTTGAAAGCTTGCCTCCTTTTGAACCAATAGATGTTTTAAAGGCTGTCACGTCTACAGCCAGTAAGCTTTCTTGTGAAGGTACTTCCACAAAGAATATGGAGTAAGGCTCTCAGAGAACTTGCTTTCATTTGAGCTGGTTTTACATCAGAAAATTAGTCCTTTTTAAAAACCCACATTTCAAAAAAGATTTGTGCCCCGGGTTCTTGTGCTTTGCACCATTATTGTCTATACCATTCTATCTGAGCATCTGCTCACATTGAGTTAATCAAGATTACTACTCTCTCATGTGGTGCTTTTCTTTCTCTTCCATCTTGCCTCCCAAATTTTTCTCCAGGAAGAGAATGGTGTATATTTTGTTCTGTATGTATGTTTGAAAGGTCTTACATACACAGGCCACTGTGCAGGTGTTAAGAGATGGCAAAGCCAAAGTGGCATGTGAATTTAGTTCAGAAGAGATGTTCCTTGCAATAGTTGCTGATGTGAGGAAATGCTGATTCTAATTCAGGCCAGAATCTGCTTTCTAGGGATTTTGGACACCTCTTGTGTCAGGCTTTTGATGATTTGAAGGAAAAAGTCAGGGGACTCAAAACCAGCTGGATGGCAGCTGAAACAGCTGTCATCTGTCAACAACTGAAAGTAGCAAAACTGATAAACACACGAGTCAGGCAGGAGCATAATGTCAGTGAAACCTGAGGGACAAGAGGGTGAATCAGCCAGGTGTGGCTCAGCAATTTAAAACTCAGTGGCACAGCACTGTGCTGCCAGCTGCTCCAGAACCTTTCCAGGGCGTGATAGCATATTCCTCTGCTCCAGCTAGCTTGTTTTAATTAAGGTATGAAGTCATTTGAGTATTTCTTTGGCAAAAGCAATATGATCAGTGATTGTGAATGATCTTGCTGCTGCTATTTTCCAAGTTCTAGCACTCTATTAAAAATTGCTTTGTGTCATTTCTAATCACCGCTTTAAAGATTGTCACTTCTGTTGCCAATAAAGTTGCTTACTGGAATAACACCATCAAGAAAATACAAGCTACATCCATTCAATGGCTACAGATAAGAGATTGGAGCTGGATTTTGGATTTTAAAATGCATGTTGGTGTTCCTGCTCCTTCCAGGGTTCTTAATAATTTTTCTGTGTTTTGCTGGATGCATGCTGCCTGTTTGGGAGTGAAAGCATTTGTCATCTTCCTTTTGCCAGGGGTTCTAACAATACACAATTCACCCAGAACTGTTGGTGTGTCTCTCAACCACCTTTCCTTTGCTACAGAGTATTTATTGACTTATACCTGCCTGAGGGAGCTTCTTCCCAGAAGCTGTCACGGGAGTACAGTTCCCACCCAGACTCTTTTCAGGCTGATCCTTGACAGGAAACACTTCTTAGCCCCTGGATGCTGTTAAGAAATTCAGTTTTCTTCTGATTCTTCTCTCATCTTCCTTCTCCTCCCTGCCTTA
Organism: Rhipidura dahli; assembly: GCA_013399225.1. Classification (NCBI taxonomy): domain Eukaryota; kingdom Metazoa; phylum Chordata; class Aves; order Passeriformes; family Rhipiduridae; genus Rhipidura; species Rhipidura dahli. The sequence goes on from VXAC01004222.1 coordinate 897,482, forward strand.
GCTCTAGACAGGCTCAGCACTAAAACAAAAGGATCTATGTAGCAAATATGTATAAACAGGATTTTAGGTAACAGATTTAAAATAAAGGTATTTGTGAAAACTTTAAACTAGAATTTTGTTTTATAGCTCGGATTCATAGCTGCCTATCTTGCTTAATCTAATTTCTACCCCAGCATCAGTGCTAGGAATTCAGTGTGCTGTGACACCTTATTTCACAATGGTTGCATGTGCTTCTGAATTTTCTTCCAGTGCCTCTTTCTCCCTTAGTGGTAAATTTTAGGAAAGGAATGAATTGCCATGAAAAAAGTGACAGCTAGAAAGAGGAAAGCTGGATCCTTCACAGTGATTTCAGCTACCTCAGCTGATATGCAGTTTTGCAAGACTTAAGTGAAGCACTTTTCACTGGGTGTTTACTAAAGAGTTTGTCATGTTTTAGACAGTTCAAGGGATTGCACAGCAGCTGTTCATTTTGACTTAGTAGTTTCATTTAAATTGTTACCACACACATAACACATATTCTATGAAGTCTGTGGTTTCTAAACAAATACCAAATTTGTGTTGTGAGTACATATGAATTTTTTGACACAGATAACTGATTCAGCCACATATTGTTGGCTTAGATGTATCTATGAGATCTAGTCTTGTTTTCAAGCATGTTCCCAATGTGTCTTCTTAATCCTGTATTGGAGAAAAAGGTTTTGTTTTTATTTTTATATCTTTTATAACAAGTTATGCTAAGCAGTTTGGGGGGGGGTTGCAACAGATCTAATGATACTATTCTGTTCTTAACAAGACAGAAAAAGGGTATGTTGCATACAAGTAGTAATTACTGGAAGACTTAGAAGATATATTTGAAAAAAAGATCTGCTGGTAACTGCTTAAAATATTGTAGCTGCTGCAGAGTTTGCTTTTAATGTTAGGTTGGGTATATATTCATACACAATGCATCTAGTTGCCAAGTTTGACTTAACTAGTAGTTGTCTTGCTTCTGATGTTGAACAAACAAAATGGAGAAAAAAATTTTTGAGGTTTATTTTCAATTTAGGTTTTGTTTGTTTGTTTGATGTTATCTTATTTTTAAAGAAATTATATTGTTGAAAATCTAAGAACTGCAGGGTTTTAATGAGTTATCTTGAGCTGGGTACTACTGAAGCTGAATTTCATCATCCCTCTATCCTTCTTTTTCAATGTGGAACATCTTTAGAAGATAGGGGAAGAAAAACGCTCTTAGTTTTACCAGAAGAAAATATTCTCCACGAATTTCTGCCTGTATAGAGGCACAAAGAGAAACATCTGCTGCTGAATAGTTATGGACCACAAGGACCACAGAATAAGGGAGGGAGTTTAGGCAGGCCCTGTTAAGTCTTAATTGCCATGTTTGGGCACTGTTTCTTACTCAGGAACACTGGAAAGTGAAGCTTACCTTCTAGCTCAAAAAAACTTTCTTGTTTTCATTCTGATAATATGATTTTAAATTGAGACCCTGCATCTGTGCGTTCATGGCCTGATCCCTTCTTAAAAGACAGAAGATTTTTTTTTGTTTGTTTGGTTTTTTTTTTTATCAACAGGAGAAAAACTCTATTTGTAGTTGTTAATTGTTGCATGGGATGGGATGTTCCTGGTAATCCAGTGTGGGACAGTGTTTTGAGTATTGATTATCTTTAAATCTGCTCAAATATATTTGAAAAAGAGAGTGCGTATCCACATTTAACTTAAGCATGAAAATGCCTGAATCCAATGGTGACCACCTATCTTTATGGATATAAAAAGAATAATAAATACCAGAAGATTAGCTCTGTCCTTCTGCCCTGTTTTTTTAATGTCAGGCACAAATGAGAAACTGGTATCTCTGACAGTAAGAGCTGGTACTTGAGAGAAGGTAAAACAGAACTACTTTGCCTTCTTCTAGTTCATAGGAAAATGTTCAGGTCATGTAACTGAAGACTAAAGCATGGAGGTTTGTGAGGTTTGTGGTTTTGGGGAAAGCAGTGTTTGGTGAAAGTCTTTCTCTCCCTTCAGGTATAAGTTAACTAAAACTTAGCTTACAAGCCTATGCAATAAAGTTCTCTTCAGATAGTATTTAAAATAGCTGCATTTAGTAATAATTAATGCTGTGTAAATATTCCCAACAATTAACTAAGATATGAAAATCTCTTTAGCTTAAATATTACTTTGTGTGGTCTTAGTTTGCTCCAGCTTTCTCCAAGGCTTTGACTTCTATCTCCAGCAAACAGCCAGAATCAATATGCACTCTAATGTCATTGGATCTGCACTTCCAACACAGAAATTTACTGCTGGTCTGATATGATTACAGCAATAATAAGAGAACCGTGTGCTTTGTGGTTGTGCAATTCACGCCTTTTGTGGTTGATTTTGCCCTAATCCCACTAAGTGCTGTGCAATATTTGTAGAGAGTTACTGAGTGACTGAAGGCAACAAGTTCAGTTACATGTAGCTCCATTTTGGCATTGATTTAGTTCTCTGGAGATATTAAGTGAAGCTTTATTAAGGGTAGGACAGACACCCTTTGAGGGTTAATTGTCTAGCAACATAGAAATTCTGAGTGGCACTCATTTTATTTTTTCTTTTAGAAGATTACAGATTCCTAGTCATTTTATACCACCACCTTTTTCTGTCTCTATTGGAATGATTACTTCATCATACTTACAAGCATAGGGTTTCATATTAGTTTCACTGACTGACTTTTCTCAAATATATGTAAAAAAATCGTACAAATTCTCTCAACTTTGACAGCTTTTGCAGCAACGATGGCACATCCACATGGTCAGCTATAATGCTTTGGAAATGAGGCCTGGAACATTTATTTAAATTGTGTTCTAGAAGTCTATGAAAAATAACAAGTCTTCTTACCAAATGTTCTAATTAGATAAGACTTTAGAGGCTGTAGTTGGAAAACATCACAATTTGCATATCCAAGGAGTGGAGGACCTAAATCTGATTCCAGAATCAGATGTTTTCTCCACACAATGTTTTAGCAGACTGCTGATTTTTAAACTTGAGGTACAAAGTACTTAGGTAATATATGAGAGTGAGGGTGAAAAGGAGAACTTGATCAAAACCTGAAGTAGAAAGTTAGCTACACTTTATGACCTTGAAAATAGCAAACCAAATAGGGTTGATGAAGATTTATTTATTGAACCTGTTTGGTTTTTGTTTTTTTTTTATTAAAGTCACCATTGGTATATTAGGAAAGGATTTGAGCCTGTAGATTTTAGTATGCACTGCCATTTGGGAAAGTTCTCTGAGATTTGAGTTTGTTCCACACACATCTGATTTGTTTAGTTTCTATTTGGGTTTTTTGTGTTTGTTTGTTTGTTTTCCTTGCAGTGATCACTTGTGACTGAGACAAAATGTGTTCTTCAACACCACTGACTGTTTTATTAAAACAATTTTAAACTAGGTATTGCTTTTGTCCATCTAATTTGCATCAGTGTATATAACATGCTTTTTCTGGTGTAGTATTTCATAGGGTGCTAAAATTCTAAGTCTTTGCTGAGGAAATCCCCAAATCAATATTTTGGGAAAATAAGGGTCAAGGAGTGAGTAGACTTAAAGATTCTTCTTGAGGGAGAGGGTAGATGTAAGGAGGGAACAGAATTATTATCCTTTATCTCTAGAGAGTTATTACATTTTCAAACAGCATGATGCATGCTTTGACTTCCTATCAATGTGTTTTAGTTATTTAGAACAGAAACCCACAGAGTTGTCTTTTACAATTACAATTTTTTGTAACTTCCCAAAGAGGCCAAAAACTTATTATGTTTCTTTGACAGGAGCTAAATAGATAATTCTTCAGATTAAACTTCTATGAGTATGTTGGAATAAAAACTGGTTTGCTTTAGATGGAAGTTGAAACATGCATTTCCCCTGGTCAGTGGGGACTTGATCTTTTTCTATAGGTGATGTAATTTGTCTGGTTGGAGAAATTTATGACAATTTTGGCTATAGGGGAGCTGGAGTTCAGTGACTTACGACTCTCAAAGTAAAATAGAGCTTTATACAGTTGTCCTCATTTCAATGCACTAAACCAGATGTGGACACTGAATGTGTCTCTAGTAATTGCAGATATTTTGTTGATGGGATGGGTAGCTTGTTTCTGCAGACCACAGGACCAGCTGGCACCTGCAGAGAGTGGCCTTGACTCTTGTGTAGGGATAGGTAATAACATTGATTACATTTTGCACTCATACATAAATACCATTCTATACATAAAAAATTTAAAAAGCTAAAATCCTCCCCAGGTCAAGTACCAGTCTCTGTTAGTTCAGCTGTGTCCTTTTACAAGCTGTCTTTAGTGCTTTCATTGGTTGTGTTCTTCAAAGGCAAACACTGCTCCCTTTGGAGGCAGTTTCATAATCAATAGGCTTCATTACAGGCAATGTTTTCCCTCACTTTGTTCGTTTTATTAACCCTAGATGACTCTTATAATCTCTCAGGAATCTAATCCCTAACTCTCTTTGGATCACTTCCATTCCCCAGCCCCCACCCTTATCCCACATAGTTTGGAGATACCACACAATGCCTCCTAGCAAAAACTTTCAGGAATTAACTTCTCTTTGCACTGTTGAACAAAGAGCACACTTAATTATTCATCTGATATACTTGCCAGAACTATTGCTTTTTTTTCCTTAATGACTTTGTTTCCTATTCTCTTTTACTACCTGGTCCCATTAGGAACAACAACAAAAAATATATTTTTTTAATTGTTCGGGAGAACAAAATTGTTTGCCGGACTAGTTTTGGAGATGCAATAAACATACAGCTGTGAAGGATGTTAGACTTCCAGTTGCCTTCCTAACCAACACTTAAAATCTCTTCGAGATGAGAGAGCTACAAAGGCTAAACTGATACAATGCAATCTAACACTAATTAATCTTTTTCTTTTATATTCTTTATTTGCATAATTTGATGAAATGGGTCCTTTTACAAGGACAAGATTAACAGGCATGTTACTGGTTAATGGTATGATGTGACAGACTTTGATTTCCTCTCCTCACTAGAATAGGAAAGAGGGTACATATGCAAGGATTACCTCAACTGAATATATCGCTCAGTTTATGAGAGATCCTTAAAAGGTGAATCCTGATGTAGTTTGACACAAAAATGCTGTGAGGAAGGTAAGCATTAAGCAATTTACTTCTCAATTAGAATATATTTATTACTTACATGGGCCAAAATATTTGCAGGAACATGTTGAAACTCTCCTTCTTTCTCTAACTTGCCTTAAAAGCATATCTCAGTCTAATCTTATTATGACTTCTCTTCTTTAATAGTATTTTTTCAGTTCATTTAAAGCAGAAGCCAGTATATTTTTCAGACATAAAGACTTCCATGGTAGAAAACAGCTAAAATTGGAAACTGAAATCCTTGAATGGTCACCAAGATGGAACAAATTATTTGTCTCTCTTTGTTTTGTAATCAGAATGTGGACATTGAACCCTGTGAGAGGTTGAGTATGAGAAAATTAAAAAACAATTTTCTTTCATTCTACTTGCTTCTGATCAGGTCAGATAATGGCTGTGTAGGAAAAAAAAAAACAGTAAATGAACATGAAAAATTATTGATGATGTCTGAAATATTGTGTAGTTGCCACAGACCTATCACAACAATTTTTCAGAAGAAGGCAAGCAGCTTGCCTTATTCAACAGTGCCAGACAGGGCCACACCCAATAAACTCTGCTGCTTAAATCAGATTCAACAGTTTTTGACATAAAAGCAGCAGCAATTTTTGATACTTGTAACTCTTATTTCAAAAGCAAAATTTAGTACTGCAGAGGAATTAAAACAAACTCTCCCTGCTCACTCTGCATTCTGAAGTACTCATATCCCAGGACCTGAAGGGATGATCAGCACAGGATTCTGCCTGCACTGTTCAGCACCCTGAGGTTATGAATATGTATTAAGAACTAAGCTTATTTCATAATTTATTGCTTTCTCAATGAACAGATAAAAGTCTAGGAGCATAACTATAGTTAGTGTGATAAGGAAAATTATGACTACCACATTCCTATTATACTCCCAATTAACTCCCAATATTTCCTGCTAATTTCAGTTCCTCTCTTGCTTAGAAATATGGATATGCCTTATCTTGCTCAGCTATTTTCTGATTTTTCTTTTCCAATGGGCAGGAAAGTGAAAAGGCTAAGATAAGTGTTTATTGTGGGATTTAATGCTTAGACCATTATTCCAAAAAGTCACTTGTGACTATTCCTTCAAAGACCAATCTGCCCCTCAGTGACTGAATTCAAAAAGTCACTCAGGCTCCTGTAGTAAGTAAGCTGTGTGCATTGATCCAGTTCATAAACTTGTATAAAATATGATTCAGTGTGCATGCTCCCATGAAATACATGATTAATTGTGTGGAAAGTCTTCAACCTGAAATTTGAACACAGCTGTGTGATGCAGGAAAGAACACTTTATCTCTCTGTGGGCTAATAATTTATTTAGAACTTAGTGAGAACTCCATTTGAGGACAGCAGATGACCATGGCTCATCCAGCCATGGGACATTAGTATTTCTAAAGAGGTGGAAGCAGTTTATATTCAAAAAAAGACTTCAAACTGTTCTGTGGATAAATAACTGGTACCAATTTTAGGTAGGTATCCCTCTTTCTAATGTACCTGGGAAGAACTTGAGCTTTTGAAATGGAGGGAAAAAGAAGTGGAGGTTGGGTGGAAGAAGTGTTTGTGCGCAAACTGTGATTCTGCTTGCTGACAGTAAAATTAAGGACAGGGCTCCTGCAATACATGGGATTGAGTTACATGACTGAAAAACATCAGAGCAGCTTTGCAGTTCAATACAGAAATTGAGACACCGTGGGATAGGATCCCAAAAACTTAGCTTGAGTTTTTTATTTAATACCCTTGGTTTACCTACCTTTGTAACACCTTGTGTATGTTTGGGATTGCTAATGAAGGGTTTATTCTTTTCCCAATCCCTTTGCGTAAAGTTTCTTCATGGTAAGAGCTCTACACACAATTCTATTTTAATGAATGAGGCGATAACAAAACCAAATCAACCAATCAAAACCAAAGAAAATACAACAAGAAAAAGAGAAATAATGGATAGTTGGATGACTTTTATAGAGATCTAAAAATATTCTTGTTGCTACCCAGAAGAGGTTCCTTTTTGAATCTGGACATACACATATGGGTGTTCAAAAATATGTCTGTGTATGAGACATTTGTGGTGATCAGAAATATACCTGGCATAAAAAACATAAATGGGAAGAAAAATAAAATGTTTTTTTCACATCTGCATTGCAAAAACAAGGAAAACTTTTTTTAGGGTTTGTTTGTTTTCAACCCTCAGCTTTAGCCAGACTATTATTTTTCTAGACTATTGCCTTACAGATAAGCCTGAGTTCCAGAAGGGATGATTATGATATATTTCTTCTTGGCCCAGGTGTTGGACTGTCACACAAGCCTTCTGGAGATGGCAGCTGATCACTTATCTAAGGTTTATATCACTTCTAAGGCTGCATTTATTATAGTCCAGAGGGTGTAAGGAACTCATCTGCAAGCTACTTCTTTAACAAGCACCTTCTCTAGAGGATTTTGACAACTTGAGCATCAACTCTGTCCTTATAGCCCACCATTCTAATTGAATGCTTCATCATTCCAAAAGAGATGATAAATATGCTAGTTGTAATGTTGCAGCACTTCTGATTGTCCTTCTTATCAGTACCTTGTTCTATTCCACCTGACAGAGGAAGAGGGCAAACAACTTTAAACAGCCATGTTTTCAATGAAGTCATATTAGATTAAATAAGTTTTGAAGTTTATTTAATAGCCATCATCACTGGTGACACTAGAAATGCAAACAAGTGCTCTGGCAAAGCTGATGAATAAGTCATGACTAAAAGGTTTATCAGTTTGGTGGGGTTTTTTATTTGTAATTATGAAGTATTTGTACTACCAGGACATTGTTTTAATATCTCTGTGCAGTCCGAATCCCTGGCAAACAGACTGAAATTTCAAAATATTTATTAAAGAACAAAGTATACACTCTCACTCTATACACGACTCCTTTCTGTGTCACATGATCTGTACACAGTGTGTATTTTCTTAGGAAAATAGCTGAAAATAATTCTGTATTTGTAAGCTGAGAATGTGCCATCCACCCTCTGCCTTTGCTGTGTGAGCATTATATTCCAATTTTCACTTGACTGCCAGAGTAATTTCTGCTGTCACTATGAGCAATGCATTAATTTCTCCCTTTACATGAATTACTAGAGCACTCCCACAGTAATGAGGGAATGATATGAGCCTGTGCATCCACTAGGGTTTGGGGCCCCAAGATTTATGTCACTATAAGAGGGAAGAAGGTATGTTTCTGTGAGAGGGCAGAGCAGCAGGAGCTGCTCTATTAGTTAAAAAGAAGTATTCATAACAGTGCTAGGTATAAGAGTCAAGCCAATAAAAAGCTGAGCCCTGGCTCTGGATGCAGAGGACCTGCACCTGACACAGGAATTTCTGCCAGCAGCACAATTTGGTTTTCCTCTGTAGTCCGGAAGTTCAGGCAGCTGCATAATGATTACCTTAAATGCACACACAGTAAGGTGGCAGCTACTGTTGGTTCTTTCTTTCAGGTGCATCCAAGTAGGAAAAGTTAGTATTTGGGCTCCTCTGTAGCCAAGTTGTAGATCTACCACAATTTACTGTACATTTTTCTGCTTTTAAGACAAATGGTGAACCCAAGAGCAGTGCACATACTTTAGAAAGTACCTGCATAACAAGGTTAGGACTCCCTAGTGAATATTTTGTAGGCCTATGCAGTACAGTATCTGTGATTTTTCCTTTTTTATTTTTTTTTTTTATTTTCGGTTGATTTTTACATTTTGTTTAGTTTTAGCAGTCAAGAAATTAACCAGGCTAGTGGTTATTGCAGCTACCAGCCCACTCTGCTCTGACAGAGAATGCAGCTCTCTTGAACTTTATAGATCCAATCTATAAAGGAGTTCTCACTGTACACATTTGTGTAATATATGAATTCATGTAGGATGTATTAAAAGAAAACAAAATTTCTCTCCTCCTTTCATCTTACCATTACTAATTTTATCTGGTTTTATCAAGGATGAGCAAAATATGAACCTGGAAAGGATTATCTACTGCATGGTTTTGGAAAGATTCTTCCTCAGGAGAATGGCTTAGAATTTTTTCACAGTCTATAAAACCTACAGAAAAATCAAAAATTTTCTTTGGCAATCTTTTATTTGAAGTGAAGGAAAGTAAAATAAAGATAATTTAAATGGAAATAAAAAAGAGAGAACATGATGGTCTCATGGGGTTTGATGGAGAAGCAGATTAAAAGATTTGCTTTGGTTTAGCTAAAATAGATTTCCTGAATATTCCTAAACAGCTATCTATTTGTGTTCTTTTTTGAGAACTTTTTGCCTTCCAGATTGGGTATTGCATATTTAAATGACTATTTTTTAAAAATGGAGCTGATTTAGAAATTCTTACCTTGAATAAACAGTCATAATTGGTTCCATTTTCTCTCATGTACTTACCAGCTTCTTTTTATTTTTTTTAGTTCTTATGTGGCTAAGTAACCAACAGTGTCCACATAACACGTCCTGATTATGGTTTTTTGACAGTTAAATTACACACAGCTAATATTTTTTGGCAAATATTAGGTTTTTAAAATTCTGCATGCATCACCCCAGTCTAATATCTAAATTAATTATACAAATGAAGAGAAATGGGGCACAGGGACTAATTTTTTTTTTTAATTTTCTAAGGCCATTTCTTGTGTAAAAAATGTGTAAAAGCAGCTATTTAGACTTCTGGTCTAGAAATGAAGTCACATCTTTAATTTCAGCTTTTTCTAGATTTTTAGTACATAAGTACATTAGCATTTATATTAGATTTTTACTTTTATTTCTCCTATCTTGCAGGTTTTTTTTTCATGGCATGCTTTGGGCATGAGTTAGAGTCCAGCATTAGAACTCTGGTCTATTGTGAGCCTTGCTTCTGCAATTATATTCTTCAGTGAAGTTGTTAAAAAGACAACAGTCATGGCAAACGGTTTGAGGTAAAGATGGGCGTCAAAACCATAGCATGTCCATTTTTCGGGGTGACCCTAAGCCTTTTGTCAGATTAGGAAGATGACTTTAGAACTGTGTCTTTTTTGAAACAGCATGAAGTCAGTGGGAAAGAAATGTTTACAAAAGTTTGTATTGAAACAAAACTAAATACACAATCAGCTAAATTTGCATCTTCCTTTGTTATTACACCACCACAGGAAGTGGACCTCACACTATCAAAATGAGTAGAAAAAACCCTCTGTTTTGGGGAGCAGGGGGTTTGTTTCTTAGTTTATTTAAATTTTGTTTTATTAAATGGAAGAGAAAGAGCAGAAGGAAACTGATGATGATATAGCCATGTTGACCTGTTGCTGGCAAAGAACCGAGGAGTGCAGAGGTAGTGGCTGTAGTAAATGCTTTTGCTTTTTAAACTGCCTTAAAAATACAGATATCTGGAGGAGTTACTGCACCAGAATTGTTCATCTTCACTCATCCTCAGAAAAGTTAGACTTTTTATCTAGAGGAGATCTGACCAGCTGCATGGTCAAGTTTCTAGGAAACCTGGAAAAAGCTTTATAGATAAGCTGTTTCAAACAGCCCAACTAAAAAACTGCCCTCATTTCTTGGAGGGAAGGAAGATCATTTCTGTGGGGAAAAAATTTTAGTCTTGTAAGTTTTGAATTCAAGTTTTGTAGAGGTGTAGAAGTAGTTCCAAGGTTATGTTCATGTAAAAACATTCTGCTTTTGCTTCAATTATGTTTTCTGTGTATAAATGCTTTTATATAAAATGGCAATGTGAGAGTCCACAGCTCAATTTCATGCGTGTAGAATTGTGTAGACATGATCTGGCAAATACTTGGATACCTCCAAATATATGGTCTGTGATTGCTTTAGTTGAATAACTGATAAGAGAGAGTTGGCTCTGCTGTAGTATAGGAAAGTACAGCACTGAAATCCATAGAGACATACTGTGCAGCATTAAATAAGGACCATATCCCATAGGAACACTGTTGATAGCTAATCCTTCATCTTGAGGGTACTGGAGCATATTTTGTAGGGAGTCTAAAGAATTTCTCTCTAAGGTTTGAAGAAGATGCACAATTTTTTTCTGCTTAAAGGACCCCGCAGGACCAAACACATACACCAAAAAGTGATATTAATGTCAGGTCTTTTGGACATTGAGCACTCAGAATTAAGCAGTGCAAAAATTGAGGCAGAATGGGGAGAGGAACAAGATTTGAGCACTCAGAATTAAACAGTGCAAAAATTGAGGCAGAATGGGGAGAGGAACAAGATTTTACAACGGTGTTTTTATATAAAAGGATATTGTTTACTGTTATATAAGAACATAGCACTAAAGGGAGTCATAAGGCCATGCAGCTGGTGAAAGAGGGATCACTTTCCTCTGCATATTCCCATAATTTTCCTGTTTCCATATCTCTGAATATAATAGTGTCAATGTAGCCAGTTTGCAGGTCAAAATGCATTTATTTCATTTTTTAACCAGGTACATGTGTTCTCTGCAGTGAGAATCTAAATCTATATGAAATAGGAAAATGAGTGTACACCGTCATATTACACCTAGAGTCTTAAGTACCAGGCTGTATACATTCTTTGTTACCTTTCTCTTTGAGGAAACTCTAGCCAGCCCTGACATGTCTGGATTTGAGGAATATCCCAGTAGAACATACAGAGCACACCTCACTGCTGAGTCTCATCAGGACTTTCACAGATGAATCCTAAAGGGGGTTCAAGGTATCCCGAACTATGGGACATCAGTGGTACCTGATCGGTTCCTCTGTGCTCTGTGATGGCATCTTGGAAGTGCCCTGGTCTTCCCTGAAGCTCTGTGGTGCCTGCATGGTAGAATCAGATCCCATGAGACAGAAGTAGGTAACATCTGCTTAGGACCTGAGCCTTGGCATCTATTTAAGATGGTCCTGTGGCAGGGAAAGCTGTATGTGTGTTCTGATACAGATAACATGGTAAAATTGATTGAAGTCTTCTGACAAACATGGTAGGGTGGATTCATTGCATACTTCAATTCTACTGGAAAATGGTCATGAATGGCCAAGACATGCATCTGTTAGATTCCCTTCCTCTTTTGAAGCTTGGAATTATTCATGTTACCGCAATCTGAATTTCCACTGATGTTATCTTGTAAGCGAGTAATTCCCAAAAGGTAAATTGCAGGGGTGAGTGAATATTGAAAGACATAATCTATATAAACATGACCTCTTCAGCAAGTGACTGATGGGAAAATTCAAACCTACTCCTTGATGTGAATTGAGAACTCTTTCTGTTGAAGTTGATGAGGGACTGCTGACATACTCTCCATCGCTAACTTTGAGAAGAATCAGCAGTGGGAGTGGAAACAAGAGCTTCAAGGGTCTTTAGTAAAGATGTTGCTATATATCAGGGCACTACAGTTCAATTGCTGTTTATTATATGGAGTTTTGTAAGCAGTCAAGGTTTTGAACTGCTGGGACTAGAGACTCGTTCACCAGAAAACTTTATTGGAGATTTTACAACAATTTTGAAGTTGTTAAAATGTTTTTCCAAATGGAAAATAAGTTAGACTTTGTTTCAAAAAAGGAGCGTAAGAAAAACAGTCTCTGCTATAAGCACTTCCTGTGGCTGTGAAGGGCTGTATAGACCCTGGAACTAACAGAGGAAGAAGGCAAGCTTGAAAGGTGGAAGATTCCACCTCTCAAGTGGATGGACTGTATTTCATGGTTCTTGGAGTCACTGTATTAGAAGAACCTGTTTTTGAAAAGGAAGATGAGATATGGAAGAACAGGGCAGGCAAATCAGCTTCTTGTAAAAGAAATCTCAGCAGTAAAGGGACAACAACTGACATCAATGTTGCACTTGGAAAAAGCCAACAAGCTATTGTCTATTGTGTAAAGACTTCTGGAATTACGGTAAAAATGTGTTTCCCCTCACCTGACATCTCAGTAAAGCCAAAAAATAAAAAGCTTTCAGTCTCTGAAGAATATCTAGCAATACAAGATCATTCTCTTTCCTCTGTTTTTAGACCTGGGAAGTATAGTCCAGAATCCTGTGTATCAAGCTGAAACTGAAAGGGGTGGGAAAGGGAGGGATCATCTTTTTTTATGTTTCTAAGGCAACTTTCAATGAATGAAGATTATTTTTTAAGCTGTCTTCTTTTATTATAAAAGTCTCATGCTTGTTTTTTAGGAAAAACAAACAAACAAACAAATTCTGTGCCTAGTGCAGGGAACCTTCCCTGTGGAGTGAAGGACTTAAATATTTTGGGTCCCATATAAAATTGTAAAGCAGAACACAGAATGTTAGTAATAATGAGAGCTGGCAAAATCCTTCCTTTGGATCACAGACTGTGTTCTGTGTTACTGAATGTACTTGCAGAGGGCTACCTAAATCATGACCCCATCTTGCCAAGCCCCATGTCATTAGGTAGCAGCTGCAGTACTAGAAATGAAAGAAAAAGTCATTAAGGTTCTGTAAGGGTAAGAAATGCAGGCTCCATGCAGCAGCAGCTGCCAACTGTTGCAGTCTTGTAGGACAGTGGTTGTAGAGGTGACATTTCTGGTCAGGTTATCATTAGGAGAGGGTGTTATGGATGGATTTGAGTGTGCTGTGTCATATCCTCAGATTTGCAGAGTGACAAGTTCTAAATGAAATATGGTCACTATATGAGAACTAATATTTTTTACATATCTTTGTAATATACTGCAAGATTGCATTCTTTTATCAGCAAAGATAACCATAGTAGTACTAAAAGATTGTGAATATGAGGAAGGAAAGTTAATTCACCAGGAATTTTGAAAAGAGAAGAAAGTGATGGTGGGTGATGCAGACTTCTGCAGGATGCTACAGTGTAAGTTATGCATTCTGCAAAAACCCAAATGCAGACCATTTCTTTGGGGTCCCTAATGTTAAAAGATTTAAAGGAAGATCAAAACTGATGAGCTGCAGTACTTCTGCATAGTTAGCTCTGGACATATGCTGCAATTTCCTCAAGCCAATACACAAAACCAGTTTTAATCTTATACCTTTAGGCTTTGTGTCAGAACAGGAGCTGGCAAAGTCAGTTTTTTCCAAGTCTGATTCAGCATCTTCCTTTGGAAAATCTGCCTTGTTCATCATCTGAGTAAATTATGGTTACATCATGTACTATCCCAGTGTCTGTCACTTCAGTAACATAATGTACCAGCATCAATGTGTGTAGCTGAGGATGAGGATCCTCAGGCAGGGAGAGGCCTGAGAGGTGGGCTTTTCTCTGCATATTATTGCATATGGCACTCCATGCCCCACAATATGTATAATTGTATTCTTCTGGAAAGAAGGTTGTAGAAGAAAACGTCTAAATCTGCATTTAAATTTACAGTTGCATAAGAGATTTGTATCTCAGAGATGTTTATTAGCAGTAACCAGCTCCTGCTCAGCTTTTTAAATCTAAGCTCTGCAATCTCTGAAGTCAGTTTGCTCATGCTTCTTCTTCCCTCCCTGGAGCCTAGCTACCTGTCCCAGTCTTGTTTGGGACAAATTTCTCAGCTGGATTTGTGACTTCAGCCACTTCCACTGAATTTGGACATAGCAGGGCATGGGTTTTTCTCAAATCCCACTGTTTTGTATTCTGTAGAGGGTACTTGTCATCTTGAGTGAAACACAAAAGCCATAGCAGTTTGCTGCTGGATGTGTAGCCAAAAGAAAAGGGATTTTTTTAGTAATTGTACCTGAAATCTGTTACTTGGAGACAAGAAATGGACAATGAAGAATACAGGAAAGTAAGTGATTGCTGAAGCTTGTAAAGGTGTAGGAAATGTTAAGTGATATAACATGAACATAGAACTGGAGAAGCTGTAGCAGTAGAGCTCATTTGAGAAGCTTTATACTTCTAGCCACTCACAGAAATAAGAATAATTTTGTGTAGAGTACAAAAAATGCTCCAGATCTCTCCACTTACGCTGTACAATTCAGTCAAACTTGAATTCTGCTTGGCACAGTTCAGTCATGGAGATCTAATACTTGGTGTTCCTAAGTCATGAAGCACATTGCAGATCTGTAGAGGAGCAGCTGTTTAACAAAATGAAAAATGTAAGTAACCCAGGTCTAGAAAAGTATTTTATTCTATTCTTAATATTTGGGTGATCAGCAGATAAAAAACTTTTCAGTCAGAAATATTAGGGGTTGTACTAATTTTATCTACTTAAAAATGGAGAGAAAACAAATAAGAGAATAACCTATCATTATGTAATATTATGCAAGTAATTTAGAAATTGGCAAAAATAATTCCTGCAAAAGATGTGACTAAACATGGTCTGTATGAGTCCTGTCCTAGCTGCCTTAGCTAACATGTAAAACACAAATTTAACCATGGAACTGATTATTTACTGCACATTTAGGTAACATTTACACAATAATTGGTCGTGAAAATTCCTTTTCCTAATGCATTGTATGTCACTTTATGTAGCTGTGTCTGTATATTAATATTCTTTGTGCTTTAGGACATCCTGGACGTACCAAAAAAATGCTGACAAATCAGATCATTCAGCTGTAAAGTTCTCCTTATGATCCCTGCTCTCTGTTATGGCTTACATTATCACAGTACTTCTAATTCAAGCTCTTACATTTTTATAGAGGGGAGTAAGAAATATTGCTTAAATTACATAGGCCAAGGAAAGCAAGCAAGGAAAATTTACAAGGGATAAAGCAGGATCTAAGGCACACCTCCACAACTACTAATTGTTTCTGTATAAATAGCAGCTAGGCATGGTTTAAAGTAGACCTCACAAGGTAACTGTGAGGACAGCTACTTAATTGTTGTTGAATGCATCAAAGATTTTGAAAGTAAAGAAATATTTGAAAAAGTCCAACAACTTTCTTTTTTTCCCCACTGCCTTCCCAGCTCCTATCCCTTTCAGGTATGAGGAGAAAGAAGGATACTGTCCAAGTAAAATAGCCCTATCATATCTGTAATAAAAAGAGAGAAGAGAGGATTTTTATAGTTTTCCATTTTAAAGCATTTTTACGGATTAGAATACCAGCAGGTCCCTTCTTAGCTGTATTTTGTGCCAAAAGCTAATAGAGCCAGTACCAAATAACTAACAGAGGGAACAACAAAAAAAGAGTGACTGTTGACCCTCTAAACTGAACTCTTTGTCTGAAAGCTGCTTGTTTTTTGGTATTTGCTGAGTAATAATGAATGCCTACTGAGAAATGGACCCAGAATTAAAGGCATTACTGACAGGCACTTTCAAGAAAATTGTAGTCTGTCATCAGGCTCTCCACAAGGTATATTATAGTTTTGAGCTTCTTTTGTCATGCAGGATAACTCTTTGGGAGCTGGACAGGAGATAAATCTGTGGACTGGAGTTCTCCTATGGAAACACCAACTTTCCCCTCTCTGGAGGACACTGTGTGATCAGGTGATCAGTGGCAATGTTCAGACTTTATGGTCACCAAGGTGTCACTGACTAAATTCCAGCTGTGAGAGACCACAGCAATTGTCCATTTGAACTAAATGCAAGCGCTCAGTTCCTGTGCAGTGAGATTGAATGGGTCAACAGGAAGCACAGTCACTGCCAGAGGAGCTTCTGAGGCTGTAAACATGCTCCTGACTGCTTGCATCACAGCACGAGACTCTTCAAGATCCCAGCCATGTGTACTGCTAGCACTGCACACAGCCTGGCTTTTTGAGGGAGCACAAACTTTGAGTCTATCCAAACTCTTTGGCTGGAAAACCATTCAAGTCAAAGGATGCACCCAGCAACAGGAGTGCCTTGGCCCACAGACTGAATGGCAACGTAGATTGTTGAATGCCTGTGTACTCACCAACCCTTGATTCACCTATGCCTCAAAGCGCTGTCATCCTCAGCTTGGAGAATTTTCCTCTAGTGACAGCAAGAACTATATCAGCTGTGACATTGTCCTTAATTTTAAACTTGCATCAAATTGTAAATAATAAGCTTCTGACTACTTGACTGAGAGGTAAAACCATCAAAACCATATTTGCTTACAGTCTAACTAGGATTAAAATTTTGTGCTCCCTCATGAATCTCCACAGAAATTTCAGAGTTGGAAGGGAAATGTGAAAATTAGATGTGAAATTACAGAAGGCTCTCTGGTAGATGTATGGCTTTTTGTGAGAGTTTAGTGACTTGAATTACCTTTTTTTCCCCTTCAGATCAGGACAACATTGCACATGCTTATTTTAATATGGTAATTGGCAACATAAATAATAGACTCCCACTGACAGTGAATGTAAATATGTACTAAGACTAAACTATGTTAGACAGAAGGTTGTTTTTTTGGGTTTTTTTTATGTGGGTAGCTGTCTGCAGCAAAGGGACAGTATGAGGTGATTCAATAACATCAGTGTTTTGAAGTGTTTTGAAGCCAAATCTGCCAAAACTACTTTTGTCTGAGACCTAGGTCTCATAAATAATAATTTGTGTAAGTCCTGAGATAGAATTTTATACCCTAAACTTTTTTCCCCGTGTTTACAGCAAAAAACAGCTTGAATTTTGCAGATCTCTCTCTCTAATGGAATAAGACTAAAATTCTCCGATTATGCATTCATTAATACCTTGTATAATGAGCATGAAAGATGCCCACCATTGCATAAACAGAGAAAAAGTTAGACTCTGTACATTCAAGTGCTTCCAATCTTTGGACCTCTTCCCTCTGGAAGCAGAGTTCTGCAGTTGCCTGTAAAAGGTGAAGGACTTGATTCTAAATCATCCTACAAAACATTTAGGCTCTATTAAATAAATGTACTTTTGCTAGGGAGCAGAAGAAAAAGCCACCAGTCTAACTTATTCCATATAACCAAGGGGGTGATTAAATGTTCCAAATATGCACAAGTCAAATGTCCCATTTCTGCTTTAAATCTTTACCTTTTATAGGCTGTGGGTAATACTCCCTGCTTTGAAAACCTGTGCTGTTTAGGAACAAGAATTTATTTACAGTTTTAAAAACTTGCAACTAATCTTGGATGAATAGTCTGAATTAACCTTTGGCAGAAAAGTTGTAATTTCTAAGCCAACACATAACTGTATATTGCATTAGTTTAGGGATATTGGGTACTTTGAGGGGTTAAGAATGAAATATTTTCCATGATTCATATCTCTTTTAGCTTTAAAAGTCAACAACTTGATTCCAGTGTAGCCAAAAGGGGTTTTCAGTCCAAAATGTCTCATTGCTTGCAATTAATTTGGGCTCTTGCAATTAAGGTTTTGTATCCCAATGCATTAATGCATGAAAGCAGCTGCACAATGAGTAGTGCCACATGTTTGAACTAAAAATAATCTGTGTATATTGTTGCTGAGCAAACAGTTGTACATTTTGGTCACTGAAGATGATGTCTGCATTAGAGCAGCAGAGGCGCGTACGCGATGCAAACCGTGCCCCTGTGAGGGGACACCTGGGTGTGCCTGCTTGGGCCACTCCCTGTCCCTCTTTGTCTCAGCAAGCATGCTGAATCCTGTTATTTAAATCCATGGAAAAATACAACAAAATTTTTAGTAATAAATGTACTTAGGCAAATGGAAATGACTTTATTTTCCATGAAGTAAGGATTTTGGAGCTTAGACAACTGACACGGTGCTTTAGGGAAGGGGGAAAAGGCTGTGCTAATTTAGAATGGATTCTGTCTTGCAGATGTATCTCTGGGAAAGGGTAAAAAACTTACCGTGAAAAGGGCATGCTTTCCAACTTTCTGAGCTCAATCCTTCTACCACCATGCTGGTTTTGGCTGGGGTAGAGTTACTTTTCTTCACAGTGGCTAGTACAGGGCTATGTTTTGGATTAGTGCTGAACACAGGGTTGATAATATAGAGATGGTTTAATTATTGCTGAGCAGAGCTTAAACAGAGCCAAGGCCTTTTCTGCTTTTCTGTGTTCACCACACTGAAGAAGACATTGGGGATGCATCAGAGGTTGGGAGGGGACACAGCCAGGAGAGGTGACCAAAAGAGGTATTCTAGACCCTATACCATCATGTTCAGTGTGCAAAGTGAAAGGAAGAAGGAGGATGGGGTGGGTGTTTGTAGTGATGGCATTTGTCTTCCCAAGTAACCACTACACATGATGGTGCCCTGCTGTCCTGGAGGTGGCTGAACACGTGCCAGACAGTGGGAAGCAGTGGATTAACTTCTTCTTTTGCTTTGCTTGTATGTGTTGCTTTTGCTTTCCCTATTAAACTCTCTTAACCCACTTGTTCTCTGGCTTTTACCCTTTCTATTCCCTCCCCAGTCCTGCTGGCTGGGGAGTGAGTGAGTGGCTGAGTGGTGCCTGATTGCTGACTGGAGCTAAACCACACTACCTGCTTACAGGTCAGTGTTTTGTGGCACCATTGAAGAGTTTTTGCCTTTCAAGAGACTCCAGAAAATTTATTCTGATCCCCAGCCTGTTTACATTCATGAGTGACTAGGTGACTACTTTATCCAAACTTAGAGTAACCTTTGAGTCTCAAAGGCACTTTTTCTACTTCCAGCCTTGCACCTTAATCTGTGCTCCCCATTCCAGAGTAAATGATGCAGAGGAAAAGATTATGTCTAAATATTTTTTCTTTTGTTTCTTTTCTGTGGCCTACATCTTACAGTAGGTACACTGGTGGCTGTCCAGTACAATACTGCACTAGACCAGAGCCTGCGTGTTCACACATGCTGGGAACTGCTGCCAAAGTGCAGCATAAGGAAGGAGACTGTACCATGTTCTATTAGAAGATAACAGGACTGCCAGCTATCACTGCTTTGTAGGTACTAACATCCCAGGCAAGTTGTCTGTCTTTATTTTAAAAGCTTCAGTACAGTGCAAAGTGCTTGCCTGCCAGCAGCCACAACTGACAGACTTTGGCTGCTGCCTTTCAGCATGGACTCCTGTCTCCAGTCAAACAGCTTGGATAATAAATTTCCAGTGAAAATTATGAAACTCCATTCCTGCAAGTAAGTTATGGTCTTGTTTGATGGGATGCAGTTGCAGGTGGCTGTTGATTACCAAATGAAAGCTGAACAGTTTGTTTGTGCTCTGTCTAAGCACAACAGAATGGCAATATTGGTGAAAAAAACATGCCCAGTTATAATACTAGCACAAAATTTTTAACAGAGGATGTTATGGTGTATGAACTAGCTGCTTATAACCATTTACCTGTCATTAGATAAATATCTAATGTTTTCAATATCTCTTATATCTGCTAAGTTAGATGGGTTAATGACAATATATTATCAAGCTGATACATGCACTTTCTGGTTGTCTTTTTTCCAAAAATGCAGCATCAATTGAAGACAATGACATCAATTGACAGTGGAGAAAGAGGGGCTGGGATCCTGAAGTTGAGCACACAAGAAAGGCAGGATAGAGACAGAGAAGTGTTTCGTTTCCCATTCAGAAGGAGTCAAGAAAGGAAGTTTTTTAAGTCCAAAGTCTTAGCTGTAAAGAGACTTTGATTTGTGATTAAACAAGCTGATGGCAATTGCATCACTTCTTATGAAAATGGGAAACAAAAATGGATAAATTCCCTCTAATTAGGATTACAGCTAAACCTGGTTATTAACTACTTCTAAAGGTGAAAAACTTGACTATTTAAGTCGAAAAGAGTGAAGTTTTTTGAGTACTTCTTTCTCTTAGTTCAGACATTGTCTCTGCTTTTAGTTCTGTGTCTTTTTGTTTGTTTTTCTTTTTTTTTCTTTTTTTTTTCCCTTTTGAGAGTGAGACAAGAGTAATATATGCCCATGGAAGAACTTGCATTGTACAAGGGTTTCCACTCCAGGCTGCCAGACAAGTAGATGTGGTTCTGGCATCTCATTTGTGTTCATTTAGGTTTTTTTACTGACAGTAAACAACCATATAAACAGAAGCTGTGAGATAGCAATTTTTTTATTTGTATTTTTGCCATGATGTGCTTGTGTACCCTCTCTGTGCCAGGATTTTCAGTAATGATGGTGTTAAACTGTCCCCTCTTCTCCCTTTGGTCATAACTAATAAGCTCATTTTTTTTTAATTGAATTGGATATTTTAGAAATGCTGTTAGCAGTTAAACCAGCTTCTCTTTTCTAGAATAATATCATGGTTGTGTGATTAAATCAAAAGTTCAGACTGCAAAAAAAGACCTTGTAATGTAGAGCTAGAGAAAAAGATGTATTAATTTCAAAATGTTTTAAAGATTTTGGTGTTTCTCCCTGTCTTTACGATAGTAGTTTGTTTGGACAAATTTTAATGTACTGCTTTGGCCCTAGAAATTTCAAGTTTCTGAATTCTCAATTTTCTGGTTTTTTGAGAGGCCCTATACAACCAGCTTCCCTTTACCTAAGCTTCGTTCTCAAACTTTTATTTGTAGACTGTGAACAAAGGAACTAAAACATTTGTAAACACAGAAAAAAATAATTAGTATTCTTCAAGAATATCTAGCATTGCAGGTTTTGTGCCTTCCAAAAAATATGTGGTAGCTATTAATCTGTGAGAATTTCTCTGTTGATTTAGATAAAAGTTTTGAGAACCAGCCCTAGGCGTCAAAGCCCACCTTCAAGACCGTGTACACTGTGGGGAATACTTGGGAAGGTTTCATGACTAAAATGGAATCCAAACATTTAGTTTTCAAAACAGACACCTAAATGTGTCCAGTTAATAAACTGTCAGAATAACTTTTTTGCATCTAATCTGTCTCTTCACTTAGGTCTTGGTGACTATTTTTCATCAGAATCCACATCCTAATAACCCCCTCTTTGTAGCTTGTGGAAGGAATGAAAATCTCTTTTGAGTATAAAAGCCTCCTTGACTCGGCTGCCTGTCCAGCATGTCCAGCACACAGGGGAATTTCCTTCTCTGCTTGAAGAGATATGGAAACAGAAGGATGCAGAATATCTTGGAAACTGGGCTCTGGGCCCTCCCTTCCCCCACCTTTTTGTTTTTCAGAAGCTGCACCAGCCTGAAATGTGAGGATAAAAATGCATTGTCCAGTAAATCCGAGGGTAATCATAAGAAGGTATGCAACAATTTATTAACTTATTGTTCATCAACTGTCTGATGGAGATGTACAATAGCCCAGGTATGTCAGCATTTCATATTAAATAATAGCTAAAGAAATAATATATTCAGTGTTGGGAGTGGAAACTGAAATGTAGTGCTCCCACCACTACCTTTCCTGGACCACAATTTGTCACTGTTTCCTCTGCTTACTGTTCCTCAGGCTGTCTGCATCTAACCTTCACTGCTGCAGAGACATGCTGTCTCAACAGCAGAAGCAAAATGTCCTCCCTCATCCTCATTTTTGCACAGAAATAGCCATGGTCTGACCAAAGTCAAACTTTCAGGTGCTTAGATTCAGGGAAAACTTTTCTGGGAGTCACAAGCCCCCTTGTAGGTGGTATATCCAAGAGAGTTGGCAGCTCAGTCCATTTATCAATAGTTTTGGCCACGTTTAATTATGGGATATTTTTAGTCTTCATTTTAGCTTTACTGGTAAATAAATAAAGGTGTGTGTTGACTCATAGTTACTTAAACATATGAACTACTGTTGTTACGTCTCCACTGTTCTTACTGCCTTGTACTTCAATGCCTATATGATACCATCTAATTTTCCTTCCCCTTGCCCTGCCATATCCTGGGAAAATTCAGCCTTGAGGAAAATTAGATGCATCTGAAAACATTCAAAAAGTGAAGATTCAGACAAATTTTGAAGAGCAGGGCCAAGTACTAAGGCATTTCAGGTTGCAGGATAAAGCAAGTAATACAGGGGTTTGAAAAATTTCAGTTTTGGAGTCAAGCACCTAAATGCCATTTCATGTCCACATTAAGCACCTAAGTCTTGCTTTTTCCATACATTCTAAGCAAACAATAAGGGGTTTCTAACAAGTATTCTTTATAGATATACTCAAGTTCCTTGTACTGTAGTTCTCTGTAAAATTGAACACATTTACTTTTAAAGAAAAGAAACGTTTAAGAAAGGAAAAATCCCTTTTTAAGAAAACATCAGAATGCCAAAATAAAACCTAGACCCCCCCAAAAATCTTAACATCTGTGATTTATGGTGCATGAAGAACTGGACCACTTAACTAGTTGTTCACTTAGACTTTCAGAAAGCTGTAGTATTCTAATAAAAATATGCATGTTACTCGTAGTGACTTCCACTAAAATGGTGTTCATGTAGCCCAACTTCTGCATGAGAGACAATTCTCTCCTCTAAGGAAACGTAAGCACCTAAATCCAGAACAGAAGATGAAGCTTGGCTGCTACAGACCAGCACTTATTCCCCTCAGGGAAAGGGGAAATGCACTGGAAAAGCATTAGCTAACTTCTGCCTTTCTGGACACGAGCTGTGGCAAGAAGGAGAGGTGTGACAAATCACAGGATGGCAGTGGAAATATTTGGCCGAATCCCACAGCAGAGGAGACTGAATGATCAAAGAGGAGCTCTCATGAATCTGTGAGTACAATCCTGCATTCTGTGCTGAACAGGAATACTGAGGCAGTATGCTGCAAGCTCCTGGTGATTTAGAACAAATGGTATTGGAACAAGAGAGACAAATAATGCAGATATCCAAGTAAGCAACTCTGCTGTGTACCGCATTATTAAAATATGATTCAAGTAATGGAAGGCTGTTCAAGCCAGTGTATCAGGGTCAGAACTACTTGCACATATTCCACTTCAGGAACTTGGGAGAGAAAAGAATGGAAAACAGCAGCTGTAAAGATTTAAAAAGGAGGGTTTAAAATGCATACAGCTATTTAAGTTTTTTTTCCCTGAAAAAGTTTAATAAAAAGTGGGGAACTATCTAATCAACCTATGACTAAGCTAAGGCTCTTACCTACATTTTAGATAAGCCATGCTAGAAAAAGGAAGTTAAAGTACTTTTTCTGAACCACCTCAAAATAATGCTTAGAAGTAAAAATTTGACCAAGAATTAGGAAAATTAGTCTTGTGAAACATGAAGTCTCCCTAGGTGAAATAAAGCACTAAAGATCATTCTTGATTTCCAACAGTTAACTGTGTGATGAGTAGTATAGAGGGCTATTGATAGCCAACAAAACAAAAAGCGATCTATTTTTGTTTGTTTGTTCAAGTGAAATGAATTATTTACAGGCAATGGTTTTGCAGTAAATAAATTTATTTCTATATAAATGTAAAGAGCAGTCATTGCAGCAACTCTTCACAGAGTATAGTTTGGCAGGGGTTGTTTTGCTTGTGGGTTGGTTTGGTTTTTTTTTTTTTACCAGGAATCCCAAAGGAATCTAAATATAGATAATGTGGATCTGAATCAAAAATTGTTTCCTTTCTGTTTGAATTGACAAGCTGCAAACAATTTATAAAAGAAAACAGGCAATTTAACTGTAAAATGTTAACTAGTCAATCCAGTGAAACCTCTTTGAAAGAAGGATGAAGACAAGCACGGAGTTCCATTTGTAACAGTAACGCACATTATGAGGGAAGAGCAAAACGCTGCTACACTGATTAGAAAAAAATTTTGTACCAATTCTTTATAATAACACTAGAGTATTGAGAGGTTGCTTACTTTAAAACTTGCAAATGTTAGTGCTTTGTACAAAAGTGCTAGTGGCTTTCTCCTGCAACTCCTTGTTGCCTGAGGATGGTTTCAGTCAGCCTCCATTGTGCAATCCCTTCCAGGTGGCTGGTGGCCTGGATTGCTCTTTTCCTTCCTCATGCTCTCAACAAGTCATGCTTCTGAACTCCAGACTGACAGGTTCAAATGCTGTGTCACCAGGGTAGCAGGATAAAGGGTCTGTTTGTTCCTTTTTTTACTTGGAAGAGCAAATAGGGAAAATAAATAGTTTTATTAAGATGGCAAAAATAAATGACCCTTTCCCACCAAAGCACAGTAATGAGAGCAAGTTGGAATGAAAAACAGGAGCTGGAAGGAAATTTTTTCCCTGTTTGGCCAGTCTTCTCACATGCAAGTCCTTTCACTAAAGAAATATTGATGGATTTCTCCATTTTCTCCATTTCCAGAGAATCTCTTTTAGAGAGAAGGGACCTATACTCTGTGCAGTATAATATCAGGGCCTAAGGGTACTGTAGCTTTTGGTTCAGGATGCTCTGGTGCTATAAGCTACTGAGGGACAAAACCCTACATCAATCCTCTCCTGTACTTGGGAAACTTATTACTGGCTTCCTTATCATATCCAAACTCAGTAATGGGCCACAAAAGAATAATAATCCCAGTAATTACTGTGAAGTAGAAGCTAGACTAACCCTTTTAAAAAAACAGAGTATTATTTTTGGGGCAATAATTGCTCAGATTGGCTTGTACTGCAGCAGCATAGTTTATGGCAGTTTTTTCAACTTTATATTATTTCAGATGATGATGATGATGTTTATTATTATTATTATTATTATTATTATTATTATTATTATTATTATTATTATTATTATTATTATTATTATTATTATTAATCTCTGACCAGAACAACAAGGGATAACATACTGTCTGCAGAAATTATCTGGATGTGAACGTTGACATACAGCTTAGAGAAACAGGAATTTGGGTGGGAGCAGGGCAGGAAAGAAGGGCCTAGATGCAGTACTTAGAAACCAGCCTTCTAAATTTTATTAGCTTTACTATGAGATGATATGGAGGTTGCCAATACTTGTTGAAGTTTTTCGATGAACGCTTCTTCTTCTACAGGGGTTTTTTTTTCAATTTTTTTTCCCCCCACAGATTTAACCTCCCTTCTGTCTTACCTTTGTTGCTGCTCTTCACTTACTTAGTTTTTTTCAGCCATGGACTAGCTGAGAGTGTGAAAATATGAATATTTGCACATGGCACAAAATATTCAGAGGTGTGCTGGCATTTTTTACTGTACTAGCTGTAGAGATAAGAACAAAGTAAATGTCGAGTAAACCCTCTAATTTCTGAAAGTTAACAAGGAAGTCTTGTACCATACCTGGGAGAATTTCTTCATGGAAAGAGTTTTCAAGCACTGGAATGGGCTGCCCAGGGAAGTGGTGGAGTCACCTCCCTGGAAGTGCTCAAGAAATGCCTGGCTGTGGCACTTAGTGCTCTGGTTTAGCTGACACGGTGATGTTCAGTCAAAGGCTGGACTTGATGATTCTATGATATGAAAAGCAAGAACAAGAAATACAAGCCTCTGTTCAGTTGGTAGCTGTCTTAGAGTACTGTGTCCTGTAGCTAATTCTTGGGCTTAAATACATTAGGCAAGTCTGTGCTGGTGACCCAGGGTTTAGTGAGAGAGCAGAATCAAACAGCTGTCCTTCCTCAAGAAGATCATAGTAGCATCAGTGACGTGACTATTTGGAATGATAAATGAGCACACAGGAGATGTGGTACAGATTTAAAGATGACGAGTAGGAATGGAATGGAACTGCCCAGAGCAGTTCCTAAGTCTTCTTCCCAGGAAGAAATTTTGTCCTGTGCTTTTATGGCCGTATGTATAGTTGATAAAATTATGCCATTTCTGATACTTCTACCGAATATTTTCTTTGTTCTTTCAATGACATCTTTTCCAAATAACTCTGGAAATTACCAAAGTTATTAAAAAATACAACTTATTATAATGTTTTAAATTAAAATAAATACAATCCCTTACAGAGAGTGTGTAGTTGATTTAGTTGGTTTTTTTCCAAACAGAATTATTGTTCTTCCTCTTTTCTATTTCCATAATATGTAGAAAAAAAAGAAAACAGGAAAGCCAAATTTAACAACACTTCTACAATTACTACTGACCCAGTTTCATTGCAAGATGCAAAAATATCTGGAAAGTCTGTTTTATGTTCAATAGGACTTCTGTCATTCTTAGAACATGCAGCCATATCTGATAAAAATATTACATTTAAAATGTAAGTAGGCTTGTTCCAGTTCCACTAATGCAGTCTGAAAAGCTAGGAAATAGTAAAAAGGAAGAAGTTAACATGAAAAATTACTTACCTGACAGAAATAAAGACTTTTGTTGCGTGTCAGGTTACCAATGGTTTGAGCCATTGGCAGTAAGTTTTTAAAGAGGACGTAAAGGAATCCTTCTCCAAGTTTAAAAGCCAGTATAACACAGGTCAGGTGCAGATTTCTGCTGTCTGTTTCCTCACCAAGCTACAAAGAGAAGGGCAGGGGCTTGAATAAGTCTGTGAAGGCAATTTTCTGTTTGTCAGGCCACTCCTCACATGTTGCCATGCGTTGCTCCAGGTAAGTGTACCTGAGAAGTCAGCATCCTATGTGCTTTTTGGAAAAAAAAACATCTATGGTGAAACTGCTATTACATGGCTTTAAATTAATTTCTATTCTGTTTAGGAAAAAGTAGGTGGCTGAGAAATGCAGTTTTGTTGTCAAAAAGCTAGGTGAGCACAGAATAATCCTTCATCATAGGTACAGCTTTTCTGTGTATTAAATTGCTAGTAAAACAAGTGTTAATTAAACATTAAAATTCTAAATTCTTTCTGGATTACAAAATTACATCTGGCAAATGGGTTTGGAAATGACAAGGCAACTCATATCTACAGAACCTGTGCAGGCTTCACTCTTTCCCCTGTGGCATGGTAGGCTTGGCTGTGCAGGTATTCTTCATATTCTGTTAAGCTATCCACAGACAAAACAAAGGAACAGAATTCTTACATTTTATTCGGAAGTTCCTTTTAGAAATACAGCTGATCAATTCCTAGTATTAATGATAGACACATAACTATACCATGAATCTATGTACTATTTCATATTAACTCGATTCCCAATACCATACTGAAAATGTCAAAATGAAGGTAGGTCATAGTTCATTGAAAAGATAAAATAGGAGCAGTTTCAAGAGGGTGTAATTATTGTAACTAACAACAATTGCCTCTTTTTAAAATATCCATGCTGATACTGAAATACAAATTTCAGTTTATTCAAATTAGAGTAAAGGGATTAAAGGTAGATGATGCTGATCCTTTAGGGATGGTAGTTAAAATGAAGTACCAAAAAAAATTATCACATAAAGATTTGGTTTGTAAGTCTTGCTACAGACTGATATTTCAGTCCTTTGCATGCACCATCCTTTCAAACAGTATTTGTGTTGGCACTTTGTTGTCCTTTCCCACACAGCCTCACTAGGATTTTTGGGAACTGATGCTATTTGGGAGGATTTTTTTCTTTAAATATCTTCCTGTGAAACAAAGCTCATAACGTTTGGGAAGGCCAAGCCAAGAAAACTAATATAGTTAGGAGAGAAAGGAGGGTAACCACAGCCAATACACGCTGGCTGTGGTAAGGGAGCCACTTTTCCATTTGAGAGTTTTTGTGGATTTGAGCAGATCAAGTGTACCAACTCTCTATTTTGGGACTGTGAAAAAAAATGTAGAAATCCATTCTGGTGTACCTTTCTCAACGCTAGGTGCTCAACCTTCAGCGGGAAAGTATAAACAAGACTTAAAAAATCATTTTAACTATACACATTACACAGACCAAGGAAAGCCTTGACCCCATGAAAATCACTAAATAAATGTTTCCTTCACAGGGAAATGTCTTCTACTTATTGCTTTCAGCATTAGATCTTTTTTCAAATCCAGCTTTTATTCTGGTTGCAGAGGAGAAAAAATTAATATGGAAAGGTTTATCCATCAAAAAATGATATCACTACTACTCTGTCATCCTTAGCAGAATTATTTTCATTATATTCTTTGCAAGCATGGAGAACAAATTATAAGAAGACCATCTGTTACTGTGCAGTACTATACCTGCTTAGTTGTCTTCTGGTGTACAATCTAAAATATTAAATGTCATCATTGGTATTGCATCTGTCACAGTAAAAATAAAAAAATCTGAAATGAAAGCTTGTGCCAAAGCTTTAATACACATGTAAAACAAAAAGGTTTTTTTCTCCAAACTGATGGGGAAGATTTATTAGCCAGAGAACTCAGACCTTGCTCTAAACCCTCTAGCCATTCAAATAACTCCTGCATTGGTGGCCTGTGACTTCTTTTGTTGTAATGCTACAGAGTAAATAAAAATGGTTTCATTTTTGAAGCACTATATTGTTTAAAACTGCATTTATAAGAATCAAAAATGAATTAGCATTGGACCTCTGCCATATCAAAATATATCACCTAAGATGAGCATCTCAGCATTGCTAACTTGCAATGAGGTGCTCTCAATCTGTAGCTTCCCCTCAAAACTTCACTAAAATTGTCTGAAAAGAGTCATTGTTCCTTATAAGTTCATTCAGAAAGCCACACAATGAGAAAGGGTTTCTCCTTGTCACACTGAGAACCTCCTACATTGCCTTAGTATGGACCCCATGACAGGTGAAGATCAGGAGACCATGCACAAAGGAAAATAAGTAGACTATGGGAAAGGAATGCCCTTCCTGAGAAAGTATGTGAAAATAGTAGAAATTTCTACAATCTGGCAGAATTCAATAACATAATAATATACGCATATACAACGTTTACAATCAGTTTTATCTTTTAGCAACCCAACACCAAATAATGATAAGATGTGAGGTGTATGAACAAAATTTCATGATAGACATTTTTTTTCTGACATTGTTATTTATAGGGATAGTGCTTCTGTCATTAAAATACACATACATAAAGCTGTTTCACATGCTAGCAGATATATTGTTAAAAATATACTTGCTCATTGATAAACTTTTTACAAGTGTTACTCACCTCTGTCTTTCAACTTCACAGACAAAAAAATGTCTCCACTATGTGAACATGTAAGACAGGATTATAAATGTTCCATTACTATTCTCAGAGTAAAATACTGCATTAAAAAATAGTAGCTTTTAGCAGTGTTCCCTTTTGCCCATTTTCTTCTTTCTTTGGCCATTTCCTACCTCATTTGTTGGTTTTGGCTACAAATGCAAACCCTGAACTTTTACTTCACCAAATACAACAGGACAGATTTTGATGACAGAAGCCTCCTGATGGCAGAAGAGAAGATTTGCTACCAGCAGCTTCGAGGGCTTCCTCTTATAGAGCAACCACTGGTCAGGCAGGTGTGAGCAGGCAAGTAACAGTGACTGTCAGGGCTGGAAAGAGACTGAAGTGTGGCACAGTGGGTGCACTCAGTGCCAGACAGATCCAGGCAGGAAAAATGGAAGCACATCAAATGAAGCTTCATACCTCACCCACACAACCAGCTTTTGCTCAGATACTTGTGATTTTGAATTACTGGATTCTTACTCAGTCTTTGAATTCACACTTAACCTTCTGAAAGACTGAATTAGTTCCATGAGAAGTCGTTCTTCTGGGAGGTATAGACATAGGCTAGAAGAGACCAGTTCACTGCCCCTGAGGCATTAAGGATGTTCTGCATGCACATACAAATCCCAAGATCCATTTCGCTCATCACTGAAAAAATACTGAAAGGGGAAATAAAAAAGGTAAATGCTGGAAAAAAAAAAAAAAAAAAAAGATAATGCAAAGGGTTTAGTCTCTCACAGCATAAATATGGCAAAGATGACATTGTTTCCCTGATGGGAAAGTTCTTGAGAGGAGTGAAGCCACCACCTCATACCTTTAATGTTGTGCTCCTTGGTATAAACTGAGGAGGCACAACAAGCTTCCCATTTAATACCCACAAGACTCATTTTCTAAAATCTAAAATGGCAAGTTAGAAAATCCAGTTGGATTTTATGCTGATGCTGCTGAAATGCTTTGTTAGCTCTCAGTTGAGCTTCTGCGCTCCATTGTGGCTCCAGCCAAAAACAACCTCTAGTTTTGCAAAATTCTTGATTTTGGTATAACTTCTTTCCTATTAAGAATCAGCCGACCAACAGAAAATTAAGTAAATCTACTGGGTGTTGATGAGACCCTCTGATCTACTGCTACAGTATGGGAGTGCTACAGTCCCTTGCTCCATAGCCACGAAGGGCCTTTACACCATGAAAGAAAAACAAATTCATAGAACGCTTTGAAATCCTTCCAATAAAGCCTCACCACATTCAAAGTCTCATAAATGCTGTTACTTGAAAAGCAACAGAACATACTCATATGGCTTTCAGTAGAGGAGCTGCTGGAAAGGCCTTTCTTGTTTCAAGAACCTCTGTATAACGAGTTATAAAAACAATGGTAAATCTTCCCTATACATCCATTAAACACCAGAGTACAAACCACTGTTACCTGATTTCTGTCCATGCAATACTCTTGAATTTCCAGTGAAGATGGTGAAATAAACAAGGTAGAAGGAAAAAAAAGTCACTCTCCTGAACAACCCTGAAAGCAGAAACATGCAAGGATTGAGGTTTTATAGAATCATAGAATCATTAAGTTTGGAGAAGACATCCAAGATTGTCAACTCCAACCTTTGACAGATCACCACCATGCCAAATAAACCACAGTGCTAAGTGCCACATCCGGTCATTTCTTGAACACTTCCAGGGATGGTGTCTCTTCCACTTCACTGAAAGAGTAGTTAAGCATTGGAACAGGCTGTCCAGGAAAGAAATTCTTCCTGATGTCCAACCTGAACCTCTCCCAGGACAACTTGAGGCTATTTCCTCTTGTCCTGTTGCTGGTTGCCTGGGAGGAGAGACTGACCCCCACCTTGCTACAAGTTCCTTTCAAGTAGGTGTAGAGCATGATAAGGAGGCTCTCTCCTGAGCCTCCTTCTTACCAGGCTGATTCTGAAGTAAAAACAATGTGGGAAGCTGTTTAGAATGCTGCTCACATCGTGCTCCCCACTTTAGCAAGGAATTCTCATTTGCTGTACCCGAGCCCATTTTTCATTTACCCAGCTGAGAACTTGGTATCCCTCTGCTGCTAGCAGACAGCCTGCTGCTACCTGTGGATAGCAGGAAGTGTATTTCAACTTTGTTTTCCACTGTATTTTATACTTACTGAAAAAACTGCTACATCTTTTGGGGTGTAGAAAACCTTAAAGGAAAGTGAACTCCACTATTTAAAGTAACATTTGAAAAACAACAGTCAAAGCAACCAAAAAGCTTTGCAAAAAAGAAGCATGGTAACTTCTTTACATAATTTTACTGGTATATCAGCCAATACACAAAGCTATTTTAATGGGACCTATAATAGGTTTTTAATATTAATATCCCTATAACATGTTTTTTTCTAACCATCACTTTTAGAGGCTTTTATAGCTAGATGCATGAGATGAAAAGCAATTCAGGAAGTGTATCTTTCAGATTTAAATATCAAAAAAACTACTATAGAGGTAGATTTACCTTTTGAACCAGGACACAGAGAAATAGATATAAAAGAGAATTGATAGAAGAAGGATCTTCAAGAAGTCAAAAATAGAAATTTTTGTTTTCTCTACATCTTTCACTGCTTTCTTTTCTGGACAGACTCCCAGACTTGGGGACTTGCTAGTGTATCTCCCTTACACTTTAGGGAAATTGAAAGTTTTCATTCACAAAGAAAATAATGCCTGACAATATGCATCAGCTTTTGCTAATAAACTCCATAAATCAAAGTTCACTAAAAAAATAAGTGCCTTTCTAACTTACAGACATTCTCTAGACTTGATACATTTGTGCTCATCCACAGATGCAGATGACAAAATGAAGTCTAGCACTTCTAAAAATTTTTAGCATTGGAATGAACATCAAGAAATCTGCTTCCATAATTTGTTTTGTAAAATATTATTAGATACTAGCCACTTAAATCTGGTCATAAGAGGACAGAAAGTTTTCTGAGATTTAACCATTCACTCTGCAAAAGTTGGGGAGATACTTAATGATTTCTCATGTGCAGTCAGTCTGCCTTTATACAGAAATACATTTGTCAATGTACCACACCTACAGCTGATCATATCACCCACAGCTCAAAAGCAACACCTGCATATTGTGTTTACAACCTATTGCTCATATAGTTTATACCACTGGTGATCTAAAACAAGACTTGAAAATAAAAGCATTTTAAAACGAAAATTAAATAATAACCGTAAGATTAAAAAACAAAAAAGAATAAAAAAAAAGAAGGGAACAGGAACAGTTTCTCTTGCTGCCTGTGGTTACTTAACTTGATTGCAATATTCATGAGTGACACAGTAAAAGGGCAATGGTTCTTAACATGGCAAAAACAAAACAAAACCATTTGAATTTTCTCAGCTCAACCACCATTTGGAACTGCAATGTACGAGAAACACAGACAGAATCCCAAGTTTCACATCTGACACAGAATTTCACCTGATTGATGGCACCCTGACTAACCTGATACTTGTCTGAGGTAAAAATCACTTTTCAGGCCTGGTTCACATATTTCAAGTGTCCCTGTAGACCATATTTTATACAGTGGGCCTTTATGTAGTTTTGTGTAAGCTTCCAAGGACATGGTTATAAGATCTTTTTCTTTTCTACTTAAATTTATTTTGGTCAGGTTAATCTTTAAAGTTTACTTTGTTCCAAAGTGTCTGTAAGGATGAATGTTTGATCGTAATGTCTGAAAGTTCTTAACCATTTCCTTATTTGCACAGTAGAAGAACAAAAAAAGAAAAAGTTTCTTTTAATGAGATATTCCCCATGATGAGAATATTTTGAAGAGCTGCAAACATTACTGTAACAGTGACATAAGTCAAACCATTCACTAAATGCTTCACAAATTGTAGTTTCCTTTGCTAAGCATAATACCTTTTTCTGTCCGGAGTTCAAAACACTTTTCTAAGATGTTAAGCCACTTCCCAAAAACTTCAGTCTCAGGAAGTTTAAATTGGCTGCTTTTCCAAAGAGGTTTAAAGGATGCCAGTGTTCTCAGCTTTGTAAACTCAAAATGAACTTGTATTCATGTTTCAGATCAAATGAATGGCTTGAGTTTTATGTTTTATTTTTTAATCACTGCGGTGGCACTTTGGGATCCAAATATGAAGTTCTCTTTTTCTTTTTTTTCCTTTGTAAGCATTAGGTCTCATATTTTGCCTAGTCTGTTTGACAGAACCGTTAGCTTCAGACTCTTCAGAGTAAAAATACGCAAACACAGATATCGTATTCCTAATCAGAGGCTGAGGGGGAACTCAAAAAGACTCCATAACAATAAGTAAAACAAATAATAATCAAATGAAATAAATGATACACTGTGGTCTCAACATACCTGAACAGATCCACTGAAAACTCTCTCAAATTTATTTTCTTTTTTTAGGTCATACTTATTAGATTTATAAGCCTTAGACATTTTTATTTAAATAAGGAACTAAGTAGCAGTGATAACAGCACTAGCAGCAATATACTTTGCTTAGTTCTGGAGGAAAACAAACCAAACCAACCAAATAAAAGAAACAAAACAAAACAACTCAGTAGTTATCCCAAGGAGTTCAAGAGCAGTATCAGGTCAAGAGCAAATACAGCTGCTCATGGATATAACACAAAAGAATTTTTACAAGTACCCCGTGTAAACAGTGAGCAAAAAATAAACTAATAATACCAAAAACTCCACACTTGAAAATTTAGGGCATAAAAGTTTTAGGTCCAAATTCTAGAACAGCCTTATGGACTACTACTCTGTACGTAGAGTTGAGATAGGGTTGTCTCAAGGCCCAGCCAAGGACAATCTATTCTGGAGGTATGCAGGCTTGTCAGCCAAGGGCCATTGCCTGCACAGAAATAATGTGAAGCAGCTATAGCTCCTATTTTCAGCCATGAACTAATGGAAGACAAGGGTATTTAATGTCTCTAAGCCCTTCCTGAATTGCATTGCACTACTTTATTCTTCCACAAGGGCAGAGTCCTGAATTTCACCCTTCTTTCAGGTCTTCTGTCCTACTCATGAGTGTTCTCACTTTTTGAAACAAAAACCAGAATGATTCAGCTGTCAGGTGTGGATTTAAGAGGCTACAGGACTTCCATTCATTCACTAGATAAGATTATTTAAAATAGGAGGTAGAAAATAGAATGAAAAGAGCACAGGGAGGCAGTGCTGCTGCCTATTGATTGTCAGTACACAGCCCATTACGCTTTTGGAGACAGATTAACAAACTTCTCTTAGTGACTGGAAGGATGTGCTGCTAGGCTGAATATATTGATTTTCATTCCTTATGTGCACCAGACACCACCCTGACATAGACAGAGACTGGGTCCCTCTGAAACATATTTGGATTCATCAAATTTATTACAGTTGATAACAACTTGTCAATACCTAGAAATCAGACAGAAAGCTTTCCAGAAGCACCAAGTGTCTCCCACATTATTGAAAGAACTGTAAATGTTAATGTTTTACACATTTTCCATGTTTATTCCTTTGAAGGTTGTATGTTTGGGTGGTTTAAAAAAAAGAAGCTTTAGAAAAAAATCAAAAGGAAATCTTAGAAGTCTTCAAAGAAACACAGCTACTACCAAACATAAACCAGCACTATAAAACAGTCACAATCACATCATTTAAAAATTGTTTTTCATGTAACTGAGCTACACTACAATAAATATTCTGGACAGTAGTTGTCCTAATTGTAACTTGGCAGCACCTTTTGGCTGCACCAACATATTTAAATAAAGTGTCAGACAGTTATTGTGTAAAATCCACCTTTTATGGCAAAGAAAATACTTCAGTTTGAGATGTGCAATAAGCAACAAACACATACTATTAGGTTTTGTTTTGGATATAAAATAAACACACAAATGTGAATCTGATAAAAGTTTCACAGCTGTCGGGTTAATATAATTTTAATAAAATATTTGTGATATTTTCCTTGTCTTAATGACACGAACAGGTACAAAGATCCCTGAACTGTGTTAATGTGATATTCCCAGCCAGGGAATTCATCATTAAAGCTGGTGAATTTATTCACAGGACAAAAATAACAAGACTGTTAGGGAGATCAAAGATAACCTCCATTGCTCATCAGTGTTGGAAAGGCAAGTCCATCACACCATGTTAACACAAAGGTCAGATAAGCCCTTTTTATTTATAAACAATAGGTAAAAGTGCTCTGAGACTCAGAGAGCCCATAAACCTGAGACAATATCTAAAAATGGAATCAAATTTTCTCCAGGTACCATCCAGCCTACTAATCAGTCCTCTCCAGACACAAGTTTTGTTGGCCAAATAAATGCAAACAATAACTTTATTTACTCTATTGTAAGGAAGAAAAAGGTAGAGTGTGAAGAAATGCTACAAGTCACAGTGTGAAATAAAAATAACTTTAGGCTTTAGAAAATAAAAGCCAGGGAATTGAGCATTTCTGGATAACAAACACAAGGGCTCATTTTAGACAAATGCATGCAGAAACTCTTAAATAACTGACAGTTTAACTTTGTAGTTCTACTTCACTGTTTTTACAAGCTATTTTGGAAACTTTTGAAATCTGTCTTTTCTGTGGAGAATAAATTTCAGTCACAAGAAAAGCTTTATTCTACCATTGCATAGGTCTTTTAATAACAGGAGACATGCTGCAGTGTATTCAGAGTACCAGCTTATCATTTTCTACAATTATGCAATATATACCAGAGAATTTAAGGGAGTTAAAAATATCACAGAACTAAACAATCACTCAAAGTTTGAGAATTTCTTGCTTCTGGAAAATGCCAGAGATGCCAAAATGGCTCACACAGGTCAGAAGCAAAAATTCAATGAATTTTTTCTTGATACAGACACTGTTACAAAGAAAGAGTCAGATTTCTTGACTGATGGATTCCAGAAATACAGGGAAACAAAAGGTAATTGAACACAGATCACCAAATTATATTAAAAATCAATTAAATTATATGTCAGAGTTGGTTCTAGACTTCTGACAAAGATTTGTGGGTGAGGAAAACAGGGAGGGTAAAACATACCATGTGTTTATCTGAACCTAACATGCAAAGTAGATTCATGTCTGATATTTCCAGCTACTAATACAATACAGCTACTATTACAACTCCAGTCTAAAGCTCACAGCAAATGCACAGTAGTCAGCACATGTTAAATGAAAAATTTCTGCTCTAGACATTGAACTAACTACATCCCTCCACTCAAATACCTGCAAGTGTTATTAACTAAAGAAAAGCATACCCTGAAGAAGGAATTATTGTTACTAGAGTTGAGCAAGGCCACTGGGATCTTTTGTTTTGAATCAAACCTAAATTAAACCATACAAGTTGACCATACTACGATGTCCATTTCGAATACCTACAGATTCTAGATGTTCATTCAGCATACAATCCATTATATAAGACAGTAAAACATGCAGCTTTTGGACTGTACATGCTTTGGTTGCCAGGTTACACTCAGTGTTTCAAGCTGGTAAAACCTATAAACTGATATAAACAGGATCAGGGGAACTGGTGGAAACAGGAAACTCTCTATCATGGGCTTTTCCCTTCCAATCCTTTCTGGTCATGTCTTTGCAGCTAAACAGTTCTCTCTTTCAGTAAGTCACATGACAGATGTCAGCTGTTCACCCAATTTAAACTATTTTTCTTTCCTTTCCAGTACATTCCAAGCAGCAGCATGAGCCACAAAGAGTGCCCAGCAAGTGGTGAGTGGCAGATGCCCGAATACCATGTTTTTCACCTCCTTTCAACATCCTTGACTCATGCATTCTGTCTGAGCTAATGTTAGTTTCCTGATTGCAGTGTGTCTGTACCCTTGGACTCTAAACAAGGACCTGAACCATCCCAGAAAGCTCACTCTTCCTTTTTAAACTTCAGCTACACTGTGCTTTTTGTGACTGTCTCTCAAAACTACCTTGTTTTGCCAATTCACATCTGTAATTTCTAAGTTTGCATTGATACAGCATTCCATTTCTTTTCCTCTAATTTTAAAATTATTCTAAATTATCACATAAAAAAATACTATTTGGTTCTGACTTTTTCTAACCTCTAAGAAGACAATGAACTGCCACGACCAGTTATACTCACCACACTCCTATTATTACATTATCACATTCCTCCACTTGAACAAAATGCCCCCAAAAGAGATCTGAACCAGAAAAAAATTCCTTCTTTGCAGTGTACTTGTGCTTTTATTTGACCAATACTCTGAAATTCTCCTCTCCATTCTACTATCATTTTCTAAATACTATAGCAGTGATTTCACACTATTTAAGACCATTTAATATTTCTGTGGGTATGAAGATGAAGTGCAATAATGTGTAGTCAAAGGACTTGAGTTTTAAAGTAAAAGGATGCCTGTTAGAACAGAAGACAAAATGGAAAAAAAGGAAAAAAAAAAGACAAGAAAAACATTAGCTTTATTTTTATCTCTGATTCAGGTATATCAGCCAGGAGCAGAAAGAAAAGAAGAGATTTGCCAAGTAACAATTTTTCTTAAGTACCCTAGCTGTGATTAAAGTACAAGGAGTTATAGTTCTGTAGCAAACTCATTAATAGCATTAATTAAGGATGAAAAGCAGCTGTCTTTTTTCATCCTTTTATGCCACACAGTTAATACAAAACTCAAATTAGGGTCATTGCCTTAGTTTTTACATGCTACAGCAGCAGGCCATATAAATTATATGACAAAGTTGGACAAAGGCTTTAGCGAGCTACTAATTTCAAACTTCAGCTGCATGGTCAGTTCACTTCCATGGTCAGTTATTTACTATGGAGTCCTTTTTCTTTCACATTAAAGCTTCTCTCTATCTCCTTAACATTAAAAATATCTCCCCAAGACCTTGTGACAGGGAAATACTCTCACCTCTATTTTACAGAAGGCACCAAGCTACAAGGTCCATACAGAAAGTCTGAGGCTCAGCCAAGACTCTGGACTTCCTGAGACTCAGTCCAACACTTTCTCCTCTGTAGCCTTTTGATCTTTCCTTCATGAATGACTAAGCTATAAAAGATCTCTGTCTAAAGAACAGGCTTTAAGAATAAATACACATTTTACATTATTTAGAAAAACTGATCAAACAAGCTTTTTAAACAAGACTTGAGTCTTACCCAATTCCAACTAGGCTCAAACCACTTACAAAAAAGCACATAGCCATCTTTAGTTCTCAAAAGATCAGTGCATGTACATTATTTGGGCAATGAGAAAATGTACAAGGACAAAAGCCTGCAGGGTTCCCATTCAAATGTATTTACTAAGTAACATCTAAGCAGTAATTGCCTCAATAATTAGTGGGTGGAGGACAGTGTCTCACATTAAACTATGACAACAAAGGAAGAAATAGTAATAACAGCAGCAGCTGCATAATCTAGCACTTTGATCAGAAACTTTAGGTGACAGATATAGATTTGTTTGGTCAGTTGTGCTTTTAAAATCAAGAATAATTCTATCATACCAAGGTGCTGTCCACCCAAAAGAAACAAACTCAAAAGATGAGGAAAGTGAGGGATAAATGTGAAGGCAGGAAGTGGCAAAGAATATTTTGCAAGGTATAAAATCATAACTTACTTCTTCATAGACTTCTGGTTGGGAAAGAAAGTTATCATATTTTCCTTTTCCTGCTGAATACTCACAGGGTTTATTTTCCCTACCAAATGACTGTGGAGGCATCAGATACTTTACCACCAGGCAGAGTGGTCACACACAGAGCAGAATCCCACTGCAGAACTGAGGTTGAACAAGACTCTCTTCAGCACCAAAATAATCCAGTAGCATTGCTACTGTTGAGACATTCAAAATCATCTCCTAGTGACACTGTGATGACCATGAAAAGTAGCTTTTCCTCATTTCTGTTTTAAAGCACTGGGCACTCTCCATTATTTGTGAAAACAAACAAGCAGGCAACCAACCCGAGTCCAGCTTTCAATAATGGCATTTTTTTCTGATTGCACTACCTTTATAAATAATACACAATTACTGATGACACAGTTCAGTTTACAATAATGCAGTTCAATACTGAAGAAATGTTGAGCAAAATAAGATGGTAAGTATAACGAGTTCACCCCAAGAAACTGTATAGGTTGTACAAAGCACAGCAAGTTTCTATTGAGATTTTCACATTCTGTTGATAAAAAGAGGGTGGAAAAAACCAAATGAGTGATTTTTTTCTGATTTAAAATTGTTCAGAAAAGTCTACACTGGAATCCATCCTGTGAAACTGCATTATTCAGATGGCACTTAATTGCTCAATTTGTGGAAGGAAATGATAACTCATAGCCCTTTTGATAGCTGCAAGGAAGCTACCAAAGATGTAGGAGAAGGAGCTCATTATATTCCTCACAGTATTTTTAAACTTCTCTATTCTTGAACCAAAGCATAGACTGCTCTTGATTATCTGTTCAGCCCATTTATAATGCATATTGTGCAGATTAAGACAAGAAATCTCTTCTTCCCGGCTGTGCAAGCACTGATCACAATAGCAGTCCCTCAGACCCATAATTTTCAGCCTCATTCACCAGTTTTTTCCAAGCTGTATTTATAGATCTCATAGTTATACATATCAAAAGTTGATTCTCTGCCCTCTGAAGTGAGCACAGCATGGGAGTGGTGTGCAGGCAGAGAAGAAGTCTTCCTAAAATAAACATTTTTTAAAAAAAGGTATTTTACCTTAACTGAGAGGTAAGTATAAGGTTAAGTCTATAAGAAGTGCTTCAACATTGGTGTGTTTACATATCTTATAGTATAGTTTTATCGTGATAAGTGTGATACCAAAATGAATACAAAAACTATAAAAATGAAATATCTTGCCAGCTTTTGGTGTGGTTTTTTTTTGTTTTTGTTTTTTTTGGGGTGGTTTTGGGTGTGTTTTTTGATATGGGTACGTGGAGCTGGTTTGGTTAGTTCAATTTTGCCTCTGCTAACTGTAATTTTTTTTAAATTATTGCTACAATACCTTGATAGACTTTTGCTGAAGGTGCCCTTTGTATGAAAAAGTGTTTTGAGCTATGTGTAAGAACCAAGTGATTAGGAACATCACAATTTTAGTTCTTGGACATACTTGGCAGTCATATTTCTTCAAATCAAAGGTCAATGCTTTCTTCTTGGAAGCTGTTTATGGTCCAGTGCAGAGTTTTCCAGGAACTGAGTTGCACTGATATTATGCAGATATTTCTCCAGTATGCAATATGACTTACTAAGAATCCAATTCAAGTATTCTGTAGTTGCAAATGCAAAAGGACAAAAGGTGACAGAA
Organism: Rhipidura dahli; assembly: GCA_013399225.1. NCBI lineage: Eukaryota > Metazoa > Chordata > Aves > Passeriformes > Rhipiduridae > Rhipidura > Rhipidura dahli. The sequence goes on from VXAC01004222.1 coordinate 938,404, forward strand.
GTGTGACATTTCACATAAGCTGGACTCACAGCAGAGAATAAAGTACATCTGAAATTATTCTGAAACAGTCTGAATGTTAGAACTGACCACAGTCATTTGTATTACCGCTAGCTTTTAAAGATATATTTTATCTTGTACATATCAGGGAATGCAAAAGTCCAAAGATACAGAATGCCCACATTCATGCTATTCCAAGAGCTTAGAGCATATCTTTCTGTGTGTTGTCCCACACAGCTGATCTGATTGTTGTTAGCTGATCATGCATTGATGAACTGGTGGCAGGCTGGTGCCGGTAGCACATGTCAGACTGAGAAAAGCTTACTGGCCATGTATTCACATCATACTGTATGCAGCACTAATTTAATCAGCAGTAGCCCAAGCAGGCCTGAATATAAACTAGTGGTTTCAACTGAGTCTCAAGAAAGTAAAGAATTTAATTTTTAAGATTTATACCTCATTCTTGTCCACAGGGAGCAGGAGCCCTAACCGTCTATTGCTCTGGATTCCAAGATTCCTCTCATATCATCCTATTAATAAAACTGTCAGTCACAAGACTGATCTTACATCTTGTTGTAGATTTCTTTATTTTACTATGGCAAGAAGCTCACAGAGACTATTAATTGCTTTTAATTGATCACCTATTCTATTAAAATGAAACCATACCTGTCTAAGGGAAAAGTGCATTCAAAATCAAGTTATATTTTAAAATTCCACGTGGAAAAAACATGAAGTGGTTTGAGACAGTGAAAGTTTCTAGCACATGGAAGACTAATCTATTGTTCCTATCTGATATACATTCTTCACTGCTTATCACCAAATTCAGAAGGACCTCTAAAAATGAAAGTCACCATGTGAATTTCAGTGAAGTCATACCAATGATTATCTTTTGGAGAAACAAAATAGAGGTTTGCTCACTATTCTATAACAAAGGGGATTTCCTTGGCAAATGGAGTCAGGCAAATCTCTCAGGCACATGATATGATCCTTGGGGCTGTCCAGCACAAGGTCAGGAGTTGGTTCCTTCCAACTCAGAATATCTAAGATTCTATGAAATCTTAAAAAAAAAAAA